>JAJHZJ010000592.1:5630383-6052520 GCA_023548195.1 Bettongia penicillata ogilbyi
CTAGATGGGAAGATACTGAATAATGGTGAGGGGAAAAATGATGGAAGAGGAAATAAAATGGAAAAGACATGATGGGATGGAATTACTTGTACATTCAGAAGGGTTTTCTTTGCCAAGAAAAAGGGCCACCTTTCCACAGGAAACAGAAATGAAGGAGACTGTAGCAGAAGACATCTGAGTAATGTGAGATGAAGAACAGAGAAGAGGAAATTCACCACAAATGACCTCAATTTTTTCAGTGAAATATGAGGCAAAGTGCTCAAAAGAAAAAAGGAGGAAGAGAGAGACATGGAAGAGTTGAGAAGGAAAGGGATGAAAAACCATTGTAATAAGTGGGATATTTAATTAATTAGGGCAATGTAAAAGGATTGTCTTAACTGTTGGCCCAATTAAGATTATGCAGCACAAATTGTTAATGGACCCAGTCAGCACAGTTTCATGATCCATTCACATACAAGTCAGAGAAGACAGGCTAGGTACCCTGAGATAAGAACCTTGGAAATAGCAATGTCCCCCAACCGCCAGCCCTGTTTCCTGCACAGCCCCCACAACCATCCATGAGGGAAGAAATCATGATGGCAAAGACCACCCTCTTCATCACCACCAACTGTAGACCAATTGACACTAATAGGCAAAGAGGAACAAAAGTGGCGGCATGCCCTCCCCTTCCCTGGTGCAGACCATCAGACCTGCTTCTAGCCCAGCCCTCACAATCATCAACTGGGAAAGCAGCTCTTGTGGAGAATAAGCCAACCATCCCCACTAACTCCCACCTCCTGCCAGGCCAGCTGAGGAAGCAAAGCTCTCTGAGAGAGACAGGAGGCAGAAGGTACCAGGCATATCAGATCACCACTACTCTGATTATCTTCCCTCAGCCCTGATGGAGACAGGCCAGGACTCAAGGCCCTAAAGCCTTAAAAATATCATTGCTTCCAGCCCAGCACCATTAGCCATCATCCTGGGAAGCAGCCCCTGTGAGAAGCAGCCTGGTTACTGTTCCTGCATGGGCTACCAGCACAACTATTCAAGGCCCCCAAAAAAGTTCTTGCCACCAAAGTCCTTGGCACTGGCCCCTTCTCCATAAGAGCTGCTTCCCTATATAACAGCTATGAGGGCACAGCTGAAAGCAGGAGAGGAGGATGGGGGAGGGCACTATCCAGGATCTATCTTCTTACCAGGGGCAGTTACTGGTGGTGGTGATGAGGAAGGTTGGACCCAAAGATAGTTAGATATCAGAAATTAATATGATTTTATCAATGGAAATGACATTAAAGAGGCATTATCATCTGCTTTGCCACTTCACCCTAAGGATTAAGGGACCTTTCCATATGACTTGTAGCTAAAACCTCCATATATTGGATAAGAGAACAGTTTATGACCAAACAAGAAATCAAGAAAATCACAGGAAATAAAATGGATAATTTTGATTAGAAGAAATTAAAAAGCTTTTGCACCAACAAAACTAATGCAGCCAAAATTTGAAGGAAAGCAAGAAACAACAAAAAATTACATTAAGTTTCTCTGATAAAGACCTCATTTCTCAAATATATAGGGAACTGAACCAAATTTGTAAAAGTAAGAGTCATTCCTCATTTGATAAATGGTCCAAGGATATGAACATTCAATTTTCAGAAGAAGAAACCAAAGCTATCATAGTAACATGAAAAAAAATGCTCTAAATCATGACTGATTAGAAAAATATATATTAAAACAACTCTGAGGTACCATCTCACATCTATCAGATTGACTAAGATGACAAAAAAGGAAAATGATAACTGTTGGAGGGGATGTGAAAAAACTGAAACAGTAATGCACTATTTGGTGGAATTGTAAACTAATCCAATCATTTTGGAACAATTTCAAATTATTTCCAAAAGGATATAGAACTGTGCATACCCTTTGACCCAACAAGACTACTGCTTTGTCTATATCCCAAAGAGATCAAAGAAAAGGGGAAAGGACCCATATGTATAAAAATATTTATAGCAGCTCTTTTTGTGGTGGTAAAGAATTGGAAGTTGAAGGAATATCCATCAACTAGAGAATAGCTGGACAAATTACAGTATATGATTGTGATAGAATACTACTGTGCTATAAAGAATGACTAGTACAATGGTTTTAGAAAAACCTGGAAGTTTTATATGAACTGATACAAAGTAAGTGAGAAGCACCAGGAGAATATTGTACACAGTAACAGTAATATTATAACAAAGATCAACTGTGGAAGACTTACCTATGCTGAGTAATACAATGACCCAAGACAATTCTGAAGGAACCATTATGAAAAATGCTATCCACCTCCAGAGAGATAACTGATGAACTCTGAGTACAGGTTCTTTCGCTTTCTTTATTTTTACTATGTGTGCTTTCTTTTGCATCACGGCTAATATGGAAATATGATTTGCATGACTTCACATATATAACAGATACTATATTACTTGCTTTCTCAAGGGGTGGAGGAGGAGTAGGAGGGAGAATGAGCATTTGGAATTCAAAATTTTAAAAAACAACTGTTAAAAAGTTTTTAATGTAATTGGGAAGTACTTAACAAAATAGATAAAAATATGTTAAAACCTTCTATATATGCTGTCTCCCCATTAGAATGTGAGTTCCTGTGAGAGTGGATACAGCCTTGCTTTTCTGTTTGAATTTCTAGCACTTAGCACAATGCTTTGCACATAGTAAGTGTTTAATAAATGTTTTGTTCATTCATTCTTTCAGCAGCACTGTAAGCAGAACTGAACAGCAAATGGTAATCCAAGGCTGAGGCTTAGCAAGAGACTCAAGAGAAAAGGACGATAGAAAGTTGAACTGGTTCACTGAGAGGTCAAAATGGAGAAGTGAGGAGAGCACAGTCAGTGATGGGGCCAGGGAAAGAATTGAGAGTGCAGGTAATGGAGGTTGCAGTGAGGATGAAGAACAAGGCTAAGACAAGAGAGAGAAGACAGAGAAAGAAAATTTATAGTTAATAAAAATGAAAGCAAAACACTTCTGGCAAGATAACAAGATCTAGGGCAGAGTCATTTCTGTGTGTAATTGAGGTGGGGTGGAAAAGTAGGTCATGAGAAATGAGTAAGTTGAAGAACAGGGAGGTTGGGGTGTTTTGAGGAACTAATTCTCTCTCTCTCTTTACATATACGTATATATGTATGTTAAGGCTCTTAATATGAGGGCAAGGCGGGAGTTGAGGAGGAAAAAAAGACTCTGTAACTGCAGATATACTTCTACATCCTTCCAGTCTCCCAGGTACAAAACCTCATCATTTCCCTCAACTCCTCATCCCACAGAACTAATGAGTTGCTAAAGTGTCTTGCCATTTTACCCCCATCTTTTTTTGGCCATGAACTATTTCAAAGGCCTCCTAATAGTCTCCCTGCTCTCCTCTCCAGTCTATCCTCCACATAGCAGCAAAATTATTTTCCTATAGCACAGGCCTGGCGATATCATTCTGCTACTCAATTTACTTCAACGGCCACCTCTTGCTGCTTGGTAAAACTCCTCTTTTTGGCATCCATTATGATCTGGTCCTAACCAACCTGTCCAATAGTTTTATATATTATTTCCTTTCCTGCCTACTAGGATCTTGCCAAACGGTCACCTTCTTGTTCCTCATAAACCACATTCCATCTTCCACCTTTTCACTGGAATACCCTCTCTTCCTCATGCCTGTTTCAAAAAATCCCTTACTTTCTTCATGACTCATCTCAAGCACCACCTTCTGAATGAAGTCCTTCTGGATCTCCCCCTCCCCACAGTTAGTGCCCGCCTTCCCTCAACTATCTTGTATTTATTCATATATATGTATGTCCATATACTTATATATATATGTTTTCTCCCTCAAAAAATATAAACTCCTTGAGAACAAGGTCTTTATTTTTTTTCTGTAGAAATGAACCTAGCTAACATTGTGCCAACAGAGTAGGCACTTAACAAATACTTGCTGACTGACTGAAAATAGAGACCTAGAAAGAGCTCCCTTGTTGCATCATATTGTGAAAAGTACAGCTACATTAATTAATCAAATTGCCTTCCAATAAAGGAAAGTGATAATGCCACTGTCCTCTGCCACCATCACATCACATCTAAAATGCTGTTTAGCTCTAGACATGAGATTGCAGGAAAGATGGAGAACATCTGAAGAAGGACAACCTAAGTAGTGAGGAGGTCAGGAACTATTCCATCCAAGGATCATTTGAAGGAACTAAGGAGATTTAACCCAGAGGAAAGATGATTCAGGAGGACATAACTGCTGTGTTCACATATCTAAAGGGTTGTCATGTGAAAAAGTTAGACCTGGTTCTCTTCTCTGAGTACAGAACTATAAGCAAAAAATTTGTTACAAGGAGACTGATTTCAGCTAAAATAAGGATCTGAATAAATAGAACTGTACTAAAATGTGATGGAGTTGCCTCACAAAAGACTGGATCAAGTGAAATAATGTACGTACAATTCTTTGTAAGTCTTAAAGCACTATAAGAATGTCAGCTATTCCTATCATTACTACTGAGTTCCCAGCCAATGGATATGTTCAAGCAGAGGCTAGATTCACCTTAGAGAGATGCAGCAAAGAAAATTTTTGAACTGGATGGCTGGATGGAAGCTGACCTCTAAGGAGGTCTCTTCTGACCTCTCAGGTCTCTTCCAGGTCTGAGATTCTAAAGATTTGATGGTAACTGGCCTTATATACTGATGATTTTACAATAGAAAGCTCATATTTATTTCCTTGCCTTCATGAAAACACATCTTTTGGAATCTTACCATCAACAAAAGTGTATTTTCATCCTAGTAGAAGCAGATGCTGTGTTTGCTGTCTGTTCACAAATAACATCTGTCATGAACAAAGATTAACATTACATTTCCAGTTTTTCATAAATACCAGAACACTTAAGGCAGCATTAAAAATCTTAGCCACAACCTCTGTCATGACAATGAGCCAGCATGGTTCTCATTGCTGGATACATGTACCAAATTTGCAGGCATACATTAAAATTGTGAGTAATAAGATAATGATATGATACTTTCTTTCATCTAACAGATGCAAAGCACTTCTGAAGCCTTATAAATACTGAAAAGTAGAAAATGAATACAATTTTCTTCTAAACGCAGATGTGCTCATCAATAATGATCAGTCTAGACCCACTGATATTGACTGAAATTGTGTGGAAGACCATAAATTCTTGAAAAATTGCTTCTCTAGTTAAAAACCAACTTCTGGGGCTGAAAGAGGAGAAGGATTTTGTTAGATATATTACTCCTCTATATAATTCTCAACCTGATGAGTTCCATGCTAGCTCTTTTAATAATGCAATTCAAGGAAAGCCTAAAACATTTACTCACACTTCCAATATGCAATAGAAAACAATCAAAATTAATGAGAGACATTGGAAAATTCTACCAAGTGATATAAATTTCTCCCCAATGTGGTTTATTTATCAGGAACACTGTAGCTGAGAAAACAGAACCTATCCAGAAAAGGTGTATAGTCTCCCTTGGTCTCTGTCCCTTCTCAATGATGCAGTACCTGAGCATAAAAAGCTAAAACCACAAAATGCAGGGTGGTCCCAAATATTAGTAGGAAAATGAGTGGAACTATGTGAATCCTCAGAGATCTGCGAGCTCCTTTCCCATTTCTGTAAGCTTTAACACAAAATCACCCAGCTCAGTCAGGTTCTTTTGGGTTGGCAGTCTTAGAGACCCAAACGTGGCCCTTCTACTATGGCATCCTCTGCCCAAATATTGTCCTAACAGGAAATTCATTCAATAAACATTTATGAAGGGCCTCCTATGTATAAGATCCTGGAGGAGACACCAAGATAAATAAGGAAGAGTCCTTGCCCTCAAGTAGCAAACATCTAAGCTAACAGGTCTGGAACAAAAGCAAATGTTCCTCAATCTGTTTATTCTGCTACCAAAATATCACTTTGTTCAATAGAAATATGCCTATCTTCAGAAAATCTGACCTATAAAAATCCTAACTTAGAATATATATGTATATGTGTATGCATAAATACACACACACACACACACACACACACACACACACACACACACATATATATGGAATACCCTTTTTACAAAAGAGTTATCCACAGCATTTTTTTAAATAGTGAGATTCCCTAATGCATTTAAAATATTATTTCATTTATAGTACATTAGATTTATATATGCAAATTTTTGAAACTTATCAAACTGCATAAGGTGAGTTTTACCTGTCCAGGACACAAATGATAGGCACTAACTACTCTATTACCTTCAACTGGGGAACTGCATCTATAAACCTGACATTGAAAACAAAACAAGACAGAAGGGAGCACACCTCTCGTCCCTTTTCTCTTCAGGTTCAGTTGAGACAGCAAGCAGAACTTCCACAGGTCCACACCCTCTATTTGCTGACTCCGAAGACTGCAGGGTCTGCAGGCATTAGAAGGATCCTAGTGGTTCACAAAGACTGCACCAGCTTTTCCATTTATAGATATACTCAGATAAAAATGGGATGGAATCAACAAGGGCAGGGTCAACGTCTTGCAAGGAAAACACCAAACAAAATTGATGTCTTTCTTTTTTTAAAAAAAGAAGTTCATCGTGACTGATAATGAAAATCTGTCTATGCTTCCCTGGACAGTGCAGCAGGAAATCTGCAAAGAGGAGAAGCTTAGGGACATAGCCAATGAGTGTGAGCACAAAGCAGCCTTTTAAAATGAGCCCGATAGCAATTTTCTAGCAAACTCTGAAACCCAAACGCAAAGGGGATCTATAAATAGCAGAACAAGTATAATGACTGGTCTGCAGCCTCTCACTTCTGTAGCATTTCCTGCCAATGATCCTTTCAGAGGCATACTACTTTTTACGAAATCATTCCATTTGGGGGTTTTGTTTGTAATGTTCGGTAGGTGTAGTAAACATTAAAAAATACCAGAGCTGAAAGGGCCTTTAGAGACTACCTAGTTCAGACTCCTTGTTTCACAGAAAAGGAAACAGGCCCTGAAAGAGTAAGTCCCACAGCCAGTTAGTGGCAAAGAAAAGACGAAAATTGAAGTTAACTTATTCCCAACTTAGAGCTTTCTTTTTTCATGACACCCAAACAAAACATTGCTTACAAAAGACTGAGAAATTTGAAGGAAGAGTCAAGACAGGCACATGATGATTTACTTAAAAAAATCTTAAGGAATTAGCAAAGATACTAATTCACAATTCAAAGTGTCAGCAACATTGTAGACTACAAAATAAACCCACAAAAATCAACAGCATTTCTATATGATAACAAAATCTAAAAGAAAATAATAGGGAAATCTCATTTAAAACAACTACAAAATACCTAAAATATTTGAGGCTCAATCTACCAAATCACAAAATATTGTATGGACTCAATTACAAAATACTCCTTAAAGAAATAAAAACATTCAAATTGCTGGAGAAATATTTGGTGCTGAGTGCTAGACTGTGGAGACATAATAAAAATGACAATACTACCAACGTTAATTTACAGTTTTAATACTATAGCAATAACACTATCAAAAGAGTACTTTACAGAACTTGATAAAAAAATAAAAAGAAAATTTATTTGGAAAAACAAGTTCTAGCATATCAAAGGGAATAATCAAAAAAGATACGGATGAAGGAGGAATAGCACTTCCCATCCTCAAACTGTTATGAAGCAGTATCGATCAAAATCATTGGGTATTAGTTTAAAAATATAGAAGAATATCAATAGAACAGAATAGATAAAGGGAGAATCAGAAACAATGGAACTCAATAATCCAGTGTACAACAAACCCCAAAACATAAATTACTTAGGAAACAATTCCATATTTGGTTAAAAAAAATCTCCTGGGAAAACTAGAAAGCAGTCTGGGAAAATTTTGGTCTAGGTCAACATCGTATGCCATATTCCATAATAAATTCAAAAATAGCTACATGATCTTAATATTATTGGCTATAGTATAAAAAATAGAAGTGAAAAAGATCACACCTATCACAGCTATGAGTTAGAGGTATTCTTAAAAAAACAAAAATTGCCTAGTAAATTACAAAAGATAAAATAGTTTATTTTGATTATTTTTGATAATTTGCTTAAAACTGAAAAGCTTCAGTACAAAAAAATTAATAAACTGAGGTTAAGGGAAGTGGGCAAATGGGAAAAAAAATCTATGTATCAAATTTCTCAAATAAAGATTTGGTATCCAAGATACATAAAAAGCTAATGGATGTAAGACCAAAAACTTATCCATTTATTCAATAGATAAGTGGTCAAGGAGATAGACAGACAGATAGGATAGATACATACATACAGAGACAGATAAGACAAGACAAAGCATTTATTAAGCACTTACTATATATCAGGCAAATTACATTTTACCAGAAGACAACAGATAAAAGAAGCTGAAAAGCACAAGGGACAAGGTGAAGAAGTTTTGAGAGTGAGAGTGGAACTAGGAAAGGAGTGAAGCAGTAAGCCTCGTTGCCTTGGATATAAACAAACAGTTCTCAAAGAAGAGCTGAAAACTATTCATGACCATATGAAAGAATGTTCCAAATCGTTAATAAGAGAGTTGCAACCAAAACAAACCTGAGGTTTCATCTCACACCCAGAAAACTGGCCAAGAAGAAAAAAGATTGACCTAGTTCCTTTTGGAGGAGACAGATAGGCACACCAAGGCCATCTTTGGAAGGAGTCTTTTTCCTGTTTCTTTTCTTTTACCCTCACTGCTGGCTAGTGACTTCCCTCTGAGAGCAGCCCTTATTTACACTGCAAATATCTTGTAGGCACATAGATGTTTGTATCTTGTCTCAGAATATGATCTTCTTGAGGGCAGGGATCATGTTTTTGCCGTTTTTTGTATTCTCAGTTCTTGGCACGGTGTCTCAAATATTTAAACCTTCCAATTCCTCATCTTATTCATTTCCCATGATTGACTTCTCCACCCCAACTCAGCTACATACAGAAATGGTCATACCCCTGAACTTGCCATCACCTACCAGTGATATACATCCATGTGTATGAATTCTGAAAGTCCTTTATCTGGTTATAGTCGGCTGTCATTCCATCTCTGCTTCTGCCTCGAAACTTCCAAATCCTGTTCTCCATTCTTGCTGTGACCTTCAATCCCTTTGCCCCTCAGTTTGTTTCCCAAAACACCACTTTCTTTTCTTTACCATCTTGAATCCCTGGTAAATTGGTTAAAATCTACACTGTCCTCTTCTCTCAAAACCATTACCCCTTTATCCTACTAAAGGCCTTGTCCTTCCAAATTCCAATCTGGGATTACTCACACCATCCACTGTCTTCAACTCAAATTACATACTGCTGAACAAAGCTGGAGAAAAGCATAAAATTGTGCTGATTCTACTACAAGTTTATGTTACATCACCTGAACTGGGCCCTCACGGTGGCAAGACAATCCTTTTACATCTCCCTGATCAAATCACTGTCCCCTTCATCACAGAGGCTTTTCTAACCATTTTTATCCCTCCTTAAGCCTTCCATATCTACCCTCCCATCCCCTCTGTCCCATCTCAGTTCAGAGCCTCACCTCATATTTCTCTGAAAATACTGAAGCCTTTGCAAAGAGCTCCCCCTTGTCCTCTGTTCTTGATCTCACATCACTCAGAAGTTTTCTGCCACTATTTCCTCCTTCACCCCTATTTCACACGAGGAGGTAGCTTTTTTCCTTGCCATTCTATCTTCTCCAGCAGATTGCCCCCTCCAATATCTCCACTTTCTTACTAATATTCAGTCATTCCTTGCTCACTAATTCCTTTCCTTCTGCCTACAAATACACTCAGCTCTCTCCAATCCACAAAAAAACCTTCATTTGATTCATCTGTTGCTGTTCAATCACGTCTGGCTTTTTGTGATCCTGGTTGGGATTTTCTTGGCAAAGATACTGGAGTGGTGTGCCATTTCCTTCTCCAACTCATTTTACAGATGAGGAAACTGAGGCAAACAGGGTTAAATGCCTTGTCCAGGGTCACACAGCTAGGAAGTGTCTAAGGCAGAATTCGGATACAAGAAGATGAGTCTTCCTGATTCCAAACCCAGTGTTCTATCCACTGTGCCACCTAGCTGCCCCAGTTACCCTAGTACAGGCCCTCAGCTAACACCTCAGCTACTTCCCTGTCTCTAGAGTTTCCTCACTTCAATCCATTCTCTACTCAGTTGTCAAATAATGCGCATTTCTAATATGCACATCTGACCATATCAACTCTCCATTTAATAAAATCCAGTGGTTCCCTATTACATCCAGCATCAAATATAAAACCCTCTATTTGTCTTTCAAAGTCTTTTGTGACCTGGCCCCTTCCTACCTTTGCAGTCTTCTTATACCTTATTCCCCTCAGTGACAAAAGCCACCTTCCTGTTCCTCAAACAAAACACTCTGTCTCCCTATTTTGACTTTTTATACCAAGAGGAATGATTATTTGCATTGGAAATGACTAATAAGGAGTTGATACCCAAGATAAATTTGTTTGAGTGAGGGAGGGCTATGCAAGGTCACCAGCCTCACTTCTCCTCCGGAGCCATCTGGATCCAGTGACCAGATATTCATCAGGATGACTGGAGATGGTCCAGGATGCAATATGAGACCTTGACCCCCTTAGGCCAAGGCCTATTAGGTACTCACTTAGGGTGAGGTAAGACCCATTCAGTGAATAGGCCTGGAGAGTGCTGGACCCTTATGAAAGCAGGTCCTTCTCCAAAGGAAGCCAGAAGGCACTTTCTCACTCAAGGACTCTGAGCAAGAGGACTACCTCTTCCTTTGTTATAACCCATGCCTACAACAAGCCGTGGAAGTACAATTTAGTATCAATGCCCATGATCCCTGGGTGTTTCATTCTACCTAACAGAGTTTCTAGAACATTATGAAGATCCAGGTTGTTGCATGTTTTTTGAATCACTGCTCACTCTATCACTAAATAGGACTTTTCTTACAGTGTACCTGCCATATGGAAATCTGTAGGTGCACTACATATGATGGGACTAATGGTATCCCTTTACCATCAGTGTTAAAAGATTTTTTAAAGGAGTATCACCTATAAAAAGTTAAGGTGTGCTGATTAAAGGAAGAATGAACAAAGGCAATGTAAATTCCATTCAGTGCCCCAAAATGCTTTGATTAGAATTGCTTTTATGTGCATCCGACAGTATACCAACAGCAAGCACATGTACCAGGAGTAGGTTTTTTGCAATATTGTTTTGTTATCTGTCGGATGCTATTTACTGTTACTTATAAAAATAACTGTAGTGCCTATTGAAACAATTAGTAGAGGACAAACCTGCACATGGTGATTAAGGCCTACCCATACACAAACATACGTTTGCTGATTTTTCTAAATGTTGGGTTTTTAATAGTTGTAAATCATAACAATTCATTATGCACCTACTATGGACAAGGTATTGTGAAAGCTACAAAGATAAATATAACAAAACTCCTTTTCTTCAGAAGCACAAGGAGGTACACTAAGGAATCCTTTTATCCAGCTTCCTCTTTTTATAGATGAGGAAGGAAAATGATAAGGATAAGCCAAGGATGGAAGGCATCTATTGAGAGTCGGTAAATACATATTTGCCTGGAATCTTGCAAATCTAGTCAAAAGGACCTGAAAATATAAAGAAAATGAATTGTCCACATATGTCCAACAATCAAGGTATAGACATTACAATTTATGGGAAGAATAGGTTAATTTTCCAGGCTCCTTTACGAAAATACTCTGTGTTCCAGCCAAATAGGCCTATTTGCTGCTCCCTAGACAGCATATTTCACCTCCACTCTCTCTGATTCTGTAAAGGTTATCCTGCAGGCCTGGAATCACTCGCCCCTCACTTCCAATTCCTAGGATTCCCATCTTACTTCATGGCTCAGCTTAAGGATCATTTCTTACAAGAGCCCTATATAATTCAATAAGTTGATAGTAAGTGAACACCTAGATGCCCCCAATGAATTCAAGCAACATGATCCAAATGAACTACATCCTTGAGTATGGAAAGAACTGGTAGATGTTATTACTGAGTCACTTTTGGTGATATCTGATAAATCATGAAAAAGGATGGATGCCACAAGATTGGAAAAAGGCAAATGTCCTAACTTCCAAATAAAAAAAGGAAAGAAAGCAGAGTCTACAAGGCCAGTGAACTTGACTTCAATTCCTGGGGGAAAAATCTAAAAGGGATTATTAAAGAGCGGGAGGATGAACATTTAAAAGGGCCAGCATGGCTCTTCAAGGATTCATGATGCCAGATTAAACACATTTCCTTTTTTGACAGGACTACAGACTAAGAGATGAAGAGAATGTTGTGATGATAGTTTACCAAGATTTCAGCAAAGCTTCTGATTTCATGCTTTTTTAATGAAGAAGGTGGAAAGATGTGGACTGCATGATCACACAGTAGATGGACTCAGCACTAAATGGCTGGTTCAGTGAAACATAAGAGGTCTCCAGGAATCTGGGTTTGGTCCTGCTCTGTTTGACATTTTTACATTTAGTGACTTGGATAAAAACAGAACCAGCATGCTAATCAGACATGCAGAGCACAAAAAGGCAGGACAGACAGCTAACACAGTGAATAACAGAGTTGGGTCTAAAAGGATCCTGACAGGCAGAGAGCATTAGGCTGAACCTAGTACCACAGAATTCAATAGGGGAAAATGTGAAGTCTTAGATGTGGAAATAAAGATAAAGTTAACAAGTACAAGATAAGGAAGACATTATTAGACAGCAATTCTAAAAAAAATTTGAGGGTTCTAGTAGATTGCTGTATGATATACGGTGAATGAGCAGTGTGATATGGTAGCCAAAAAAGCTAATGTTATCTTCAGCTGCATGTGCCTCAACAAACATTTAATAAGCACTTACTATGGGGTTAATGAGTCAACTAGTATTCATTAAATACCTACTATGTGAAAGATTATGCTAAGCAATGCAGTCACAAAGAATGGCAAAAAAAGAAAAATCCCTATTTGCAAGGAGTTCCCAGTCTAATGGGAGAAATAATATGCACACACAACTATGCACAAAGAAGGTATATACAGGATAAATTAGAGACAGGGTGAAGGCACTAGCATGAAGAAGGCCTGGAACAGGCTTACTGCCTAGCAGTAACATGATTTTTACAAGACACTCTCTTATATTTATCATCTGTTACCTGGTCTTTCTTTCATCTTCTGACATGTCACTTTTCTGTACAAAAATCTTCAGTAGCTCCCTATTATTTACCAATAAAAGCTAAAAAATACTTTGTCTGGCATTGATGATCATTCATAATCCGGCGCCACCCTATCTTTTCGAGATAGTTTCATATTACTCCCGGTAATGTACCCTACGTTCTAGTCATGGGAGTCTACTTGCTATATTCCCCACACTCAACATTCCAGCCTCTGCCTGTGTGTGTACCTTTGCATAGCTTGTCCTCCTTATCCAGAATGTTCTCCCTCCTCACCTCTGAGGCTTAGGTCAAGTTCTCCTTCCTCCAGTAGTTCTTTCCCGACCCTCCAATTGTCAGCACCCTCACCATAAAAATCACCTGGTATCTACTTTGTCTATATGTTGCATTTACTTATCTATATTTTGTAACCCCAGTAGAGGGAAAATACTATTTTACTACCAAATATCATTTGGTTTGATAAAGGCATACCCACTTTAAGAAAACATAAACTCTAGAGATCCTAACCTAGGAAAAATATGTACTAGAGACAGTTATTTTTCTTTTTTTGGAACAGGGTTCCCCACAGGGTTCTTTTAAACAGTGAGATTCCTTACTACACTTAAATTTTTATTTCATTTTCATCCCATTTGATTCACATATGTAACTTGCATAATACCCTTTTCTTATTTTTATCTTAAATAAGAGAGAGCTTTAAGAAGAAGCCTAACTGGAATGCACTTTATCCTTACTAGGAGAGACAAGCAGTAGAACTGAAGGCAACAGTTAACTGCTATCCCCTTTTCTTCTACATGTGTCTTCCACCTTTTTCTCTTTTTATCTTTGCCTCTGTCTTTACTAGAATGGGGAAGCAAGGCTTTCTAACTTACTCCTTTCCATGCACCCTATGAAAATCCAACCCAGATTATAGTTCACAAACTGGAGCTGCAACAACTACCTGGTCAATTAGACCAGTGTAAGCCCCAGACTGGAAACTTGTAAAGAAAATAAAGTCTAAATATAAACATTTTTAATTACTTGCAGATGATCTCTCTCCATCTCCTATACTCACAAAAACATTAATTTCAGCATGAATTATTATATTACTCTGAGCCACACAACAGAACTGAAAAAAGCAAAGGTTAATAAAGGTTGCCAAGGATAGCAATGGACCATGACCCAAATATTCACCTAGTTATTCCTCATTTAATGCTCTATTATTCTTCTACAATTTTAATTTAATTAAATAGACATGTTTCAAGTGCCTTCTCGGTGCCAGCCATTGTATTAGGCATACATAGTAGGCCTAGGATACAAAGACAAAGACATTTTTCATCCTCATTTCATTATCTCCACCCAAAAAACTGGGAATGTTTTGTGGCGGAAAATGGACAATTTCATGCCATTCTTTTTTTCTTCTACATTCACTTTGGGCCCCACTTAGAATAAAGCACAACTTCTCTCCCCCAGCTTATTATATGGCCATAAATCTCCTCCTAAAGTCACAGATATTCCCCATTTTAAAATGAAAATATTTTAATATTTTTAATGAATCTGTGATCTCAATGAGTATTCTTTTCAACAATACAGATCGAAAACCCTCCATCCCTGCCTATCCTGTAAGATTGTTGTCTATGTATTCTCGTAAATCTGTGCAGGGCAGGTGTCTCAATATCTCCGTCCTCTTTTCATCTGTGCATGCATATACCAGTCAAACAGAGAGATTGTCCTTTGCTAAAACCTTGCTCCAAACACATGACTAGCCTATCGGCTGCTGCTGACATCTTTAATGTCACTTTTCCGGTGCAATTCTTTATTTGAAATATGTTGCAGTCATATGCCCACCATGAGCCCAGCCACTGACCCTCACTTTTAATTCTTTGGCTACTTAGTTCTATGTGCCATTGCCAGAACAATAGTGTGAAAATATCAGGGGGAATCTTCAAGCTCTTCCTTTTAATGTGCTTAATCTCTTTACAATTATGCCCAAACTAAAGAGGAAAAGGTTCCTATTTCTGATAGAATTTCTCCATGTATTTTTTACATTTTGCTTCTATAGTTCCTTTCTACTAGAAGACTCTCTAATCTCAATTCCCTGAAAGGCTTCCAAGAACAAGTGTATCATATTGTCTTGTCTTCCTGCACTTCTTAATCCACTCAAAAAAAAAAAAAAACTAAACTAAAAAGCTTCACAAAGCAAGGAGAAAAAACTGTCAGGAGTCTCAGCCCATGAGTCAGATGATTTTTTCAATATGTTCTGAGGAAAGCTCCAGATGTATATATGTAGGTAGTCTCTGAGAGCTTTTCCAAATGCTATTTCATCAAGAATTACTGAATCAAACTAGATTTTTGATTCTAACACAAACTGTCATTACTTAGAAAAGATCACACATTCTAGCTCTGAATTAGAAGTCCACTGCTGCCCCCTGGAAAAACAAAGGTGATATAACCTTTCCAAATCATAGCTGCACAGCAAGAAAAATAAACATCAAACAACCTTCATACTTAAAAGAATTTGAGGTAGTTCATGTTTGAAGGCAGCTTAGTTTGATTTGACAAGCATTTATTAAGTGCCAACTATATACATGGTACTTGTTAGGGAATTCAGAGAGAATGCCACATTTACCATAATTCTCTTCAAAATTCCAAAAAGCAAGAATAGGAAATTTCAGAGTGGGGAACATAACCTTCCCTTGGATAATTTCTCTTCTAAAACCTTGTTGAAAGATTTGAAAAGGCAGAATTATATGTAATGAGCTATTCTCCTAACCATACTAGCACTGGCCATAGGGTCCTCATAACAAGGCTCCTGTGTGCCCTCAAGGCTATATAGGATAAAGAGCTTTTTTTTTCCTAATCCTATCAACTTGAGCCCTTATCTGATATATTCCCCCAGCATCACTTAGTATATTCCCCATATCATTTAACCAGTTAATATCTAGGAGTTGTTACAAAGAAAAATTTACTAAAAAGATACATCAAGAACCGAATTATAAAATGTCCCTCCTGAATGGGGCATGCTCTCCCCTCTCTACCTCAGTTCCTGGAGAGAGTAGGCTCAAGCTTAAAATGATAATTACAAACATGCTTACTAGCACTGAGTTTATTTCCGAGTGTGGCATAGTCAATAGAACAGTCATTACTTTAATTACAGGACATGGCTACTGGGTCAATCCACTTCAGGTTGGGGTGAGCAGGTCACACTTCAGAGATGGCTTCTCATTGGTCTCAATTATCAGTAAAGTCAGCTACATATTCCAGTTCCTAGACCTCTTTCAATCTTTTGAAAACCATAAGATCGTAGGCTAGTCAATGTGGTCTTCTCAATTCGTTCTTCTAAGAGCAGGAAAGAATGGAAGTCCACAGAGTGAGATAAAGAATAACCATGCCTTCATGGTGACCAGGCAAGAGAAGGTCCAAGACCTCTTCCTAACCAAGCAGTCCAGCACAGTTTGTCCTTCTCACTCAAAAGTCTCCAAGAAGAAATAATGGGTGAGTTTCTCTATTGCAAATTCTAGTTCAGCAACCAATGAAGAGGCTTTTTTTCACCACATAGAAAGCAGACAGAAGATAATCACAGAATCAGGGGTCCATCCCTTATGTGTCATCATAGTTTTCCAGAAGCAGGTTCACCAAACCCCACATAAGGGTTGGCCTGTGCATGCCCAGAAGCCCTGACCCCCCATTAGCCAGTATCCTATTACTTACCGACATCTTACTTATCCCCCACCTAAACAAAATGCCAGTTCTGATGCTAGTTATCACCTGGCTTTCTTTTGGTTAACAGATATTTCACTAAATATGTTTATTATGGGCAGAAGACTGGGGGTATACAAAGAAGTTATAAGATAGTCCCAGTCCTAATAATTCTAGAATTTTATAGTTTAATTGGAGAGAAGAAACATAGGCAGATATTCCCTATTTTAAAATGAATACTTTAGTACTTTTTTAATGAATCCGTGATCTCATCAGTATTATTCCTTCCTACAATACAGATTAAAAGCTCTCCATGGCTCTGCCTATCATGTGAGATTCCTGCCCATGTCTGGTGAATCTGTGCAGGGAGAACAACTTGGTCACCATGAAGGCAGGGAGCTCTCCTTTATCTGTCCCTGTTGATGTCCATTCCTTCCTGCTCTTAGGTGAATGAATTTAGGAGACAAATCCCATGGTTTAACATGAAAAGTTAAGCCATAGCAAAGACAAGAGATGTCACAAGGCACATAAGTATAAAAGGAAAGATAAAAGAATAACTGCTGTAAGACCAGAAGGGAACAGTATGGTTAGAATGGTCAGGAAAAACTTTCTGAAAAAGTAGACTGTGAGTTAGATCTTGAAGAATGGAGATTTTTGGATAAGTGGGGAGGACACAGGAGAATATTCTAGGCTAGAGGATGAAATTAAACAAAGAATACAGAAATGAGCATGATTTGTGATCTAGCATTCTAGTGCTTTGCCCTCCTCACAAGAACTACACAGAGCAATGGAAAAGAAAGGACTTTCAAACAGACAAAATGTAAAAATGCAACAGAGTAGTGGATAGATAGTTGATAGATATAGATGGATAGATAGATAGATAGGAAGAAAGAAAGAGGAAGGAAGGAAGGAAGGAAGGAAGGAAGAAAGAAGAAGAAAGAAAGAAAGAAAGAAAGAAAGAAAGAAAGAAAGAAAGAAAAGAAAGAAAGAAAGAAGAGAAAGAAAGAAAGAAAGAAAGAAAGAAAGAAAGAAAGAAAGAAAGAAAGAAGAAAGAAAGAATATGGAAGACCTAGATTCAGGTCTCATCTAATAGGATCAGGCTGTGCAATCCTAGGCAACTTCCTTAACCTCCCTTAACCTCTCAGCACCCCCCAGTCAACTCTCTAAATTGGAAAGCAGTTGTAGATACATATTAATGGAGGAATTTCCTTGCTGGGAGTGCCCTACATAAATGAAAATAAAAGATCTGGTTCAAAAGAAAAAAACCACTTATGGGAAAATATGGCCCTCTGTTTCCTCATCTGTAAAATGGAGGTAATAAATATATGCACATGCCACCTCCAAGGGTTATTATAAGGAAAGTACTTGTGTAAACTTTAAAATCCTAAAGAAATGTGAATTGTTAATGTGTGCTAAGAATATCGGCCTTTGCAGTCAAATCATAGTGCTGGATGTCAATTTGTCTTCTATTTAGCAAATGAACAAAATGATTTCTCATGGAACATTATTGAAACTATTTGCAATAAATGTATGAAGAATGTTTAAAGTCTATCTGTTTTAATAATACATGCATGAGAAAAACATTGATGTTTCGCCCTTAAATTTGTCCATGATAAGCACCTCTTTGGAAGTTCCAAATTTTTCTACAGAAAATGACTTTTTAGTCATGAGGCAGCACACAACAGTGCAATGGAAAGAGCCTTCACTGGATGTGGACTTAAGACTTAGCTCTGACACTAGCTGAGATCCTGGGACAAGTTCAATGTATGTGTCTATAAAATAGGGATACTATCTGTAGTACCTGCCATACAGACTTAATAAGAGAAAATAGTACATATAGTCCTACATTGCTTGTTATATTCCAGTTATTATTATCTATAAAATGAGGGTAATGTTTGTGCTACCTAAGTCACAACATTGAGGGTAAACCTTAAGTAACTAGGGATGTAGCATGAGTTTGTCTCTAATGACAAAATGTCAGCTACTGGAGAGAAGGCATTTCATTTTTTGTGTTTGTACCCTGGTTCCTAGCTCAGTCGCTAGGACATAATAGGTGCCAGGGACTGGACCTTTCATTGACATAAGGAATTCCCAATTAAGGAAAACTCTATAGAAATGCAGACTAGCACTTTCCTTGAAGTTTTATAATCTTAGAAAGTTGCCTAGAGCAAAGGCAGTGTGGGTAAGTGCTCAGGGTCACAAAGCCAGTATGTGTCAAAAGTGGGACTTGGACCAGAACTGTCCTGTCTATCCAAGGCAAGTCTTCTATCCACTCTTACAGTAGGTAGCTAATAAATGTCTGTTGATTGATTGATTGAGTCCAAACCCTGAGTCTAGTGCTGACAAGCTGGGCAACACTGCAAAAATCATTCAAACGATGTGTGCTTCAGTTTCCTCTTGTAAAATGTGAATAATAAATTACTTACTGTCACAGGGTTATTGTGAGAGAAGTGATTTGTAAACCTTAACATGCTCCATAAAAGTCAGTATTTATCGAAGTGAGGCATAACTATGAAGTAATGAGACTGATAATTTCAGTGTTGGTGTTGCTCAAAGCCATCACCCTAAAAAGTACATGCTCCAGGGATGATGCCACTGTTCACCTTTCTGAACTCCTCTTTGAAAAAGCTTCAGAAGTAAGTCCAGAACATCCCTCCCCTCCCCCCAAATCATTCCCATTTCTATATTACATTTTATTTTGGGTCAAAAATCATTTTATTCCATTTGCTCACTTACCTTATTCACTATATATGTCCTTGAATGACTGTTTCTCTTTCTGAAAACCAAACACATTTGTATGAGGAAGCTTTGGAACCTCTGATGGCATTCCCGAAGTGGAGACAGAAATAGTATAAGCAAGGTAGAGTGATGCAAAAAGCATTGCATTTGGAGTCAGAGGACCCAAGTTCAAATTCCAGTTCTGCTATTTACTATTTGGTGGCACGATAATGCCACACTAGACAGATTTGTGTTTGAATCCAGCCCTGGACACTAAGTAGCTGTGTGAGCCTGGACAAGTCATTTAACTTCTGTTTGCCCCAGTTTTCCCATCTGTAAAAGAGGGTAATCGTTGCACCTCCCTCCCAGGGTTGTTGTGAGGATAAAACAAGATACTAATTGGAAAGTGTTTAGTGCAGTGCCTGACACATAGTAATACAGTAATATAACGCAGTAATATAAAAGTAACATAGTAACATAAAAGACTGTTATTATTGTTACTACTACCTGCAAGGCCACAGACCACTTAACTTCTGCACTCTGCTAGTTCACCTGGAAAATGGGAAAATTGGAGTGGATGACCTCGGAAGTCCTTTCATTACCTCCATCCACGGCTCTACGATTCTCCTGACAAAGACTACTCCCAGGGGGACAATATTAGGGTCCGTGTCAATGCTACCAGAATCCTCATTTTACTATGATCTCTCCACCACTTAGGCAGGAGAACGTGGCGCTTTGTTTACAAAGCGCTTTGCTTATTTTGCCAGAGCCTCACACGCCGGGGACGACGCATTCTAGAAGCTAGGGAATTAAAGCCGAGGAAGCTTGAGCAGGTGGGCTTCAGGAGGGCTCGGGAGGGCGGGCTCGCACTCTCAGGTAAGCCTCCTAGGGCCATCGAGCCCAAGCTGGGGAGGACCTGGGCCGTTCTCTGGTGCAGTCCCCTCATTTTACAGAAGAGGAAACTGAGGCCCGCGAGGCGAAGGCGCTTGCGCAGCCACGAGCTCCTACTGGGCAGAAGCGCCTTCGGAAGCCCCTCCTCCAGCTCGGAGACCTCGGGGGGAATGGGGGGCTGGGGAGCGAGGGGCAGCCGCTAGGGCGGGGCAGCAAAAACGGAGCCGAGCCCGCCGAGGCTGCCACTCCAGAGAGCAGAGGGGCGGGGCGACCAAGTGAGGCCCGCAGCTAGCCTCGGCTCTGCCGGCCCTAGCGTGCAGGCCTCGGCTCGTCTCCTCCCTCAGCTCCGCCCCGATCCTCCTCGGGTAGCGGAGGAGACGGAAGAGAGGCAACCGCAGCCCCGCCCCCCATGTGAGACCAGCCCCCTTCTCGGGGCGCATGCGCGGCAGCTACGCCCTCCCTTGGTTCCGCCCCCCCTGCGAACGGAAGTGACGTATGCGCTGACTTCCCTCTTCTTTGCTCTTCTCGCGACACTTGCAGCGCAGCTTCCTTTTCTCTTTTGCGGCGGCCTGCAACATGGTAGGTGATGGCGGCGGGGGTCTCCGGGCCCGGGGCGGCCTGGCCCAGCCAGCATGGCAGGGGTCCTTACTTCTGGCTCCTCTTCTTCCCTCCCTCTCCTTTCCTCTGCCCTGCCCTCTCCTCGCGGAATCCCCAGGGTAGGGGCCGGGAGTGGCCACGCGACCCGGGCCTGAAGCCGGGCCGCATCTCGGGGCGCACGCGGCCTGACGGCGCGGGGGCCCCTGCTGGCGCCGCCTGCCGCGCCCCGACGCCCCGACTCTTTTCCCCTGCAGCCTTCCCGACTAAGGAAGACGCGGAAGCTCCGCGGGCACGTCAGCCACGGCCACGGGCGCATCGGTGAGTGACGACCGGCGGGGAGGGCCACGCGGCGGGAGGTGGGCCCGGGCCTGCGGCCCGTAACTCGGGACTCCTTTCCTCCAGGCAAGCACCGGAAGCACCCCGGAGGCCGCGGTAATGCTGGAGGGCTGCACCATCACCGGATCAACTTCGACAAGTAGTAAGTGTTGGCTTGTGCCCCCCCTTCCCGGCAGGGCTCTCCCGTGGCGTTTGCCAGGCTTCGCCGGGTTCAGTTTTCATTGCGACGTTTACGGAGCGCCTGCTGTGTGTTGGGGGGAGGGGAGAAGGCGGGAGGAAGGTAGTGACCCAGAACAGCAGACATTAACGTTTAGTGTCTGTCGACTGGTGCATTGGAGAGTCCCGGGCCACACTTGCGAGCCTTAGCCTTTGTGATATAGGGAATGTTGCCGTGAGACCGAGACTTAGAGTCACATCTCGGCATGGCCAGTTGTCCTGGTGTGCTAAAGTCCTCGAAAAGTAACCACTAACTCTGTTCGCTGGCTGGTCAGCTCTTGATCCCCCCAGTCACCGGGTTAGGAATACTCATCAACAAACTTTAAACCTCAGCCCCTGAGGCTGAGGTCTTGGTTAAAGTAGAGTGCTTAGTGATTTGCTCCGGGTCCCGCAGCTAGTCAGTGTCTGCACCTGGGTTTGAACACTTAGAACCCCTCAACTCACCCCTCTGGGGTGAAGGATAACTTCATTGAGGAAATGGCTTTTGCCATTGCAGACTTAGTGATTTGAGCAAGTTACTTGCCATCTTTCGGTCCCAATTTTCCTCTCTTTAAAATGGGGTTGGATTTTGGTCTTTTTAAGGACCTTTAATGGCCCAAACATTTTACTTGTAAAACATAATCATATTTTGAAGTGCTTCGTATAAAATGAGGTTGTTCTTTCTGGCCAGACTTTGGCAATTAGGAATAGGCAGCTGACACAAAATGATGCTGGTATCTTTTCATCAGTCATCCAGGTTACTTCGGAAAAGTTGGTATGAGGCATTACCACCTGAAGAAGAACCAAAGCTACTGCCCAACTGTCAACCTTGATAAGCTGTGGACACTGGTCAGTGAGCAGACCAGGATTAATGCTGCCAAAAACAAGGAGGGGCTTGCCCCTATAATTGATGTTGTGCGGTCGGTAAGTCAGCTAAACTTTCGTGTTGCCCACCTGTAATCATTCTCAGGCTTCAGGATTTTAAGCTGGAAAGGGAACCCTAAAGCAGAGGATAAGAGAAATATTTGTACTTTCAGTATAACCTTGTGGATAGTATTGTTTGCTGGATAATTTCTCCCACAAACCAGTCCTTTGTCTTTGACCCGAGACTAGAGTCACATTCTGACAATAACTGTTGTCTTGGTGTGCTAGAGTCCTCGGAGAAAATCTTCTGACCTTTATTCACTGGCCTTGGCATCTGGTGCCACAGTCAGTCACCGGGTCAGTTACATTGGGTTTGGTTTACTTGAAAGATTAGGGAACTGTAACAAAATGGATCCTCTTTTGGGTACTAGTAAATGTGACTTTGATTGTAAATGGGCTGGATAAGACAATGGTTCTTACTTAAGCTTCTCCCCCTCAACTTTCTAGGGGTACTACAAAGTCCTAGGAAAAGGGAAACTCCCCAAACAGCCAGTCATCGTGAAGGCAAAATTCTTCAGCAGAAGAGCAGAGGAGAAAATCAAGGGTGTTGGTGGAGCCTGCGTTCTTGTGGCATAAAAATCCAATGTTATCAAATAAAACAAATGTCTTTATTAAACATCCTGGGTTTTGCCACATTAAGGTGCTTTAATTTGAATGTATATGGGTTGGGAAATCATAAATTACTCCTGTTGGTCAAGAAAACTGTCCTGTCACTTAGAAAGATGACTACAAAGTTTCCAGACACAGGTACTCAGTTAAGAGAGATTTCTAGTTAGCTTCATGTTTGCACTGTGAGTGTAGAACAGATGAGGCATTAGGCTGTTTACTGAGTCTTTCAACAGCCATTAAGTGCTTTATGTGCCTAGGTGCCAGACCACACCTATATACCTATATTCTGTGTCTTCCCATACACATGATATTCATAGGCAATAGTTAATATTTCCTCAAACATGGAAGTGGGTAATGGAATGATTTCTTTGAGTTTGTCTTCCTATCATTAGGAATATATTAAGCCCCTACTATGTGACTGGTACGGGAGATATAAACAAAAAGCATAGGTGGTCACTCTGCACCCTCAAGCTTACCTTTAATGGAGAAATCATGAACAGAAATATATAGAAAACATTTGAAGTAGCCACAAGGTGATCTTGGGCTTTGAGAGGCACAAGTGAGAGAAAGCATTCCAGGCAGGAGGGAAGGGTATTGTGCAGACAGTAGCTAGAAGGAAAGTCATGCAAGAAGCAGCTGTGCAACAGTGGGGCTGGACTCCGAGTAAAGTTGTAGGAAAGCAATAAAATGGGCAAGGGCCAGGTTAATGGATGAGCCTTTAATTCCTCAGTTTACATTTGATGGTAGGGATAATCAGGAATCACTTGTGTTTGCTGTATTGGGGAGAGGAGAGTCGCAATTACAAGGTCAAACTTGTACTTTAGAGATTATATGAACTGATAGTGAAGAGAGCAGAACCAGAATGCTGTACCTAGCACCCGCAGAGGAGTGCGGTGATTGACAATGAATGACGCTATGGGATGAAACGACATGGTTTCTTTCAACAAAACCCTCCCCAGTACTGTAAAACTACTCCAAGTGCTTCTGTTAGAAACACAAGACCAGCATTATCAGTAAAAGAAGGAATGGAGGGGTTAATGAGCGTCATTGGTAAGACCTACACCAATGTTGTATATGCAGCTCTCAGGACCCCTTATGCCCTTAAAAATGGTTGAGGATCCTCCAAAGAGCTTTTGTTTATGTGGATTCTGTCTGTTGACATTTGCCTTGCTAGAAAAAACGCTCAAAGGTTTTGGGAGCCCCAGGACCCATCACACTTGAAGTGCTATTATCGTCAAAGCATTCAGAGTCGGGATGGTGGATGTATCTCCTCCATACACGACCTTATATAGTCCCTTATACTTATGTGACCTCTTGTGGGGGTTTTCTTTGGGAAAGATACTAGCGTGGTTTGACATTTCCTGATGAAAAAACCAGGCAAGCAGTTAAGTGGTTTGCCTGGGGCCACCCAGTTAGTATAGGTGTCATGTTGGATTTGGACTGGGGTCTTCCTGACCCCAGACCCAGCTCGGTGCCTTAAGATTCACTGTGCCACCTACCTGCCCACAACCAACAAGAAACATTCTTAGAAGAGGAAAAACAACTCGGTCACACGAGAAAAGAACGGACTGAATAAACTTCCAAGAAAGAGAAGTTATGTAGGCTTCCATAATGGCAGAATGTCATTTTCCTGTCGAAAAGAAATAGAAACAAGGGACGGATTTTGTGCCTTAAACGAGTGCTCCTTCGTAGCTCCGATTAAAGAGCACAAGCCAATGAAGTCGTGTGGAACCTCACGAATCAGCACCCTGTCTGTAAGGAAGGCTGCTCGAATCAGACATGGAAATGGTAGCTTAAAGCGGTTTCTAAAAAGGGTACTTCGGCCGGACTTGCCCTTCGTTTGGGCTGACGGAACGTGCCGACCAGCCCCTTCGCAAAGCCTGCGGCTTTCGCTCTGTGCATTTAGGGACTGGATTCTTCACAGGGCATGCGCCGTGGGGAACGAAGGGCCTGCCAATCATTCGGAGCCATACCCGAGGGGAGCCGCACTCCCATTGGATCGTAGGAGGAGTTGGGCAGACGTCACGCCCATTTACGGTATAATGACATAAGGGGAGGGGCCCGGGAGGATGAACTCCAGGATTCAGCCGCGATGTAGGGGGTAACTTCCGCTCCGCCGGGAGGAGTGGCTCCGCGTCCGCGCACTTGCACGAAGTTATCGCGACAACAGAGCCACTTCCGCTAGGAGGCTTTCACCCCGGCCCCTCCCAGAGCATATGTGTATGGCCTCCCCCGGAGCGGAAACGGAAGTGGAGTTGAATGAGCCTCCCTCCGTTTTCCAAAACGGCCCATCCTTCCCTCCACCATAAGAGGAGTGCATCCTGCGACAGGAGCCGACCGGCTCCCGGGGCTGCAGCCATCTAGTTCCGGGAGAAGAGAAAGCCGCAGACTCAGCTCGGACATTCTGAAGCCCGCGCCCCCTCCCCTCGCAGCCCGCACCACAGCGCCGGTCCTCGGTGCGTCTGCCCGAGACGTCATCGCAGCCACGCCCCGCGGCGATCTGGAGAGGCGATGGGGCGGGGAGGCGGGGCTTAATGAGAGCCAAGGAGACCTAGGTTCGAGGCCCGCCCCTGTCCAGTACCAGCGGGAGGTGCTGGGCACGTCACTGAGAGGGTGACCTAAGTCCAGTCATTTCCCCTCGGCTTGCCTCAGTTTCCTTATCTGTAAAATGGGAAGACTAGCCCCTCCCTTCCAAGATTGCTGTGAGGATAGAGACGCCCAAAAAGCCCCTTGCAAACCTGAAACATAAAGGCTGGTTCATTTCATCATGGCTGCCGTGCTGAAATCAGGCCTGTTCTCCCAAAGCACCTACTGTGTTCCGGGCCCTGTGGTATTAAGGCATAAGGAGCCCCCGCCCTCAAGTCTAATGGCCGGAGACGATGGCTGCACCTCGCCCATCTGCTAAAACCTCAGCTTCTGCACTTTCCCAATCCTCCCCTCCTCCCGCCCCGTGGTTCGAAACCCTAGGCGATTAATGGATGCTCACGGGATCGCTGAGTGTTTGTGTGCAGGCCTTTGCCCACGGTCTGTCCTTGGGCCGTGAGCTCCTGGACAGCAGGACGGCTGCTTTGTCTTTGTACCGCAGAGGCACACAGTGGGCGCTTAATCCGTGCGCCTTGCCCACTTGCGAAGACTTGGGCCCAGCCGCTGGAGGGACGCCCTCCTCCCCACTCCCACTCGAGACAACAGCGACGTCCGGAAAGCCCTCGCAGCGCCCACGGAAGCTTTGTGGGCACTAGGACAAGAGCGCTGTGTCTGAAAACTTAAAAAGTGCTGCTAAAACATGCTGACGTCATGCGGGCCTTCAGCGAGCGGGCCTCCACGTGGACAGGCCTGAGGGCCGCTGACCCGTGGGGGGGTCTGTACAGACTGGCGCTCTCAGGCCGCTGCAGGGTCATGGCCCGGCCATTGGGAGGCCCCCCCCCCAGCCCAGCCCGTACAGCTCCATCGGGTTCACCGTCTTACACAGGAGCAATCTACGGCCCCCCAGAATAACTACCTGTGACCGCGAGGATCCCTGATAATAGACAGAATAATGATGGCCACAAACGTGTCACCAATCAAGATGTGAGGACATGCTGCTGGGAAAATGGCACCTGTAGACTAGCTTGGGGTAGGGCGGTTTGTTAAAAAAATAAACGTGAAACACAGTAAAGCAGGTCCGTCTGTATTCCAGTGGAGGAGGCCTTGAACTGCTTACATTCCAGCTCTTTTATTTTAAAAGGCCAGGCTGGGTTGGACCTTTCACCTTCCTTTCCTGTACCATCTTGGATTGGATGTAAGCTCCCTGAGGGCAGGGGCTGGCCTTTTATTAACTCCATCCCCACTGTTAGCACTGCTGCGTCTAGCACGCAGTAGCCACACTTAATATTGACTATGACCACTCCATAGGGTTTCATTCATCCCTTCCCTTCTTTACAAATAAGCGCCTGTCCCTGTTGCGTATTCACAATTAACTTACCCATTATCAGGCTACATAAAGACACAAGGCAGCATTTTATCTTTTTGGAGACTTTTTTTTAAATTGACACACACACCACATGGGAGAGTACATTAGGGTGATGGCGGGGCAGAGAGGTGCAGAGGAAAGTTGTGACCCGGGACCAGGTATCACAAATTACCATTCATACTGGCGGGTCAGAAATTGTGGAAGCCAGCAGAACTACAGCTGGAGGGAGACACAAGTACACATGGATGCCCTGGGTTTGGAAACAAGCTGGCAGCTCGAGCGCCGGCATCTTGCTCTCCAAGGAACTGTCCAAGTCTTACCCAACCATGGTATGGGCTTTGGAGCAATTCTGAGACCTGGTCCTCCCTGTCCTGCTATCGTGAAATTTCAAGGGATAAACTTTGGCAGAAACAAATCAACTTGCCTTGTCTCTGACAGCCTTCTCACTGAAGGCCTGACAGAAGGTATGGCGTATCCCTCAGACACACCGAAGAAATCTTCCCAGTCCTCTTCAAGCACAAACTAGAGGTGATGTCATGGCCCAGTAATGCCCTGCTACCAGAGAGGCTTGAGCTCTGGCGCTCAAAGCTGAAATGGGCTAAGCCAGCTGGATATTAGCACGGAGACAGGGATGAAGATGGGTAGCCTCTGGGCCAGAGGGGCCACCAGGAGGGCTGAAGCCAACCTGGAGAGGAAGCAAGTTAATGATAAGCAGTTGAGGTGAGCAGGCCCTGGGCTTCCAACCTGGGCAAGACAGGGAGATTCAGTCTTAAAGAAAGGGAAAAAATATCTATATCTATCTATATAGATAGATAGATATAGATATATATTTTTTTATGAAACAAGTACAAAATCCTTAGTGAACATGAGCAGCAGGGTTCCCAGAGATCAGAAGCAGCATTGCTCTAGACTGCATCATGAAACTGCTGCAGCAAGTCCCTTTCAGCTCCTTTGTGTGTTCCCAGTCAAGGTGTGATGGTGGGATAGGGGAGGCAGAAACAAAGGCAAGTTCTGTCTTTAAAAGGCAGGAAGAAAACAAGCCATGGTGGGTGAATGATGGACACAATTTGCTTCACTGTCCCAGGGGCGATCCAAGTGAGAGTGCTGGGTCAATTGAACCACTAGCCTGCTTTCCAGACTGCTCGGTGATGGTAGGATTCACCAGTAGCTGCAGCTAAGCAGGTTGGGTTTCTCAATCTGGAATTCCTCACCCCCACCTGTAACCATTCCTTCTGAACTAAGTCGTGCCTGATGGTCCCTGGGAAGATGAGCCTAGAGGAAGAGGCAGCTGGGGTGGATACAAAGCCCCCAAAGACTTCAGTATTTACCTGAGACCCTCCACCCCACACCCCTTGCCTACCACCATGTGGTAGCTACTCACCTCTGCCACCTTTAGGAAGGGGACAATTCTATGAAGGAATTCATTCAGCCCCAAGGAGATAAAACACCTCAACTTAGAACTTGCTAAGACATTACAATGACTAGTTTCTCAGTTCTTCAGGTCCTGCTGGTCCTGTGATCTCTCTGTAATAGGCTCCTTTATTTTCTTAAGACATCTTCTACAAATTCCATTGCAGAAACATCAGAATATAAAAAGAAGCCCAGGCTGGGCTCATACAGTACGAATCTCTTCAATTCTCAATTCTCCTTCCCCACCCATTTCTGTCAAGCAGGCCAGACCTCCTTGGTGGCAAATACCCTGAGTGACCATGTAGGGAGACTCTTTCCTGGGAGAAAATGTCTTCATCTTCCCAGCAGAAAAACTCTCTACTTTGCTCTATGAGGCAGGTAGCTCCTCCAAACCACAGGTAGGTTGGAGGCTGCGCAGGCCTCAAGGGACCCAAGGAACTGAACTTAAGGATTGAAAAGGGTAAAACTTTGAGCAGTCTACTTTCCAACCATGAAAAGTGGCTACCTCTTGAGGCCCCAAACTTCGTTTAAAGGATCTCTCGGAGATATTTAGAGGGAATTCCTGTATAGAATGGGAGGGTGGAATAGATAACTTCTAAGATTCTTTCCAACTTTTCTATGATTCTAAATGAGCAATTCTTCAATGGAAAAGGGCTCCAGAGATCACATCTCTCTCTGCCACTACACTTCTACCACCCCAGAATAGACTTTCCTTCTTAAAGAGCTCTAGATAAAGGTACCATTGAAGTATTTCAAAGACTTGCTGTCCGTTCTTTATGGGGAAGTTCAGTGTAAAGGTCTAGAGGCTGACTTAATAATGGGAAGCTGGATTCTGTTTGCCTGCTGGTATGTATTTTAGCAAAGCCCCAGCCCCTGGCAGTGCAACGGCTCCCATGAGGGAGGCCAAGGAACAACACACAAAGCCTTGGACCCAGACAACTGTACATCTTTTATTGGGCACACCCGTACACTACGGAGAATGGGCCTGCTGTACCAAACTGCCACTGCCGCTGGCTGCAGAAAGAGCAAACGGGGCCAGCTGGTGCCAGCAGTCACAATGTGGAGAGGTGAGGGGTTCTTGACAGCTCACTGATCATCACTTGGGATGGAGGAAGGTTGGGGATATGGGTGTGAGCGTCTAGGAGCCAAGTACCTTGCTGCAAACATGGCCTGGCTGGCCTTGGTGTTTCCAAATGAGATAGAAAGAAAACTAGAGAAAAATAGAAACTCTCTGTAAGATAAAAACCTGTCCTCTTGCACCAATGAAATGGCTTCCCTGCTCTCCAGCTCCCCAGATCAGGAGCAGGGGCCTCAGGCATCCAAGTCCCTCTGCCACAGCTCTGGGCCGAGGGACAGACTCCTCTGAGGGAAAGGTCAGTGGTTTGGCTGAGACAGTCAGTTGCACGTAAGTGACCAGTCGTTGGCACCAATCAAAACTTGACCCATGCTATGGCATGGTCCTCCCGGGAATATACAAATATTTAACACCGTTCTCCTTGCTCGTTACAAAACCAGTTCCAAAAGCTTGCAATAGATTATTTACAAATGCATCCTGGGACATCCTGGGCGTGGATGGGGCTTGGCAGCTGTGGTCAGCAGGGAGGCAGGAACTCTGTGCCAGCATTGGGGAAGGCAGACCCCCGATCTTCGCTGCCCCTGGCTCTGTGGACGCTGGGCTCTCTGTTCAATCTGATAAATAGTCTCCTGGTGGTGAAGGGATTTAATTCTTCTTGTGAAGGAACTTCATTTTGTTGCCTATGGATCAAACAGAGAGGGGAAGCCCTGAGATATTCATAGGAATGCGTCAACATCATCTCTCTGTTATACACTTTCCTCCTTGCTGGACAATTCTCCGGATCTCTCTCAGGTCAGAAGGAAAAGCAAAGTTACAGATGCCACAAACCCATCCTTCAGATAAGTGGCAAGAGTATCAGGCCCAAGTCTGCCAGTGAGTAACTAGGTGGGCTTTGGACAGGTCCCCTGCTCTCAGTTACTCTGAGGGGGTTGGAATTGATTCTCTCAAAGGGCCGCCTTTTTAGCAATGTTCTTCTATGATTTAATTATTCTGCTTGGTCAATCAGCACCTAACCTCCTTAAAGAGGATGGAGGTAAATTTGGAAAGGGCCAGCACATCTGAACTGCACCACTCAGGAACTGTCCCTTCCCCAGGCCCTGTCTTGTCCTGTCCTGGAAATAAGAATGTTCTCTATTGAGTGTGTCTCAACAAAGAAACTCTCACTCACACCCTTGAGAAAAAGATCATAGCCTGGCCTCTGCAGGATGCTTAGCCCAAGAACTAAGGTTGCCCCTTTTTCTGTGGTCAACCCCCCCAGAATAAGCTCCCACAAAAGATGACATCTCCCCCGACTAAGGAGTCAGGATGGGATATAGATATTCTTCAAAGATTTCTGCCCCAGAATAACCTCTCCAGGGCTAGGTCACCTCCATGCCCTCCCCTCTGCCCTGTATCTCCCTTGTCAGTACAAGGCAGACCCTAGGCCGGTTCTCACATAAGTAGCCACTCACCCAGGCCTCGAAGAAATTTATTCATCCCACTCTGCTCTGTGTCAGGAAGTTCCTCTAAATACTGCTCCACTCGCTGCTCAAACAGGCCTGAAAGAGGAGAGGGAAGGGAGAGCAACACCAGACAGATGAATTATGGAGACTTTATTACATAAGCCTCGATACAGGGGACTCCTGAGACTTAGCCCTAATGTTACATGACTACCCCGTCAGAACATTAGGCAGCAGGGAAGAAAGGGCTGGAGAGACGGGGCCAGAGCTGAAGTCTGAAAGGCAGTAATGCCAATAATGACCAAAATTAGAGCAAGATTTAGATAATAATTTAAAGCACTTAGCACAATGCCAGCACATGGTAAGTGCTACAGAAATGTTAGCTGTGATTTATATAAGAAACTTAAAAAATACTATCTCAACTGAGCCTCACAACAACCCTGGTGCTATATTATCCCCATTTTACGGATGAGGAAACTGAGGTAGGCAGAGGTGAAGTGAGTGGCCTAGGATCACACAACTGGTAAGTGTCTGAGGCAGGATTTGAACTCTAGGCCCATTGATCTCGCTACTTCTCCACAGTGATGTCAAATAATAAATAGCTATCTTCTATAAAGCACTTTGGGAGCCGCTAAGAGGCGCCAGAGAGCACAGGGCCTGAAAAGAGAAAGACTTATCTTCCTGTGTTCAAATCCAGCCTCAGACGCTTACTAGATGTGTGACCGTGGGCAAGTCACTTAACCCTATTTGCCTCAGTTACCCCATCAGTAAAATGAGATGGAGAAGAAAATTCCAAATCACTCCAGTATTTCTGCCAAGAAAACCCCAAAAGGGTCATGAAGAGTCAGAATAAGAAACAACAGAGGACTCTGAGGTTTGCCAAGCACCTGGTTAACAGGGTGATTGTGCAGATCACAGGAGGTCACACGTGGGAAATGCTAAGTGTCTGTCATGATATCATTCCGTCCTTTTTGTGACAACCCTCTTGAGGCAGGTCCTCTAATGGCTATTATCCCCACTGACAAATGTGGAAGCAGGCTCAGAGAGACTATCTACAGCACATATGACTGGAAAAAGAAGCAGGCCAGGCACACAGCACAAGAGAGAGGGGCAGGGCAAAGGGGCTACCAGGTGTCCACCAAATATGTGAGCACCTAGGGAGGCTGGAGCCAGGGCCTTGGCCAGGGCTGTGCACATGCAATTCATGTTTCTTCAAAGAACTCCACAACTGCTCAATCTTCTCATGGAGCTGGTTTTTAAAAAATCTGGGCCCCATTCCATTTAACAAACATTTATCAAAGTGTCTGCCACCTGCAAAGCCCTGTGCTGGGCACTACAGACACACAGATACCCATGGCACTGATTCTACCCTCAAGGAATTTATAATGGAATCACGGAATATCCATGTTTAGAAGAGACCTTAGACACCATCACCCATTGACAACACATCCCCACATGTATGACCTTAGACACCATCACACCAACACATCCCTACATGCATCACTTTAGAAGCCATCACACCAACACATCCCTACATGCATCACCTTAGACACCATCACACCAACACATCCCTACATGCATCACTTTAGAAACCATCACACCAACACGTCCCTACATGCATTCTGGCACTGGGGACCTCACAACCTCCTGAAGTAAACTGCCTCATTTTGTTGGCATGCTTTTCTTTATATGGAGAGCCTGAGGCTGGATCTCTGCACCCATCCACCAACCCTAGTCCTGCTATCTGGGGCAAGCAGAACAAGTCTGAAGAAAGGGTGACCAGCCCATGGCTATCAAGAGAATGCTCCCCTTCCCCATTCTGCTACATTTATCCCTAGCTTCCTTATACAAAGAGGGAAGAAGCCATTGCAGTCACCATATTATATCCGGGTAGAAATTCTACCTGGAAAGAACGCCTCGGGGATGGGGACCCATATATAGAAAGAACCTGAAATTAGATGCAAGGCCCTTTTCAGGCCTCCTACAGGGTGTGCTGACCCTCCCTTTCAGGAGAAAATGGAAAGTCAAGGAGGCCTGATCCTTGTCCAACTCTTGACACCCTGGAAGCCTGCACAACACCAGCTCTGGTGATGGTATCAACAAATGAAATGGGAGGCCCTTGTGGTTGTCCTGGCCCCATCCTCCCCCTTCTTACCCTTGGCCCGACACTTCCTCAGCTCTCTGTCCTGGATGAAGCCGGCAAACATCTGCGACTCCATGAAAACCTCCAGGAAGCGGCGGATGCTCTTAGAGGCCACAGACTTTCGGAAGGCCTCCCGCTGGAAGGCTCTTTCCCCCTTCTCATTTTGAGTTAGAAACAGAGAGTAGTGCCCGATGGTCTCCACAAAAAAACGAATAAACACCTCAGATACCAGCCCATTAAGGGTATTACACTCTAGAAGGGGCAGAGAGAAAAACAAAGGAAAGAGATAATTGGTGAAGGGGCTTTCAGGAAGATATGCCTTGTTGGTGAAGGCTGGGAAGTGGTCCTACCACTCTGGAAAGCAATGCCCAAAAAGTCACCAAACCATGATTACACTGGACCCACCAATGCCACAACTAGGTGAATATCCCAAAGAGGCCAAAGATAGAGAGAAAAAACCCATATGTGCAAAAAAGTATTTGTAGAAGAACTTTTTGTCATAAAAAAAAGGAGGTGCTCATTAAATAGGGAATTGCTGGAAAAAACTGATGATATAGAAATGGAATGGAATGCTAAGAAATAGAAAAGGGATTAATTTAGAGAAATCAGGGAAGACTCATATGAACTAATGCAAAATGGAGTGAACCAATCCATTTAGACACTATAATAATGTAAAGGAAAATAACTTATAAGCCACAATAAAGACTTAAGAAATCTGATCAATGTGATGAACAATCATTAAGTACAGAAAACCAACTGGTGGACCGTGCTTCCCACATCCTGGCAGAAAACCAGTGCATGATGGGGCCCTCCCATGTTCAAACACTAGCAATGTGAGAATTTATTTTGCTGGATTATACTGATTATTATAAGGAAGGACTTTTATCTGAGGGGAAAACAGGCAGGAATAGTGATGAAGGAAAGAAAGAAAAAGAAAGAAAGGAAGGAGGGAGGGAGGAAGAAGGAAGGAAGGAAGGAAGGAAGGAAGGAAGGAAAGAAAGAAAGAAAGAAAGAAAGAAAGAAAGAAAGAAAGAAAGAAAGAAAGAAAGAAAGAAAGAAAGAAAGAAAGAAAGAAAGAAAGAAAGAAAAGAGAGAAAGAGAAAGGAAGGAAGGAAGAAAGAAAAAAGAGAATGTCAGTGAAACATTAAAAAATATGCAGGAGAAAGAAGGAAATATAAGGAGAGTCATAAACCAATTGTGCAATGTTGCTGTTATCATGTTTTATATATATATATATATATATATATATATATATATATATATATATATATATATATATATATAGAGAGAGAGAGAGAGAGAGAGAGAGAGAGAGAGAGAGAGAGAGAGAGAGAGAGGGAGGGAGAGGGAGAGAGAGTCATATGAAAAAATGGTTTAAATCACTATTGATTAGAGAGATGAAAATCAAAACAATTCTGAGATACCACATCACACCTATCAGATTGGCTAATGTTGGAGAAGATGTGGGAGAGTTGAAACACTAATTCATGATTGATGGAGCTGTAAGCTGATCCAGCCATTCTGGAGAGCAATTTGGAACTATGCCCAAAGGGCTACAAAAATGTGCACACCCTTTGACCCAGCAATACCGCTTCTAGGACTGTATCCCCAAGAGATCATAAAAATGGGAAAGGGTGCCACATGTTCAAAAATATTTATAGCAGCTCTCTTTGTGGTAGCCAAGAACTGGAAACAGAGGGGATGCCCATCAACTGGGGAATGGCTGAATAAATTGTGGTATATGAATGTGATGGAATACTATTGTGCTATAAGAAATGATGAACAGGAAGATTTCAGAGAGGCCTGGAAAGACTTATATGATCTGATGCTGAGTAAAAGAAGCAGAACCAGGAGAACTTTGTGCACAGCAACAACCACAGTGTGTGAGGAATGTTTCTGGTAGACTTAGTCCTTCATTGCTATGCAAGGACTTAAATAATTCCCAATGGTCTCTTAAAGCAAAATGCCTTCAATATCCAGAGAAAGAATTCAGTCACAGAATGAAGCAGATCATTTTCTTTTATATTATGTTTTGGTTTGTTTTATGACTTCTCCCATTCATTTTAATTCTTCTATGCAACATGACTAAGGTGAAAATGTATTTAATGGGAATGTTTACGCCATCTCAGGGAGGGAGTGGGGAGATAGGCAGGGAGGGAGGGGAGGGAAGAAAAAATCTAAGATATATGGAAGTGATTGTAGAACACTGAAAACAAATAAAATAATTAAAAAAATAAAAATAATAATAAAAATAATAAAAATAATAAATTTAAAAAAACAAAAAAATAAAGAAAACAAATGAATGCTAATTTAGGAACAAAAACAAATAAAATAAAAAAGGCTTCCATACTAGAGACTCAGATTCACATATATAATCCTTTTTTATGTTCTCTGTGTGTTGAAATGTCCTGGTTCATTAAGTTAATAATTTTAAAAATAAAATAAAGCTATTTTAAGGAAGGGAAGGGGAAACATTTAAACCCCACCTCCTCCAGGGGGCCTTGCTCAGAACTCCAAGCCAGTAAACGTTCACAGTTCTCTAGATCTGGGTTATAGCCACATACTGCAGTGTTTTGCTCCTTAATTCTTTGGCCTGCCTGTGTCTTCTCCAGAATCAAATTACTGGTTCTCAGAGGGCAAGGCTGGCACTCCTCAACCTGCCTAGTATAGCACAGTTCACAGAGTGGTCCTAAATGAACATTTTCCATGTGAATTCTCCAGCCTGGAGAATCCCTCCCAACACATACCATACACACTTAAATATCAAGGCCAAAGCTGGGTCCTGACCCCCTGATCAGTAGAGACCCTGTACGTATTCCCTCTCTCCACCAAGAAAGCCCTGTGCAGGACAGGAACAGTTCTGTACATCAACTGGCACCAAAGGGAATGGCCAATGGGCCTCCCTTCACTCTTATGACCTGAGAAATTTAAATTAATATAAAACTGAATATTTAAGTAAGCTTCCCTGTAAGTGACCACAATCGGGACCTGGGCAGGGGTGTAACCTGAGAAGATTCTCCAGGATGGTTTACATTTCTAGATATCCTGTGAGAAATTACCATGATCCTCCTTCCCCTGAGACATTTAGGGGATCTGGACCTGGAAGGAAGATCTCTCCTCTTGTTCTTCCATCAGGCAGTCTAGACTTGGCCTAAGACAGGCCACAGAGAGTAATTTTTAAGGGGAAAGACGCTTCTTCTGCACCATGGCTATTCACTAGCCCTGATAGCTACATCAGAGTCCAGAGAAGTTAGGCCCCTTCTTACCATCATCGGAGTCACTATCAGAGTCCTGGGAGATCAGTTCATTCTTTCTCTCCAGAGCCTGTTCCAGAGCCGCCTGTAATTTCCTAGGCAATAGGGTGTCCTCATCATCCATCTGCAAGAATGAAGTAAGAAAAGACTGCTAACCTCTGTGGCCAGAACATGGTGCTAGATCCCTCCTGGACAGGTGAGGCCCCGCCCTGATGCTTCACTCTCCAACTCATTTCAAAGAAACAAACTGGAATCATACAGGATCTCAGACCTGTCAAACTGATGAAGAAATCTGGATTCCAAGAGTTTAAGTGACATGGCCAAAGTCATCAAATTAATAAGTGGTGGAGAAAGGGCTAGAACCCAGGCTCTTGTGTCTCCTTGTCCACAAGACCACTGAGATGATTCCCTTCCTCAGAAGATGCCCACTAGAGAAGGAAGGGGGCATCTAAGGGGCTTCTTTCCACTGCCAAAAATGGAGCCCCACAACACTGAGAATTAATAAGTATAAACCCTAATCCAGTCTGACTCTTGTTTGTGAGGGGGTGAGTAGTGGATATGATGTGTAGGACCAGAGTTCTTAAACCTTGGGTTAACTGTGAATGTGAGTTGATTTACTTTTTTATATTTTTCTAACTGATGATGGGCAGCTAAGGGGTGAAGTGGATAGACTACTAAGCCTGGAGTCAGGAGGGCCATAATTTAAATCTGGCCTCAGACACTTACTCGGTGTGTGACCCTGGGAAAGTCACTCCACTCTGTTTGCCTCAGTTCCCTCATCGGTAAATGAGCTAAAGAAGGAAATGGCAAACCACTCCAGTATCTTTGCCAAGAAAACCCCAGACAGGGGTCATGAAGAGTCAGACACAAGTGACTAAACAACCAAAAACTAAACTGTAATATAATTGGCTTCCTTTGTAATCCTATATATTTTACTTTATGCATTTAAAAATATTGTTCTGAGAAGAGGTTCAGAGGCTTCACCAGACTGTCACCCAAGGGGTCCAAGACACAAAAAAGGTAAAGAAATTCTAAAGGCTAGTCCAAGCCTGTAACCCAACAGCTGGTGGGAGGGTAGAGGCCACCAGCCATGGGCTATCACACTTTGCTTACCTGTCGGATGAACCGATCAGATCCAAGATTCACCATCAAGGCCTAAGGAAAAAAGAGAATTCCAGGGTAATGTAAGGTTCTCATGAAGCCATCTTTCTGGCACCATGCACATCCTGGAGCTCAGTAACCCTAAAGAGTGAGTTTGGGGTACCAACTCCTGCCCAGAGATGCCACTCCAGAAGAAGTAGATAGAGGGACCAAGAGCAGAGGGGAGAGCCCAAGGACAGCAGACAAGGTCAAACCCAAGAAGACCAGCTGCCCTCCCCTTCCCTTTTCCCTCCTTCCTTGCCCTCCCCCTTCCTTCCCCCAACCCTCCTTCCCCAACCATTAGGACCCACCTCCTCCACAGGCAGCTCCTTCAGTTTGGGGAGGGAACTGGAGAGCAGACCAACCAGAAAAGGGGTGGGGCAACAGACAATGTCGATCATGGAGGCTGGGAGCACAGGGATGAAGGTGTGCTGCCAGGAGAAGGGGTAGAGCAGGGCCACCACTGCATGGGAACAGCTGGACAGGGTGCTAGAGAGAAGGAGAAAGATGGAGCACCTAAGCCTGGGGAAGATGGTGGGCGCAAGAAAGGCAAAACACCAGCCCCAACCTGGGAGAGAGGGAGATAAATACTGAGCCTCCCAAGCGTACTGGGGCTTCAAAAGATACTCAAAAAACTTACAGGAAGGCCAGACAAGAAGGCCAGGCAAGGCCTCCCCATCAATTAGCATCCCCAAGAAGACCCAAAGCTGAATCATACCTAATCCTTTTGTACAACAGATAGGAGCATGTTAGTGCTCCAGAGATGGCTGGGCCCAGCACAAGGAAGTGGGATAATAAAGGAGGCCAAATTTTCAAGTATAACAGATGTATACAGAGCATTTTAGAACTTCTTGGCTTTTTTGACCTCTCTTCTGGCTCTCCTCCTACTTGTCTGATGGGTCCTTCTCTATCTTCTTCAAAGGAACATCACCCTCATCTTCCCTTAAGTGTAGGGAAGTGTAAATCTTTCTCTTCTCTACCTTATATTCTTTCCCTTGGCAATCTCAAAACACCACCCCCAACACCACCAATGGCTTTGTTTATCACAAAAAACAAGTTATATTCCCTCATGCCTGTCTTCATTTGGAACGAGGTCTATAAAGAGATTTAGAAAGATATCTTGGGAGAGATATAGAATGGGATCTGGAGAGATCTAAAAAGAGAACTAGAAAGAAATCTAGAACTCTTGATAGAAAGAAATCTAGAAAGAAATCCAGAAAGACATCTAGAAACAGATTGAGGCAGAGACTCAGAAAGAGATTGAGGAAGAAATCGAGAAAGATCAAGAAAGAAATCTAGACAGAAATATAGAAAGGGGTCTAGAAAGAGATTTAGAGAGAGATCTAGAGAATTCCACAAAAAGGGCTGGAGTGATCCAGAAAAAAAAGATCTAGAGAGATCCAGAAAGAGACTCATAGACATATGAGAAAGAGATCTTGAAAGAGTTCTAGAAATCTTGAATGAAAAAAATAGGAAAAGAGATCTAGACAAAAATCTAGAGAGAGATCTCATTGTGTGCTTTGCACATGTGGCTGAAGGTGAACAAATATGAGTGTCGCTGAATACAGACTGAGTGTGTGTCCTGATTGTGTGTTAAAGAGTAAAAAAAGTCTATGATTCACCAGATCAAAGCATGTTGGAGCTGCAAGAGATCAGAGATCATTCCAACCCAAACACTTCATTTTAAAAGAGGAAACAAGATCAGCGAGGAAAAGAAAATGTTTCCCTGTACTGCTGACATTTTGGAGTTGACTTTGCCCAGGTACAGGTTCCAGCAGGGTCCCACCCTGTATAGAGTCATGTCTTCAGGGCCTCCATGAGGTGACTCCACCCATTGTCACCTCCTTGCCCCGGCAGGTCTAGGATAACTCTTTATCCAACTTGGCTGGCCCCACTTTCTATCCCTTTATACCCCTGAGGACTGCCCCGTGTCTGCTATAACATCAACCCTTCCTGGTAACTGTTATCTACAGATTGCTGGAACAGACAGCTGTGGTGGGAGTATTGGGAAGGTAGGGAGAGGGGCAGAAGGGATTCTGGCTCAGGTCTTACTGGACACAATGGCAGATGGGAAAGACTACAGGATCTGCTGCTGGCCTGAGTTTTTAAAGGGCCCAGAATATGATGGCTGGGCCCTCTAGTGGATATCTTATTGAGGTTTCAATTAAACAATTCAATAGACAAATACTTCCATCATCTGCTGTGCGTAAGGCATTGTGTTAGGCAAAATTGTAGTGCTTCTTCCCACCCAGGCAGATGGGAATAATCTATCTAAAATACTGACATTTTTCTAGCACTCCTCGGGGTGTTTCTATATTTTACAAAGTCAAGACCCCTTCTCTCCTCTAGGCCAGCAGAAGCTTATTCATGAGCAAAGACTTAGAGAATAAGAGGGGTTTTTTTGGTGATACTAAATAGCAGAATAATCCAAACCCTCCTAGGCAGCTGCTGTTCACACTCCAATCCCGTGCCTGCCCTCCCCTGCCCCTTAGCCCTGGCACACAGCAGAATCCCTACATAGCCAGCTGGAGCTAGGAGAATGAAGGAGCCCAAGCCTTGGAATGTGTTCACACCCGCAGAATGAAGTCACGGCCACAAACAATGGTCACATTCAGAGCCTAGGATAGGACACTAAGTTGGGGACAGTGTGGGAGGGGCATAAAGGCTGGGCATAGAAGGAAAAGCCAGAGGATGGTTAAGGGTTGAGTTTTTCAGGGTCATAAAATGAGGTCTGGGTCAAAGCAGGGGCCCCATGAAACAGGTGTGGCAGAGCAGGCTGACCCAACAGGGACGGTGGGTCCTTCCCAGATTCCTATCCCCTGCAAAGATGACAAGCTTCCCAACTAGGCCTTCATCACGTCAAAGATAAAAACTATTAAATGGCACAGGGCCAAAGTCAAAGTGCCCTAAGTTACATCACGAGAGATGCCATCTTCTAGACTGGCATCTGCCCATTAATGCCTACTCATTGCCAGACTACAGTGAGAATGGGTGCAACCCTGATTCTGGGTGGCTGCCAACTCAAAAAGCCCTGGTTATTTCTCCCTGGAAAGTTACCATACTTAATGTTTCAGAGTATAAGAAATATTGGGGTTTGGAAAGAGGGGAAATTCCTAATGTTAGTTTTGAAATAGGGGGAATTTTTCTTTTCAGAACTGTGATTTACCCACTTTGGAGCAGTCCTAATTCTCCACTTCCAGGGCACGGAGTGAGGGAGGCATACATAGGAATGGAGATGAGGGAAGAGGGACAGGTCTCATCCTATTAAATTCAATGAACTGCCTACTATGTGCAAGCGCACGTTGCTGTTAGGCAATACATAAAAATTATACATATGTATAAACACAAATACATACATGCATAAAACAATACATACAGTATAGATCCTACCCCTAAGTGATTTATAGCTGGACTGGATGAAAAGACAAATTCAATTCAACAAATATACATTAGATGTAAGGCACTTAATGAGGAAGTGTGGAGAGAGAAGGCTTTGGGATGGAACCTTGGGCGAGTCCCACCCTTGGTTGACAGGAAGAAGATGATCCAGCAAAGGAGAATCAGAATGGAGAGGGCAGGATGGTGGGAAGATCTTGTCCTAAGCACACCTGAACCCAAGCACAGGCAGAGAAGTACCTCACTATGAGCAATAAAAGAGCATGATAAAACGAGACACTGTGGAAGTAGAAATAATGGACTGCATTAGCGGGGGTGGTTGGGGGGGAAAGGGGCAGTGTCAAACAAGGGAGAAGGAAGAGTCATAGATGCACCCAAGGCTTCAAGCCTGGGTGATGGGACATAAAGTTAGGAGTCTCTTAAGCTGTCATCATGAATAGAATGGAGAATGTGGGCTAAATAATGATAATCTTGGGTAGAGCTGGAACTAGCTCAATGCCTAAGTCCAAAGAACAATGATTAATGAATTGATATAAATCTGGAGGGAAGTTTCCAATTGAGTGTCCCCAAAGATATGTACTTGGTTTGCTCCTGATGTACTAAAAAAGAAGACCTAGAGATGGAGCTGGCAGATCTGGGATTGAAAGGTTAGGATTTGTCCCCCAAGGAGCCCAGCTGGGCCAACTTGATTCTTTGGGGTCCTTTACTCCGGTCACTAGGCAATGTGTCCAGCTCCCCTGAGTAGCTCAAAAGTTTTAAGGCTGTGGAACTCAGAGACTGAGGAGCCAAAAGTGGGATCTCCCTCTGGGGTCCAACTCTACTGTGCAGCTGTTCCAATTCCATCATGTTCTAGATTCACAGATATAGAGGAAACTTGACTTTGTAATTCAACATGTTACTTTTCTCTCCCAGTTTTCTGTCACTTGTAAATATGATTAGCTTGCCAACGACGATTTCATCCAAGTGAAAGATAAAAAATATTACATGGTAAAGGGCCAGGGTAAAAATTCCCTAGGGCACACCACTAGACACCTCTCTTTGTGTCCTGGCATGTACCCATTAATGCTCACTCATTGAGTCTGATCATTTAACCATATTCAACCATCCTCTCATCGAGCCCATGCCTCTGCATATTACTCACAAAAACAGCCTGAGTGACTGTCAAATCCTTTGCCAAACTCTGGGTAAAGCATTTGTTGGTGGTGTTTAGCTGTTTTTATTCATATCTGATTCTCCATGACTCCATCTGGAATTTTCTTGGCAAAGACACTGGAGTAGTTTACCATTTTATTCCCCAGCTCATTTCACAGATTAGGAAACAGACAAATAGGATGAAGTGACTTACACAGGCTCACACAGCTAGTAAGTGTCTGAGGCCAGATTTGAACTCAGAAGAGGAATCTTCCTGACTGTAGAGCCGGTGCTCTATCTACTGTACCACCTAGTCAACAGGTTTAAATCATCAATGTTTCCCAAAACAATGGATCCCAAAACAGACCAGTCTGGTAAACCTACCAGTAGGGGCATCAAAATTCAGAATGATTTGAGGATGGTCAATATAACAAAAAGGGCTTTTTAAGGTTATCTTGGGGTAAGAGGAGAATCAGTGAAGGGGACAGGATTGTTGGTTGCTTGGGATTGATAAAATAATGTTAATAGATGAGCGAGAGAGCTTGTTAACCTTTATTTTGCCTCTCTTTTCTCAGTTACAGATGAATTTTAGAGTGAAAAAACACAACAAAAATAATTAAAAGGAAGCTCAAACCTAAGATAAGTAAGGAGATGGTATGAGAGCACCTAATGGTTCCCAGTAAGCTCAGTTCAGTAGGCCTGGGATGGAAAGAACTGGAAGATGGTGATTTTTGCAAAATGTGGAAAACAGGATGATAGAAGGAAAAATGTCCTTCTTCTCTTTTTAAAGAGAATAGAGTCTTCAAATGAGAGACTAATGACCTTGAGTTGAATTCCTGAAAAAACAATGTATTATTAAAGGGATGGTTTGTGAGCATTTAGAAAGGGAGGCAGCAATCACTAAAAGTCAGTACACAGCTTCATCAGGAACAGATCATGTCATATTAACATGATCTCATTTTTTAACAGCCTTACAAAACTATAAAATAAGGTAAATGATAAAAGCATCATATATTTCGATTTCAGCAAAGCATCTGACAAAGTCTCTCATGCTATGGTCATGAACAAGATGGAAAAATGTGGGTGAAATGACCATAATCTTAGGTAGAGGTGGAACTAGCTAAATGTCTAGATCCAAAGAACAATCGTTAATTGTTCTGCTGCCGTTATAGTAAAAAAGAAGCCCTAGAGATAGAGTGGGCAGATCTGGGACTTAAACCCTGTCTCACTACCTACTGTCTATGTGACCACTGTCAAGTCTTCGTTATCTGGGTATCTGTTCTTGATTATGTACAAAAGGGTTTTGAAAACCACAAAACAGTATATAATGGTCAGATAATATCACTAATTTTTATCAGTGAGTTGGATGACAACTTAGATAATATATTGATCAAATTTAGAGATGACACAAATCAGAAAGGGATGAATTACAAGGTTTGAGAACAGAATCACAATCCATAAAGATCTCCAAAAGCTAGATCAATTGTTGGGCTACATCTAAAAAGATTAACTTATACAGTGTTAAAAGGTAGCTCAGCAGATAGAGTGCCAGGCCTGGAGTTAGGAAGCCCAGAATTCAAATCCAGTCTCAGACACTCACTAGCTGTGTGACCCTAGGCAAGTCACTTCACCCTGCTTACCTCAGTTTCCTCATCTGTAAAACGAGCTGGAGAAGGAAATGGCAAACCACTCCAGTATCTCTGCCAAGAAAGCCCTAAAAGGGGTCATGAAGAGTTGGACATAACCAAAAATGACTAAATAATAACAAATACAGAGTTAAATATAATAGTTCTAATCCAGAGTCCAAAAAAGTCAACTTCACGATGAACAAAAGTAATGACTAGATAATGGTTGTGGAAAAAAAAGATCTGGGGATTTTCATTAACAATCAGCTCAAAATGTGTGAGATAGAGTCAGAAAAGCCAGAATGATCCTAAGCCACATTTAATAGAGGTGCAGTGTCCAGGTCTAGTGAAGTGATGGTACTGGGGTACCTTGCCCTGCTCAGACTTCTTCTGGAGTATTGGGTCCAGTTCTGGCCACCACATTTGGAGAAGCTAATGAGAAGACATCCAGACAAGGGTGGCCAGGACGGTGGAAGGCCTCGGAATCATGCATCATGCATGCAATCTTTGATTAAAGACAATGGCAGGGTTTAGTCTAGAGAAAAGAAGACTTAAGGGAAACATGATAATTGTTTGAAGACAGAGAAAAATCAAGCAAAGTTTGTTGTAATAGTTCAGATAAGAGGTAGTGAAGGCCTGCACCATACAGAGAGTGGCTATGTGACTGGAAAGAAGGGGACATATATGTAAGATACTATGGAAGTAGGAATGGCAACCCTTGGCAATAGATTAAGTATGTGAGGTGACCGTGAGCAAAGAATCAAGGATGGCATTGAACTTGGGTGACTAGTATATTGACGAGTATAGTGGTGCCTTTGACAGTAGAGAAAATTTGGGGAAAGAAAATTTACGGAAAAAGAGAATGAATTCTTTTTTTGTACATGTTGAGTGTGAGACATTACAATTCCAGTTACACAAAAGGCATTTGGTGATGTAAGACTGGAAGTGAGGGGAGAGATTAGGGCTGGATATATAAACATATGAAGAAGTTAATTGACTATGGGACCTGATGAGATAAGATAACACTATAGAGGAAGAAGAGAAAAGAGCCTTTGGAGACACCCACTAAATGAGCATGAGCCAGACAAAGATTCAACAAGACAGACTGAAGGCAGGAGAACCGGGGAGAACAACATCACTTGGAAGTCTGTCAGGAGAAACTGGGTTCACTTGCTGGTGATGGAGAAGCAATTTTCTGTCAGGTTTGAGCTGGGTTAGGTGGACTCTCATATTCCTTCAAATTCTGAGCTTCTGTGATTTTTGTAACTCGAATGAAAGCATCCTGGACTCACCTAAACCGCAATGCACCCAATTCCTTAATAAACGTCACCCTTAGGAGTATGTGTACCTCTAAGAGTCCAGTCTGGGCACTGCCAAAACACTACACATGGATGTTCACAAGAGACACATTCCCAGGAAAACTTATGTAATGCTCTAGCAATGGGATTCAAGGTCACAGGTCCAGGTCACAGGAGAATACTCAGAGAAGGCAAATGGGAAAGCCCTGGCTCCTCTGGAGGGATGGGCAAGTTTGCTTTCCTTCCTTCCTTTTTTTGTTCCTCCCTCTTTCCCTCCCTCCCAGATCCCGACCACTTCCTTCTGGCCCTACCTGAGCTTGTCAGCAACAAAGATGACGCGCCGCTCCAATAACAGTGAGGCAAAGATACGGATGAGCTGGCGAACGCTGAGGCAGGTAAACAGGCACTCAAAGTCTACATGCTCCAGGCGCGAGTCCATGGGCCGCCGTAGCTCCAGCACCTGCGGAGAGCCAGGCAGAGGGAGAGGGTGAGCCATGCATATGAGGGGCAGAGGGTGGAGAGTGACTCCTGTTCAGGCCTGGATCCACCACCAATTCCCTTTACCTGGGAAGCATCCCAGACCCTCCCCTTCTCCCTAGGTCCAACACCCAAAACAGTCACAAATAAGAGATGTCATCCTTCACCTTCTCTTTTGGCCAAGCTCAACGGAGGGAAAGATGGAGAGAGGGAGAGAACAGAAAAAGGAATGATTAAAAAAGGATAGAAAAATGACCAAGGTTTTGGAAGAAGAGAAGTGAAGAAGAAAAGGTCATCCCACTGGACCCAACTCTACTACTGGACCTGCCAGGAAAGGGCTCGTGGTCCATCCAAACTCCTCATTCATGGGGTACAGAGGCATGAAGGAGCTCAAGAATTTGCCCCACGATGCCCTGAGAACTTCTGGAGCAGCTGTCTGCTCATTACCTCCCAGTTCTCCAGACAAAGGTGTTGGACCAAGACTGACTCAGCTCCTGCCCTGATCTGCCTTTATAATCAAGGGAGAATGCCAGTTTATAATGATACTGCAAAGACTGTGTTATCTATCTCTCTGCCTGTAGGTGGGGGCCACAGCTCACAATTCCAGGCATCTCCTAGTCTTAATAGGAAAGGTCATGCAGGCTCTCCCATGCCAATGTCTCTCGCGCTTTTAAACTGTGAAGTACCTGCTTTAGGTAGTCCCTGCCACCCTCATCTTAATCCTTGGAGGGAGAGTGAAGGCCATAGTGTTAGAGTAACAGCATAGAGATTGACAGAAAGCACTAAGAGAAGCAGGCCGTGATGAATTTTGTCCTGGCCCCTTTGTCAGAAAGGGATGGGGGCTGCAGCTGGGGCACTGATCATCTCCCAGAGCATGGTACAGATGCGCTCGTCATGCTGATCTGAGTGTCAAACACTTTTCAGGAGGTAACTCTGCCCAAGGTTGGTCTACTACTCAAGAAGCATTCCTTCCTCTTCATGGGCGATCCTTCTCCAGAGAGTCAGTGGAGGGGTCAGGGATGGGTAAAGGTGGGAATTTACTCTCGGCATGTGACACCTCAGGAATTAGGAATCTGAGAGTGGGGATCCCTCCTTTCACAAAAGCTACTCTCAGGGTCCAGAACCAAGGCACCAGCATCTGTTGGTCAGGCCGCTCTAGCATGGGCAAGATAAATGGGCAGTTATCCAGCAACTGACCACCACATTGTGGGGGAAATGATTTCAATCAATCTGCAATCTCACAGAAAGGGGTGCACCCACCCAGCATGCAGATCACAACTTCTCTACACTCTCACATGCTGTGTGACTTTTATCCAGCACTAAACACCATGCTGGGCAAATAGGCAGCACTGAGTTGGATGCCTCCTTGTCCATGGCCTCCTACCACTCCCCCACAGAGGATATACCCAAAGTGCGAGAGGCCTTTCTTTTAAGTCTTTTAAGATTTCATGGATAACAAACAGGTACCCTCAATCTGTCCCTCTCTGTTACCTGCCATCCCTGCTGGGTGAATGGTTCCTTAACAAATCATTTCCTGGATGACATCTCTTATGCCACTTGGTGAATTTGAGCCATTGGAGATGATACACAGTAGCTGACTTATACCCACCAGCCTCCTCTCCTTTACCTTTTGGATAAACTGGCAATTTCAGGGGTCCTGTGGGGTCCTGTGATTTTCAGGCAGATCACTTCAGACACACAAGCGATTTGAAGGGTGTAAAGACTACAGGATATGTCTTGTGTTTATTAATAATTGAGGGTTTTTTTTAAATTTTGACTTGGTAGAACAAAATGTAACCTTAAGAGTTTCTCTCCTAATATTGTCTTCCATGCAAAGTCTTAAGACTACTCAAGATACTTTGACAGACGAAACCACAGACAGAGCCATCTGGAGCTTTTAACAAATGCAAGCTGTTCACACACACACCATTTTTAAAAAATACCAATATTCCTCTTGGCTACTGTATATGGCTGCAAATCATGGCACACCACAATCTGGAAAAACCACCAAGTGGATGAAAAGCCACAAGGACACCCAGAGTTAGACATTTTCACTCTGTGAAATATCAAGCAAGGCATAAAACATGGAGATGGACATTCTCTCCAGAAGCATCTGTCATTGTTACTCAACTCAATTTCATAAGAGTTATTAAGCATTTCCTATGTAGCTAATATTGCGCCAATCACTGGGGATACAAAAATGAAAACAGTCCTTCCCTGGGAGGCATTTACATTCTTCTTGGGGAAAACCATAAAAGAGGGTGCTGGGTAGCAACCAAGAGGAAAAGGGATTCCCTATAAATGGTAAGATCCTAAACCTCCTATTTATGGGATGACAAGATGCTGATTGCACCCAGTTCCAAAATAATAGAAGAGCTTCTCTCTCAATGAGATGCACACAAAAAAACCTCAAAGTCCAGAGATAAAAGCCCCAAGTTGATGAAAAATGCCTGTTATCCAAAAATATGATTTTCAGTTGGATGGGCAGCATGCTGAGTTAGCTAGCCACAGTAGGCACGCATGTATGTGTGTATGTAAATGTACATTCATGTATGTGTGTATAGACACATCAATATACCTATATATCTCCTGAATAGGTGCTACAGATGGGCAATGAAGAATGAACGCAGAACTGAGCATGAAGAGGAAAGTGGGCTGAATCACTTTTAGAAAAGGAGGCAGCAAAGTCTATCATAATAATTACAAATTGCTCTCACACACGCGCACACGCGCACACACACACATGCACACACGCGCACACACGCACACACACACACACAGTTTTTTTCCTCTTGGCAGCCCTTTATGGCTGTAAATCATGGCACTCCACATTCTGGAAAAACCAAATGGCTGAAAAGTCACAAAGACACTCAGTCCCATGGGTAGCCCACCCCCAGGCATATCTTAGGTAAGCCTTGCAGAGACTGGGCGCCGAATTGAACAGAGGAAGAGAACAGGCCAGGTCATATTTGGGAAAGCAGATCCCACAATGGTCCCAAAATGTTAGCTACTTATTTCGTGAGCTCGATGCTCGATGGCTATAAACCCTTGGAACCCCATGATCTCTGAAAAATTAAAACGACCAAAGGTCAATGAAAAGACACTTGGTGAATATAGGTAAGTTGTGGCATGTTACCAATGAATAGTTTGTTCATAAAAATATGTGATATAAAAGTCATCACTGAATACACATATGACTGGAGCAGGAGGTTGGCGGATCACATTTTGAGAATGAACAAGGTAACAGATAGCCTAATGCAGGTGGGCCACACATCTAACGGTGGCATGGGGAGTTTTCATTCATTTGGTTTTTTTTTCCAGATTGTGGTTTGCCATGATTTATAGCCTTACAGGATTACCAAGGTACCCTGAGACGCTCAAAAACACCAGAGGAAAGCCTCCTAGAAGATTTATAGAGAGTAGGACCAGCAAGTGGTCACACATCCTCATTAAACTGTGCCCCCCAGGTTTGCAAGGATGGAGCTCTGCATGGGAAAAGGATGCATTGGAGGAAATCACAGCTCACTGGAAGTGTTGAAAGGCAATATGGAGAAGACTAGCACACAAAAGAAGGTATGAAATACATGATCCGCTCTAAAACACTCAACACCTACCTACACCAAGGATATCATGAACTTATAAAAATATTTAGTTAACAAAGGCCACATCTATTATCTCCCATGAGACCTATAACAACCACGGGAGGCAGGCTGAGCATGGACTGACAGATGAGGAAACTGAGGCCTCAAAAGGCCAGGAGCCTTGACCAATCCACTCAATAAGTCGAAGTCTCTTCCCGCTACCATAAAGGAGCTTCATCACAAGGCCCATGGGGCACAACTATCCCTCCATGGATTTGGGTTTCCCACCTGCCTCCCGAATAGAAACTGAAATATCTATTACCAGCCATCACTGCTGGCCCCAAGCAGAAGGAGACAGAGTGGTGTTACGGGAGTCTGAAACAAGCAAGTATGGCCACTGTCCAGAGGGAGTATCCCAGCATCCTGCCTGTGCCAAGGCTGTGGATGGAAGAGCAACTAGCCCCTTCACATTCTGCAGATACAGAATGCTAAAATGAGGCTGACAGGACTCTAGAGCACTGAGGAGGGGAGACTGTGGTGGTCTGGGAGACTCCAGGGATATGGTCACCTGTTCATATGTTCTTATGATTTGCTGTGACATGATAACCACAGCATCCGACCCAGAGTCCACATGGCGGCTCTACAGTCAACACCCACTAAACACCTTCCACAATTGTCTCTCCAGGATGGTGGGGCATCCATTCATTCAAGTGCTATTCAGTGCACCTATGACTTGCACCACATTGCATCCAATCCCCAAAACATAGAAGGGGTGATACTCCCAAATCTGTAGACACAGCTGGCTTCACCACACAGACCAGGGTGCCAATGAGATCACAAGGGCCAGGTCATACCTCGTTTCCTGAACCAGGCAGGAAGGTCTTCACTTTGATGGTTTTTCCTGGAGCAGGGAAGGGTGACTCCATGAGACTTCTCATGAAGGGGTACACCAGGGCAGCCGAGATCCCTCGACGTCGCTCCACCTCATCAAGGATCTGTCCCAATCACCCAAGAAAAGGCAATCATATCAATGGAGTGTCTCCTTCCCTCCTCCAGGGACTACAAGTACTGGGTAGTTAAGCTAGACTGATCCACTCCCAGGGCCTACGGTTCTTTTGACTCCTGCAAAGTCTAGAACATCCTTACCCCCTGGTTGTGTGTGGACAGGACTCCCACTTCCCATCCTTGACAGTCACTATAAACCCTGCTTTCCAAGTAAGACCCCACACCCAATTCTGTGCCCTGGAACTGAGCACAGAAAAGACTTCCTTGGATCATTTGGTTCTCCTGGTACGCCATCTCCATGCCCACAATCCAGAAGGCTGAGCCCAGTAGGTCCACAGGCCTCTGACCAAGGCAGAAACACCAATTCTGTAGAGGGCTGGGTTTCAGAAACAAGGAGGGGAGAGGGAGGGTGGAAGGAGAGGCAGTAGCCCCCACCCTGGCCCATGAAACACAGAGGGCTTTCTCATCTGCTGATGCCCAAAATGTGCTCTATTTCTCTTCCTCACCCTCTATTACATTCATATCTCTCCATTTTTCTCCCCAGCTACAGAGAACTAACATTTACATGCCACTTTAAGATTTACAAAGTGCTTTATGTACACATTGTCATTTGAGCCTAACAACTTTGGGAGGTAAGCGGTACTCATCAAAGTTGCCATTTTACAGATAAGAGCACAGGAGCTCTTAAGGTGGTAACCTGCCCAAGATCTCGTGTATAGAGATGGGATTCAAATCTAGGTCCTAGCACCTGATGTCCAATAGTGTTTCCTCTAACATCATGATAATTTTCTAAGAGAAACTGGCAAACTTGTAAGTCCAGGAGGATTCCTGGCAGGGGCTCCCTGACCGATCCCCTTACCTTGGAAAACAAGCCAAAGCAGCCGAGGCGGCTGATGACGCAGTACACCTCGGGGAGACGAGGCCCTTTTCCACTTGGCTGAGACACAGAGACGAGTCAACAGAGAGAATGAGAGACACAGGAGCAGGTGGTTACTGTCTGGGTTCATCCCTACAGAGCCCGGGGCATGGGGGTTCCCCCTGGAGATATATTTCCCAACTCCTCTCCCACCCCCAGAGGGAAATTCCAGCACTAACCATACCCCACAGGGGAGAGACTGGAATCAAAAGCATTCTTACATTCTCTGTTAGGCTTTCCCTCATTTTAATGATTCGAGCCCCCCAAAGCTCTTCAGTGACCCTATTTTATCTGCCCTGCCATAACTCTGGAGGCATCTCCACCACCACCACAGCAGACATTTCCCACCCACCCCCAACCTCAGAAGAACACAGACCGATGGCCCTCTCTGGGACCAACACTAAGGACAGAGGACCAAGCACTCACTGGAAGGTGACCTGGGGGTTCACACTCCCCCCTGCCCTGCCCTAGGTTTGGGAGCCCAAAGACCGTGATAGGGCAAGAAGGTCTGAGGCAGCAGACACTCACTGAGTCAGGCAACCTGTCGAAAAGGGGAAGCAGCCTGTGTCCCCTCATCCAGTCCACTACCTGCTGTTCTGGGGAGGATGGAGGGAGAACCGACGAGGCAGAATTGGGAGAAAAGGCAGAGAGGAAGACGAGAAGCAAAAGGAAAGGAGAAGGCTGCAGTGGGAAAAGGGAAGCTGAGGAGAGAGAAAAAGGGAGTGAGAAGCTGGTTCTGATAGGCCATCCATCCCTCTCCCCACTTGGTAGAGAAGGCCCTACAAAAGTTCAGCAGTGATACAAGCTATCTTGTCCTAAGTTACTGGGATCAGACATAGGCACTCATGGGGTGCCTGGGGATCAGACAGGCAGACTTGGGGGCCAGGGCAAGGAGCAGCAGGTGCAAGCCCTGCCTACTAGCTCCAGGCCTCTGGCCTTGGCTGCTAAGCAAATGCAGATGGGGCTATTTCAGGATTCAGACCTGCTGGCCACACGTCATAGCTCCAGAAAGAGGGTGGAATGCTTTTTTTTGTCCATATTAGGCATGAAACTAACTCCTTTCTCTCACTACTCCCCCCTTTTTCTCTTCACCCCCCCCAAAAGCCCCGAGTGATTAAATCAAGTATGTGGGATTTGGGTTAAAATCATTGTGTCCAATCTGCAGGAATGCCGATCCGGTGCCAGCCCCCTTGGCTCGGACCCAGGCTGGGCCGTCTCTGTGCAGGCCAGCACAAACACGCTGTTCCCTCCCAGGGCAGCTGTGAGACTAGGAACAAAAGTCGTTCCACACTCGGGCCCTGACGAGCTTGGAGACCCCCAGGGAGGCTGTGGGCTCCCAGTAAGTCCTGCCTGTTCTCTTCCCTACAACCTGCATCACTCTCATCAAGTCCTTAGTCTACTTTATTTCTCAGCCAACCCTCTATCTGACTCCCCTGTCCTCAGCCTGGGTTCTCCCTGCCCAGCCACTGACTCAGTATTACCTCATGACCCCCACCCTAGCATGAGCCAAGGTGCTCTTTTTCCCATCAGGTCTTGGGTACCCACATAACATTTCTGATAGAGTGCAAGCAGAGGGCAGGGTCTGATTCAAAACCCCCATGTCCATCCATGACACATAGTAGATGCCTGTTGACTGGTGGACAAACCAAGCTAAAGATATCCTTGTTGACCAACAGTCTGGGAAGCAGCAATTCCCCCCACCCCATAATGGCTCTTGGAAACAGCGTTCCCCATCTCCTGAACAATGTCAAGATAAAAAAGGGGTCTGCCCCAAATAACCCAGCTTCTTCCCTCCTGTATCCCTCAGTCACCTGCAGAGTGATAGCTAACAGGGGCTGCTTTTTTCCTCTCTCAATTAGCCCTCAAAGTCTGCCCCATGGAGGCAAAATCTCTCCCTAAGCCCCTCAGAGAAGAAACTGTTCTGTCCTCATTCAACTCAGAGTTGTGACAGCAAGAATCATGAAACAACCCAAACCATGGTGAGAAGAAGAAGCAAAAACGGGAAGCCTAGGTGACATCTAACGCCAGAGAGTCTGATTCTGACACTTGTGTCATATGCACCATTGCTAGGATAATGTCCTGACCCAACAGAGAGCCCAACCAAGAGGCTCGAGTCTAGACCTAGCCCTGCCTGCCCAGGAAAGATTAAAGAAGTCAATGCTGTTGACTCAAAAGCCTGGCAAAATGGAAGGAGGAGCGTTCTTGAAAGGGCCCTAGGAAAGGCTCCGCCAGGGTAGTGGCCGGCCGGAAGGAAAAAGTGAAGATTGACAAAGATAAACGGCTGGTAGTCCTGGATGAAGAGCATGAGGGTATTTCACCTGATGAGCTTAAAGATGAACTGCCAGAACGACAACCTCGCTTCATTGTATATAGTTATAAATATCAACATGATGATGGAAGAGTTTCATATCCTCTGTGTTTTATTTTCTCTAGTCCTGTTGGGTGTAAACCTGAACAACAGATGATGTATGCTGGGAGTAAGAATAAGCTAGTTCAAACAGCTGAACTAACCAAGGTTTTTGAAATAAGAAATACTGAAGACCTAACTGAAGGATGTGAGACACTTGGATTTTTCCACTGAAGTGAATGTCCTGTACTAACCTGACTATACTGGAATCAGACATAAATACTCATTTATGCCTAAAAATGCACTGTTATTTACAATTTTGTTTCCTGAAGCAAATAAAAATCTTTAGTTGTGCAAAAAAACAAAATGGGAGGAGGAGGAAAAATCTAAGGGGGAAAAAAATCTAAAAATCAGTAGGGGGACTGAAGAGTTGTGGAGAGTCAGCCACCCTCCAGCCCTAATTCTGGATGGCTATAGCGGTTGGGGCCCACCAGAGATGTTTCCTTTGTCATTTCCTGAGCCCAGGAGTCCCAGAAAGCTCCAGCAGTCTGGACAGGCTTATGAGCTAGAAGAGCTCAAAACCAACACAGGGGCCTGGGGCAAAGTGAATGGGTGGAAAAGTCTCCTTTAGGAAGGCCTCAGAAAATAGCACTGAGGTAAGGAACCAAAAGAGAGCATAAGCTGCCTTCCCAAGAGCACCATGCTCCCCACATCCTCCCTATGGCCACCTTCTGTCTGTTCCATCACCATGGGAACTCCCAGATGGATGAGTCTGCTCATTCTGGGAAGTTGGGAACAATCCTATCCCTGCCTCTACAGGCCTTGGAACTGGATCCCTTGTTTCCTCCCAGTCCATATGGTCTCCAACACAGACCAGTAAGAAGGCCATACTCACCAGTAATCGCCTGCAGTAGCCAAACCGGCGGCTGCCATCCTCCCCCGTGAGCATGAAAGAGAAGGTTTCACTGGAACAGAAAGACTCATTGTGGTCGGGGTCAGAGGACTGGAGGATCTACCCCATTGGGTCAAGAAGCTGCCAACCCCCTCCATCCACTCCATCCTTCAGGCCTGAACGCTAGGCATGGAGTTGGTACCAAGAGAAGGGAACTGCTGTGAGGTGAGGACCTGGCTAGGCAGAGCCCCTTGCTACTACCTAAAATGTTACTAAGAAGGTCTGCAGGGAGACTCCCTCCACTTTTCTCTAGCCAGACTCATAAAGATAGGCTCACCTGGTATAATCAGAAACAGGAGACCAATCCTTGGCATCAGGAAAGCAGAACTGGGGAATGGCTTTGAGCCGCTCTTCAGCCTCCCGCATCTGTTTGGTAGGTCTGTCCAGCTGTGAGGATGGGATGGAAAGAGAAACCATGATGTTATGCTCAGCCATTAGTATGGGGTGGAATGGGGGGATGAGCCCTGGGTATCCTCCTAATGGCTGGCGCAGTTCTAGGCCCTATGGAGGATGGGTCCTCATGCCTTCTCTTTCCCAAGTGATTGAGTCAGGCAAGTCTGCAGACTCCTGGGCTGTGGTCTCAGAGCTTGTCAGTAGTAAACAAACCTGGCTGCATCCTGCATCTCCCATGAAAACACTGGATTGGAAGAGATTGGCTAATTCATTGTTGGTGGGGCTGTGAGCTCATCCAACCATTCTGGAGAGCGGTTTGGTACTGTGCCCAAAGGGCTACAGAAATGTGCATACCCTTTGACCCTGCAATATCGCTTCTAGGACTGTATCCCCAAGAGATCATAAAAATGGGAAAGGGTCCCCACATGTACAAAAATATTTGTAACTGCACTCTTTGTAGCTGCCCAAAAACTGGAAATCAAGGGGATGCCCTTCAATTGGGGAATGGCTGAATAAATTATGGTATATGACTGTAATGGAGTACTATTGTGCTATAAGAAATGATGAATAAGAAGACTTCAGAGAGGCCTGGAAAGACTTATATGATCTGATGCTGAGTGAAAGGAGCAGAACCAGGAGAACTTTGTGCACAGCAACAACCACAGTGTGCGAGAGTTTTTTCTGGTAGACTTGGATCTTCATAGCAATGCAATGACATGAAAAAAAAAATTCCCAGCAGTCTTCTAAGGCAAAATGCCTTCCACATTCAGAGAAAGAACTATGGAATTCAATCGCAGAATGTAGCAGATCATTGTGTGCGTGTGCGTGTGCGTGTGTGTGTGTGTGTACTATGTTTTGGTTTGTTATATGACTTCTCCCATTTATTTTAGTTCTTCTACACAGCATGACTATAATGAAAATGTATTCAATAGGAACGTATGTGTAGATCCTATATAGAATTGTATGCTGTCTTGGGGAGGGAGGGGAGTGGTGGGAGGATAATAAAATCTAAGTTTTATGGTAATGATTGTAGAGCATTAAAAATAAATAAAATGAATATATTAAAAAAAAAAAAAGAAGAGATTGGCTCAGCCATGGAAAGTCTATTCACTAGGGTGTTTTAAGATACCCCCAGGGTCAAAGACAATACTACACAGGTATCAGGGCCACCATCATCTCAAAGGCAGACCCGATCTGCAAGGCTGGGGGCCCTTCTTTCCCCAGCTTACCCCTGATGTGGTCCTAGAGGGCAGCCTGGGGGTCTGAGCCAGGCTGAGCTGGGAATGCCTCACCTTGGGGAACTGGTAGGAGACCTCAGGGAGGTAGGTATTTCTGGACGGCTTCTTCTTCAGTGATACCACCACAAAGTACTCAAACAGTTCTCGCTCCTGCCATTCTATCAGCTCCAGTTCTAGTGTCCGGTAGCTGGGCGCTCGCTTCAGCATAGACTGGATGTGGACTAGGCGCTGGGTGTGAGCTGGAAGAAGGGCAGGGATTACTCAGGGCAGGGTACAGCCACCACTGGGCTCTAGGGGTCCCTTAAGGTCAGGCTCTGAAGAGTAGGAAAGGGGACAGGAAAGCAAGTTTGAGGTATGAGAGGTGAAAGGGGCAAAGACTGGTACAAGGCAGCTGTTCTATCTGGGATCCATCCCTACATTCACAGGACGAGCAAGAAAGACCACTGCCAATTTTTCAAAGATGCAGACAGAAAACTGAAAGAAAGACAGGTAACTGTCGATGAACACAAGAGATCAATAAGGTGCTGTAAAAATGTCAGAAATGCTGAAGCCCAGAAGGAGCTGATGCTTGAGAATAATGAAAAGTACAATAAAGCAGATATTTAAACTATACTCAGTGCAAGAGAAGATCAACCATGGGATAGAGTCATTGCTTGGAGTAGACAAGATGTTAATGCCCTACTTCTGGCTTTCAGCAAGGGACATACCAAGGTGTCTCATTATATTCTTAGGAGCAAGATGGAGAAACATGGACTGGTTGATAGCTAGTACAAATACAATGGCTTTGGAACTAGATGAACAACCAGACCCAAGTAATAATAACTCCCATGTTATAGAATGCTTTAAGGTTCACAAAGGGGCACAGTGGGTAGAATATCAAGCCTGAAATCAGGAGGTGTCAATAATTCGCACCCAGGACAACACAACTCCTAAGAGCCACAATCCAATGGGTAGCAATCAATGGATTGATCGCTGTCAGCCAAAGGGTGATCTTTAGTGGATTGCTTCACTGTTGTGGTTTTGAACCTGGCCTTTTCAACAGTTTTATTTGTGATAGTGATGAAAAAATCAAATATGAGGACAACACAAGGGAAGGGGAATCACAAATGGGTCAGGGAGCAGAAGCAGGATCCAAAAAAAAGCTCGAAAAGAAGGATCTGAACCTGAAATGATACCTCAGCAGGACAAATGTGGTCCCTCACATTGGAATTTTAAAAATCTGCTGCAGAAATAGAGACTTGATCTGAATTCAAATCTGGCATCAGACAAGACACTTACTAGCTGTGTGACTTTGGGCTAGTCACTTAACCCTAATTGCCTTGTCTTCCCCCCTCCAAAAAAAAAAAAAAAAAGAAATAGAGGTTTGGGTTGGGGAAGAAATGAGGCTAGATGGTCACTCATGTTAGAAAGGACCCAAGTGAGCTGCAAGCTCATCATGAGACAATCTTGGTCTTGTGCTGTGGTAAAAGATGCATGGACTGAGAAAGGGACAATCCTGGTGCGCTCTGCCCTGCTCAGGACACATCCGGAAAACTGTTCTCAGGTCTGAACAGCAACATATAGATTGAGGAGGTCACCAATATGCTAAAGTGGACAGAAAAGCAACTGGGAGTCAGGGAACTCAAAGTGATGACACGGAGGCTGGTGGGAAGGACTCGAGACAAGGAAGCTTGGAGATGGGACAGTTGTTCTCCAAATATCTGAAATTGTCCATAACAAGGAAGAGGGTTTAAGACTCATTTTGCTCTGCCCCAAACAGAAGAATTGGAGGCAAAATGCAGGGGCTGAAGGGAAGTAAACAATAGCTTGATTAAATAAGACAAAAACAGAAAATTTCCTGAGGACAGTTGTCCAAAAGTGGAATGGGACACCTTGGGAGAGAAGGAGTTCTTCATCACTGGAGGCCTTTAAGTTAATTCTGGATGACTATCAGAAATGTTACAGAGAGGATTATAGTTCAGGTAAAGATTAGCCCCAACAACTACAGGATTCTATGAGCTCAACTTCCAAGGACAACTCCCAGTCTAATCTCTTGGAATAGGTCATGGCTAAATCATGGTTGGGCCTAGTTCCTTGAGATTCCCCCAGACCTTCTTGGATTGTTTATTTCCCATTACCTCGCTTTGGCCTGCCCCTAGAGATTGGGCCATAGTCAGGGGATAGGTCAGGAAACATGCCATTAGCTACTCCTATATCCCCCAAGTTTGAGTGGACTTTGTGTTGTAATGACAACCAAGGTCATACCAACAGCTCTGCTTAGAGCCAGAAGTCCAAGAAATCTAAGGAGCTTCTATCCTAAGATCTTTCTTCATATATCTACCAAGCATCCATTCAGTTCTTTGCATCCCACCCCATCAATCACAGTATCCCACCGATTTCAAGGCCTAAGTACCCTCTCATAGGACAAGGATCTATCTGGTTGTCCAAAGAACCTTGTTCATTGTGGGTAGTTTTCACTATTGCTGAAGAAAGACCCTTAAAGACCCTTAGCAATCCAAAGGCTATCTTGTCCTTGCTGGCTACCCCAAAGGGAGTGGATCAAAAAATGACAAAAAGAAAGAGGAAAAGGAAGAAGAGAGAGAAAAAATTCCCATTTACTTTAAATGATGAAGGAGGATGAGCTATAGTTTTCACTGAGGGCACAGTAGGATGGGAGAAAGTGGGAAGCACTAACAAAGCTAATCTAAGCTCTTTGGAAAATAAGCACCTCAAATGAGACTCTCCCCTTCTATCTCAGAGAAGAGTAGGAGTGGACCCCAGAAAGTCCTGACTCTAGAGAGGCGGAGGCTCCTCTCTAGCTATCAAGAAGGGATGGCTGTAATCCTCCACTGCCCTTTCTGACCCTTCACATTCCCAGCACAATCTGACAGGCACATCTTGCTCTCCAATCCCACTGGTGGCAAGTTGGGGGCATGCAGGGGGCAGGGTCAGAAAGAGGTCACACTTTTCCACAAAAATACAGTCAGAGGGAACCATCTGGAGCAGGCTCTCATGATAAACACCTGGAATTTAACTCTCGTCCATCCCCACAGTTTCTCTTCCACCCCTACCCCTGCTGGTCTACTCCCTAACGAGCCATGGCCTCCTGTGTGGGACATCTGAGTCATAAGCCCATGGGACACCCGGCTGAGCCTGGGGGCCGCTCCGTCCCTCTGAGCAAGGGTGAAAACTGTTACAAGGCTCCAGGGTCGAGCCTTTCTGAGTGGGCAATTAAAGACTGACCTCTCACCCTTGTCTTTTGTCCTGGTTCAATTACCAATGACTCAATCTAAGGTCCCTTGTCACTGCAAATCCAGTGAATTTAGAGGGTTTCCTTCCAGGAGAAAGGGAGAGGGAGCAGATTTCAAGTTATGGGAATGACTACCGGCACCACGCGGAAGCAAAGTAATGCCACCCCCAACGTGACCCCCCTCACCTTTAAATCGATCGTCGGAGTCACTTTCACTCTCACTGTTCTCATCTGTAAAGTAAGAGAAACAATACTTCACCCCCCTTTCCAAATGACCACAATGCTGCCAAGTCCCCACTGGGAAGCGCGTGCGGGGCTCCACTCTGTCCGATGGTTGCGTTCTTCCTCACGGGTCAGGCAGCAACCATTTGTTACTATGTGACAGGCACTGTGCTGAGCGCTGTCCAGGGGTGTGCTGCAGCTGTCTCAAACAGACTCCCCAGAGCCAACTTATGTTGGATATACATGGGCACTTATATCTTAGAAATCAGCCAAAATGCTACAAAATCAGGACTTGCCTTTTTTTTGGTTGTCATTGATTGTGTAGACTTAAGAAAGTGATGGAGAAAATGTTGGTAATGCAATTTAAACTCCTATCACACACACACACACACACACACACCCCTACATGACCCCTCTAAGCCCTTCTACCTACCCACTCTGCACACACACACACACACACACACACACACACACACACACACACACACCCTTTCTTAATCCAAGACATCTTACAAGACCCCTCTAAGCCCTTCTACCTACCCACTCTGTGGCACAAGAGCATTATGAGTTTACATTTTATAAAATAAAGTATTTTCCTCACAAAAGTCCTGTGATATATATACACAAGTATCATCACTCTTATTTTGCAGATGAGGAAACTGAGGTTCAGCGATAACCTCATGTGGAATATGAGTGGATGCACTGGAAAGAATACTGGATTCATCATTCACCAGGTCTCCTGATTTCTAGTCCACCCCACTACCTGAATCCTGTATTCCCCATTCCCAAGGGACAAAGGCAGGGGAATCGGGGAGGAAACAGGACAGTAATGGGGTAACCCTGAGGCTGCTGCTCCTCACCAGGGCTGGAGCCCCTCTCTCCTAGAGGACAACCTGGGATGGGACAGTGGGCAGAAATAGTGAGCAGGTGTGCTCAAACACTCAAAAACCCCAGCTAAGTTTGGTGACCTGAATGCTTGTGCCAACTGGAAGGCTTCCCAGCTTACCTCTCAGTGATGCAGTCTCAATGCTAGACATCGACAGCTTCTTTAACCTCTTCTTGCCCCTTTTGGCATTATAGATGGAATTGATCCTCTGCACAAGCTAGATGAGAGATGCCAGAAGGGGTGAGTGCCCTGAGAAGCTAAGCCTCCTCACCCTCCACATCAAAGACATGTTCCCTTCTCTGAGGAGGCTCCCAATCCCTGTGCCCTGACAATGGACTCCATGACCACCACTCTACAAGCAGTAAGCTGCAGCTTCTCCCATCATTAAATCTCACAGGGATGGAAACGATCGTTTGCCTAATATCCAAGCCCTATGCCCTTGCTCCAGAAAACTCTCCTCCCACATTCACTGCTCTTCTGGCCACCATGACTTCTACTGCCCAGGAAATAAATGATCCCATCCTACTGCCTTCAGAAAGTTTTTCCCTCTTAGTCTGATAACAGCATACGGTTGCCTGTTCTGTGCCTTGACAGAATAGACAACTATGTGCTGTTATAAGGCTGAGAGTTTACTGAGAGCTGGGATGTCTCCGTAAGGATGAATGAAGCATCTCTAGGTGGTCCTGGCTTTTGTGGAACCCAATTCTCTAACCACAAGAGGCTTCTGTAAACACAACAGGGTAAAAGAGACTCATCCAACTGAGGGTAGATGCAAGCCTGCTGACTGAGGCAGACAGAAGAAATAGAATGCCCTCCTCCCCGGAAAACAGGGGGAAAGCAGAAGAGCAGAATGGAAGAAACTGTAACAGAAAGTAGAAGCTATGGGATCTCCATGACCTTCTCTGAGGGAATGAAATCACCTCCTGTAGGCAAAGCTCCCCAGAATAAAAGACAGGAATAAGGAATCTAGTCCTTTTTCTTCCTGACTGTATTTGGGGCCAGACAGGAAGGAACTAAATTCCCAATATACCCAAGTATTGTTGTCATCTAAAAATACTCCCTCGGCTGAATCCTGCTCCCTCCCTGCTGGGGACTATAAAGCCTTGTGGGAGGGAGGGACAAGAACACACCACATCCTTCGGAAGTCAGCCTGAAAATCACTTCTCCAGGGAGGTATTGATAGATGCAGAACACCTCTCATCGGCTGCCTTCTCTACTCACAAAGTCGCCACCTTAGGTGAGATCCCCATCAACTTTCATCTACATTACAGCTTCCTCCTTGGTCTCCCTGCCTATATCTCCCCACTCATATCTATGCTCTACCAAGTGGCTAACATCATTTTCTTAAAGTGAAGATCTGACCACATTGCTCCCCTGCTCAATAAAACCAAAACAGCAACTTTTTGCCTTTCAGATCAAAAATAAACTCCTCAGGTTGTTTTCTAAAGTCAATCAATCGATCAGTCAATAAACATTTATTAAGCACCTACTATGTGTCAGGCACTGGGGATACAAAAAGAGGTAAAGGACAGTTCCTGCCCTTAAGGAGCTCACAATCTCACATGGGATATAACATGCAAACAAACATATACGAAGCAAGACATATGCAGGACAAATGGGAGATCATTCACAGAGAGAAGGCACTGGAATTCAGAGGGGTTGGGAAAAGTTTCCAGCAAAAGATGGGAAGCCAGGGAAGTTGGTGAACAGGGAGAACATTCCAGACATGGTGGACAGCCAGAGAAAATGCCCAGAGCCGAGAGATGGAAAGTCTTGTTCGTGGAACAGCCAAGAAGCCAGTGTCACTGGCTGGAAGAGTACATGGTGTGGAGTAAGGTGGGAGGAGATGAAAAGTGGAAGGAGACTAGGTTGTGAAATAGAACATTTTGCATTTGATCCTGGAGGCAAATGGGAGCCACTGAAGTTTATCACAGGGGAGAAAGGAGTGGCTCCAACCGTGAGCTTTCAGAAAATTGTTTTAGCAGCTGAATGGAGAACGGATTGCAGTGGGGAGAGACTCGAGGCAGACAGACCCACCACACCTACTGAAATAGTCTAGGCATGAGGTGATGGGGCCCTGCACCAGGAAGGTGGCGGTATCAGAGGAGAGAAGGGGGTGAATTCAAGAAATGCTGTAAAGGGAAAATCTTTACCACCTGGCCTTAACCTACCCTTCCAACCTTCCAAAGGCAACCTTTCCTGATTTACCTGCTGGTTCGCTAGCCCAGAAAGTGATGTCTTCTGTTTATTTTCTAGTTTCTAATGTCTCCCCAATAGAATGTAAGTACTGGAGAGCAAAGTTGTATCCCCAGCACTTAGTACAGTTTCTTGTACATACTTAGTGCTAAATAAATGCTTGTTGATTTCTTCAGGTCTGTGGTGCTAGGTATGTATTTAATTATATATAGTAATTACATACAAAAATGTATCCTGAAATCTGCTTGCTATTGTTTGTCTCTTTCATCAAACTGGGAATTTCTTTAGGGAAGAAATCAAGTCATTCCTATTTGATTTGAAGGTACTGGAAGGCAGGGACAGTGAGAGACTCTCCCATGAGGCTGGAAAGTCCCAGAGGGGATTCTACAAGGGGAAGAATAGGAGGAATAGGCCCTTCCCTGACAGCAAACCCCACATCTTTTCCAGCAGACAGGAAGCTCCCCAGGTGTGAAGCCCATGTCTCCCCATCAAACTGGGATCTTCCTTTAGAACATTCATGGCACCAAGCAGCAAGGTGTACTCCCCTCTTTGTTGATGGAGATGTGCAACAAAGATGGCTGGGTGAGCCTGACAATTCCTGATTATGCCCTGGGCAGTGGGCCCAGAAGTGATAAGAATAGCCACTGAAGGCCCTGGCAGCGAGATGAAATGCCCAGCCCTCCCTGCCAACAAGGCTACCTTAGGGATTCGGCGGGCACGGCGGCTGGAGAGCAGTTCGCTGGTAGTGCTGAGGCTGTCTTCATTGAGGCTGGAGGGTGAGGAGGGCAAGCTCAGCTGGGCCAACAGCAGCATGTCATCGTGGCTATGCCGCTTAGGTAACCGCGGCAACCGGTGGCCCTTCCTCTCGGACCAATTCCCGACGCGCAAAGACTGGGTGCCGGATTTCAGGGAGAGCTGTGGTGGGGGAGAGGGAACAGGGGGAGGGGGCTCACTCCAGAATCCCCAGCTGCTCTCTCTTCTGGAGTCTGATTAGAGCAACCACTGGCTGGGGTTCCCAGGGTTCCTGGGCCCCTCTTCTATCACAGCCACTCTCCTTGCCTCCTTTCTCTTCCAGGGTCTCAGTTGTCAGAAAAGGGACTACCATGCCAAGAGAGCTTCGGGACACAAAAGCATCCTCTCCTTAAGGGGTCTGGGACCCGGGGCCCATGGAATGAATATAACCATCTATATCAGTAAAGGAGAAGGTAAAGGATGAAAAAACCTTTAGCTCACCTAAGAAAGGATGGGGGAATGGGGAAGGGAGAGGCTGGACAAAGGGAGAGAATTTGAAACTCAAAATTAAGAAAAAAAAGAATTTTATAAAATAAATGAAGAGAAGGAGATACAGCTATTATATATCATAATAGTTAAAAAGATCCTAGGTAGTGTTTCACACATATGTACTTGATAAATGTTTTGTGATTGAATTTAGAGAGAAAAAAGACAGAGAGAGAAGGAGAGACAGAGACAGACAGACAGAGAGAAGAGACAGAGTGTCAGAAGAACAGAGGACTGACAGAGAGAGGCAGAGAGACAGAGAGGAGAAACAGAAAGGCAGAGAAACAGAGAGAAAGAGAGAGAAGAGGGAGACACGCACAGAGAAAGAGAACAACTAGGAAGTTTCTCCTGTGCTTTGAAGACATAACAAAAGTTTGTAGCTGGGAAGGGGATCCCAGATCTTTTCAGAGGAGGAAGGCTGGGGAAGGAGGTTCCCCATTGCCCATCCTTGCCTCCTCCTCTAGACCCTGGGTCCTCATCCACTCTGAGTACTAGCACAAAAGCCCTGAAGGTAAAAGGCCCTTGTATTCCATGGCTGCCTGCCCACTCTGTCTGAGCTTGCTTCACACTTCTCCCTGTAGTCTCAGAACTGGAGCCTCAGAGGGGATGTAGTCTAATTCCGTACCTGCCTAGGATTCTCCTCTACCACATCCCCCAGTTCTCCATGTGAACATCTCTATGAAGGGAGCTCACACTAGCTATGTTTATCCTTCATCTTCTCTACATCAACCCCAGCCCAGGAAAAGATTTTTTTTTTATCTACTGGGATTCAGCTAAGCTGGTTCCCTCTACATACAAGGTTGTTTTAGGTTCTAGGGCACTCTCTGGACCCTGAGTGAAACATACTCAGAACCTAAAAACCTGAACTGCCTTCTTATTGTGAATATTGGCTCAACCCCCATCACTGTCCAGCCAGGGCCCCTCTTACATCCTTCACTAAACCAACCACTCAAGGAATGAAAACTGATTTGAAGACTAGCCTAGGCAGAAGATACCAGACAATAAATCTGCAAAAAAATCAATCATGTAAATCATTCCAAAGCCAAAGGAAGTAATTCGGGGGTCATAAATCACTTTAGGAGTATCCTGGGAAAGTGTCTCTTCCAGTGGCCAGAGAAGTAGTGGCAAATAGGCAGCCCAGGATATTCCCTAGTGTGGTTGTAATCATATTAAATGCAATTAGGAAATATTTAACAAGATAAATAAAAATGCAGTAAAATATAATCGACATGATATTTTAAAACTAAGTCAACACGTGACCTACAGGGATCCTTATGTATGGGTTAGTGGCCCAGTTACTTTTTTTGAGTTTGAAAAACCAACATAGAGGCTCAAGAGAACCTGAGAAAACAGGAGAAAACAGTGATGTAGGTAAGCTCCTTGTGGACAGGGACTGAATCCTCTCTACCTCTTGAATTTCCCAAGCAGAGAACACCAGGAATACTTTACACATCTGTCACTTCTTCTCTATGGGCACTCCCCCTACCAGCTCAGGCTTCAAACTTCCTGCTATTTTACAGAAGGTCTTCAAGGTGCTATGGCTAAAACATTCATCACCCTGTGGCTGGTCTGGTAACAAGGTTCCTCTGACCTCGGCTGAGTCTTCAGGCAACAGGCAACAGTTTGCTTCCAGGCCTCTATTTAAAAAACTTTTCAGCTCAGGAGGACTTGCCAGAACCTGTCCTCTGCTGGCATAGCCCTCAAGAAACCAGGATCAGCCCCAGGCCATAAGAAAGCATCAGGTCTTCAGAGTACCCAGCAGGTAGTTAATATGTGTTGAATTTAAAAAGTAGGCATTTCATATTTGCTGAACTAAATGTATCCCAAATAACCTTATCTCCATGTGGGATAAAAGAGGCATGATGCCAAATGCCCCTTCATCTTTCCCTTGATTTCCTACCCTCCCCACCCCCAGACATGCAAAGGAATCACATACCCCCCCCTCAACAGGTAAAGCATTACAGGGGTAGCTTTAACTGGCCCAGAACCCCCTGCTCTCTCCCCCTCCCCCTCCTCGGTTATATACAGAGTATAACAAGTATAATTAGGTTCTACACTTGGCTGCTGCCAAGCCTCCATACACCCCCCTCCCCAAAGTCAGGGCTGAGGTCATTTCTGGTAGAGCTGTTGAATGCAAATTCTCTGCCCAAAGGCATGTCCACTTAGGAGGCGGGGCTCTGAGGGGGCTCTAAACAGGCAATGGGAATAAACAAGCTTTCCAGCATAGTCATGTTAACATTGGAGCCTTGGCAGGAAGGAGGAAGAGAAGGCATTAGAGCCCCTTCTAGGAGGGGCTCCAAACCCCAAATCCGTCGGGCATGGGGAAAGGCACGCAGAGCAGGCACTGGCCCCAGAGATACCCGGTGCCCTGACGCCCCAATAAACACACCCGTCAGGTAGCACCAGATTCCAGCCCCCAAAAGAAGGGCTCCATTCCACCGGGGGTCAGGACCCCAAGCTGTCTGTAAAGGGGGTGCCGTTACCTGGGGCGGTGGGCTGTTGTACTTTCTGTCCTGGGGAGTCCACATCCTGTGCAAAGAGTCTAGGGAATTCTCAGACATTTGCTGGGATTTTCGTCCTGCCCGGCGGCCCTTTAAGTCCACATCCTCATATGGATTCTCCCTGGGCAGATCTCCTGCAGAGGAGGATGAGGGTGGGGGGGAGGGGAGAAGGGAAAAGGGCAGGAGGAAGGGAAGAGGGACACACACACACACACACACACAGATATACACACAAAGACACACACACACACACACAAAGACACACACACACACGCAGAGACAAAAAAAAAAGATTCCTGTGAACCAAATAAAGTGGCTTTTCCCCCCCTCAGGCCCCTCGGCCCCATGAGTCATGCCGCTGTCTGCAGCTGGATGGCTCTGAACGGCTCTTGGCCCTCTTGTCCAGAAGCTGTGTTCTCTTTCCCTCCCCATCCCCATCCCCATTTCTCCACCCCCATTCCAAATGCTGGCATAGCACAAGATCTCCTTAGCACCCTCCTTCCCCTGTGTGCCCAGCCAGAGAACAGAGCAGGCCCTGGGAACCCTTCCTACGCTGAGCACCAAAGGACCAGCTAAAGTCTTCCCTGGACTGGACCCCCTTGTCTCCAAAGCCCCCAGCTACAGAAGCTTGCCCAATCCCATGTGATCCTCACAGCAACCCCCAGAAGACCGGTACTACACATTCCTATCCTTGCTTTACAGATGGGTAAACTGAGGCTCAGAGAAATGAAATGACTGAGTCATGCCCACAAAGCTAGTAAATATCAAGTAGCAAAATTCCAACCCTGAGTTTTTTATTTACATAATCCCCTAAAGAGCCTTCAGCCATCAGTTTTTCTGTCCCCCTGACTCCATTCATCCAATCTCTTTAAGATAAAAGGGGCTTTAACCTTGAAGTTTTTTTCTTAAATCCTGAGCTTGGATTCTTTTAATTAAAAGACAAAAAAAAAACCAAAACAACAACAACTCAACCCTGAGCCCAAATCCACATTTTTCAAACCTTTGTAAGTTCTTCCAATCCTGCCCTATCCTTTGTTGTTGTGGGGGAAAGGGGGGAGGGAAGAGGGAAGTCCAGATCTGCTTTTTCACTTTAACCTGTTTGTAAAGATTTCCAGTGATTCTCACTGTAACTAGTCCAGCGCTCAACCAATTTTCCAGGATAACCTAAATGTCTCTCGCTGCCATTCTGGTCTTCTTCCACACTTAGCAGACAGGCCTCAACGGACAGAGGAACCAGCTCTCAGGGATGGCCCCTTCCACATGAAGGGGATGGAAGGAGTCTCCAAAGTAGCACACAGACAAGGCGGAGAGAACTGGGTGGTCAGAAGACTCTGGAGCTGATGACTCTACCTCCTCTCTCTAAGCCCCAGCCTCTGCACACACAGAGCTGAGGGTCTAGCGGCATCTTGGGCACATCACAGAAGTCCCTGCTTTGAGCTTATCATTTCTAGAGCCACAACTTCTCAATTTCTTTTCAGTAACTCCAAGAGTATTCAATTCACTCATTTAAAAAATATTTGCTGCATACTTCTCAGGGACTTGGCCCTCTGTCAGTCACAATGAAGGGGGAAGGGAAAGAAAGGAAACAAGTATTTATTATTAAATGCCTACTATGTGCTGGGCACTGTGCTAAGTGCCTTTTGATCCTCACAATAACCCTGCAAAGTAGGGGCTGTTATCTCCATTTTTCAGTTGAAGAAACTGAGGCATATAGAGGTTAAGTAGCTTGCCCAGGGTCACACAGCTACTAAATGTCTGAGGTTGGATTTGAAGTCAGGTCTTCCTACTCTAGGTCTAGCATTCTGGCCACTGTTACCTAGCTGCCACTGTAAGGGATAAATAAGAAAAAGAACAACATATTACACTAACATATCAGCATACCAAAAGTAGGCATGGGAAGAGCATTGTGGACAGAGATAGCAGCACTAAGGCATAAGGGCACCTACGGCCTGTTTTGGGGCAGGGGGTGACAGGGGCAAGGTAAGATTGGAAAAACAAGCTGAGAAGAGACAGGAAGGAGCTTGAAAAGCAGAATGATGAGTCTGGACTTGACCCTGCAGACAGCTGGAAGCCATTAAGATGCCTGAACAAGAGAATGAGGTAGAGGAAGATAGGCACAACAGTCTATCCTGGGTCCTCTTCTCTCTCTGCTTCTCTGACTTGGTGATTTTATCAGCTCCTATTGGTTTAATTAATCACCTCCGGTTCCTATCTCTCTTCTCAGCTTCAGCTCTACAGTCCCCACGGCCTATCGACCACAACAAATTAGATGTCCCACAAGTATTTCAGATTACCCCACCCCAAATCCCATCCCTCTCTCCAATTTCTCTACTTCCACTGGGGTCCCTGAATTCTTCCACTCAGCCCTGTTTGAAACCTTTCAGTCAGTCATCACCTTCCTTATCCTACAAATCCAATTAGCTAGATATCCAAATCACCTTCCCACAGTTACATCATTTCCTGCATCCCTCCCTTTCTCTCTAGACACATGGCTCCCTTTTGTCCTTAGGATCAATTATAAACTCTCCTGTTGGGCATTTAAGACCATTTATATAAACTGCCATATTGTACATATCACTCCCTCTCCCACTGCCATGTCTTTGAATTGGTTGTCTCCCATCTCTGGCATGACCTCCCTCTTCATTCCCAGAATCAAGAGTTTCCTTCAAAACTCAGCCCAAGTGCCACATGGAGACTTCATTGCTGGTGCCCTCGCTCCCTAAGTACTTTGCATTTATCTGTTACGTATTTATTCTCTCTAGATGTGTTCTGTATTTATTTGCAAATGTACTGGTTATCAACTGGAAGCTCATTGAGGGTAGGAATTATTTCATTTGTTGTATTTGTATCACCAGTGCCCAACACATAAGAGATGCTTGTTGGTTGACAGGTAGATTTTAGAAAAGAATTGGAAACAAACTAGGCATCTGATCAATCCGGAAATGCTTAAACAAACTGTGGCTCATGAATATAATGGAATACAGTGTTGTAAAAAATAAAAATAACACTCCAGAAAATCACGGGAAAGCTTACAAAAACTGGTGCAAGGTGAAGTAAGCAGATCCAGGAAAACAATATACATGATGACTATTACAGAGCAAATGGAAATGGCAAAAAAAAAGGCTGAATGCTTGTACTCATGGTGACCAAGCCTGGCTCTAGAGATGAGACAGAAAGTATATCTTCCCCCATCCTTCACCAAGTTGGGGAATGCTGATGTATGCTGTCAGTCTCAGTCGACGTATTGCTTAGTTTGCTGAACTGTTTTTCTTTTCTTTTTAAATCTTTGTGACAAGGGGTGGCTTGCTGAATGGAGAAGCATATATTCAAAAAGGAAAATAATTTAAAAATAAGATATCAACTATTTTTAAAGAGCAGATAAAGCCTGTGAGTCTTCTGACCCAAGTGTAAGATGGAACATAGACCAGGTAAATTCTCATGATGCTAGACCACTGGGCTTTCCACCAGCTCAAGCCACTGATGATCCCTCTAGTGGAGGGTAAGCTAACTCCCTAGTCCTGACACTGACCAAGAAGTAGTAAATGGCCAGTTCCCTGAACTTTTAACAAATATTTATTAAGAGCCTGCTATGTACAAGGATCAGAGAACTTAGAGAAAGAAGAGGCCTGCTACAGGTGATTTTACAGATGAGGAAACTGAGGCCCATGAAGTTAAGTAGCATACATGTAGGAAGGAGAATTCTGTCTCAAATCTACTTCTTTTAACACCAACTCAGGACTCTGGTCATACTCCCTCTTCCCAAAGTGCTCAAGACAGGGAAGACTTGATTCCCAGGTTCACAAGCCAGCTAATTTTCCACGCAGACCAATCAAGGAAAGAGAACTCCAGAGACAGATGGAATAAGAATGGAAAAGAAACACACCTTACCTTAAGGCAACTCTCCTTCCTAGGTAAGGTAGGGTGATCCCCAGAGAGGAACGCTTCCTAAAGGCATTCTTCTTCCCAGCTATTGTGGAACCACACTCAGACTCATCTTCCCTTGGCTTTCAATACATTTTCTTCTTGTTCAGTTCTGATTCTTTGTGACCCAAAGGACTGTAGCACACCAGGCCCTTCTTTGCTCCACTGTCTCCCCAGGTCTATCCAAGATCATATTCATTGCTTCTATGATACTATCTATCCATCTCATTCTCTGCTGTCCCCTTCTCCTTTTGCCTTCAATCTTTGCCAATATTAGGGTCTTTTCCATGAGTTTATGTGACCAAAATATTTAAACTGGTTTCAGTATTTGACATTCCAATGAATAGTCTGAATTCATTTCTTCAAGTACTGACTGATTTGATCTGCTTGATGTCCAAGGTCTTTCAAAAGTCTTCTCCAGGACCACAATACAAAAGTGCTGATTCTGCACAGCTTAGCTCTCCTTACAATCCAACTCTCACAGCCATCTATTACTACTAGAAAACAGCTTGGGCTGCACAGACTTTTATCAGCATGGTGATCTGTTTTTTACTAGGTTGTCCAGATTGGCTATCACTTCATTCCATTACCTATCTATTAGCAAAACCATCCATCCACTCAACAAACATTTATTAGTCATCTACTGTATATCTATAGACAATGCCTGAGTATACTGGATCATATCTCTGTCCATCCACCCATCCACTCATCCATCCACTCATCCACCCATCTATCCATCCACCCATTTATTTCTTAATCTTAACATGTTAACCCCCACCCTTCACATAAACTAGCTTCCCTTCCTCTCAAATCAGCAAATCCACAATCTAAAGAAACAGATTTGTTCTGATAAAGTACATCTTCTTCTGGACTTTGAAGGGGTCACCTATTTGGGAGCGGAGCTACCAAGTCTACTTTGACCCTTTCTGTGCCTGCCTTCTGGTCCTTCCTTCAATCAACAGAAATCAACTCAACATTAAGTTTTGTAAAAGGCACTGGGAATCGAAAGGCAAAAACTAAAATAAAAATTTTTTAAAAAAGAAACCCTACCCTTGAGCTAACATTCTACTGAAAGAATCCAAACCCCAAACAAACCACGAAATTTCAAGATGGTGGAAGGAGAGAAAGAGCATTAACAAGGTAGGAGATCAGGAATACCTTTTCCCTGGATGTCACATCTGAACTAAACCTTGAAGGAAGCTGAGGAATGAGTGCACTTCCACATAGACTTTCAGGGTCATTGTTTCCAGCCTGAGGCATTTACTTCCTGACAGTAGCTAGCAGGGGAAATAGCCACCAATTCATTTGCTCCACAAACATTTGGGATGTGCCTAGCACAAGCAAGGAAACTGGGGACCATTTAAAGATAAATAAGCTGTGGTCCTAGCCCTAGAAGGAAGATAAGATAAGGATAGAGATAAACAAAATACAAATTAAAATATAAATGTAGAAAGGAAGTAAGTACCAAATGCCATGAGAGTGGAAGAACAGCCAAATTCCATCACATCCAAAATCCCGGACCCTGGGACTCACCAGGAGGGGAGCAAAAACAAACAAACCAAAACACTGACGTTTTCTTCCTTTCTCACTGTTTAGCAGCAGGTCTTAGTCCCAATAACTCCATATTATTATGCTTTCTGACTTGACATCTTAACATGGCTACTACTTTAGCAACCAATTCCCAGTTGGTGGACCAGACAAAAAACCATATCCCTCAAAAAAACCAAGGTAGATGCCCTCGGATTTTTGCCTGGTGGGAGAAGTCCAGACCTATCTTTGTTAGCAATAAAGATGAGGACAGAAAAAGGAAAATGCTATGACAGGCCCTCCAAAGTAAGAAAAGATACTTTTCAAGTCAGTGGATCTCATGTACAGGATGAAAATCTATCCCCATGTTCCTGGGGATTTCACAATTTCCAGAGCCAAGATTCTCCTCAATCAGAAAATCAACTTCTTGTTGTTATCATGAAAAACCACAATGAATTTAGGAAATGCCTTTTAGAAGGAAAAAAAAATAAAGACGGGGGAATTTTAGTCACAGTTAATTAAAATGCAGTTGGAGCAATAAAAGTCTCTGTAAACTAATGAGTCAAGGAGGGGTCAAGAAAGGACTTGGGGTTGGATTAAGTGATTCCCAAACACCCAAGTACAGTAGAGTCCCCAGTGTCTGAGTAAGGCTGAGCAAACATTTTCCCGTAACAGACTCATGTTATTAAAATGACTTGTAACTGTTCCAAAGCCCTGAGCAGAGCTGACCCCAGCAGTCAGACTTACAAAAGAGAACATAAAATCTACCAGCCCAGTAAATGGTTTCACCAGCCTGCCAAACTAGAAGTACTGAAAAAGTAAAGTAAATGAATATGGTGCTCCTTTCTCCAGAAAGAAAGAAAGAAAAAACAGAAGGAAGGAGAAGGGAGGGATAAAGAAATGGAAAAGAAGGAGGGAGGGAAGAAAGATAAAAAAGAGAAGAAGGAAGAAAAGACAGGAAGGAGAAAAGAGGAAGGAAAGGAAGGAAGAAAAAGGAAGGAGGGAGGAAAGATGAAGGAAGGAAGGAAGGAAGGAGGGAGGAAGGAAGGATGGAAAGAAGGAGGGAAGGAAGGAAGGAAGGAAGGAAGGAAGGAAGGAAGGAAGGAAGGAAGGAAGGAAGGAAGGAAGGAAGGAAGGAAGGATGGAAGGAAGGAAGGAAGGAAGGAAGGAAGGAAGGAAGGAAGGAAGGAAGGAAGGAAGGAAGGAAGGGAGGAAGGAGGAAGGAAGGATGGACAGAGAGAAGGGAGGGAGGAAGGAAGGAAGGAAGACTTGGTAAGTAAGAACTTACTATGTGCCAGGCACTGTGCTCAGTACTGAGGCACTGTTAAGCATAGAGGGTATGATTTGCCTGGCAAGCAGCTGTTTACAAGACTGTACAGAGAGGAGACATATTCCTTAAGCAGCAGCAGGGCCCAGCTGGTCCAGACCCAGCACAAAGTCACAGGATCTCAGAGACGGAAAGGACCTTGGAGTTCTTTTGCCCAGCTGCTCCTGAACAGGACCTCCTTCTATAATCCACCTGTAGTGAGGGAGAATCCACCCCCTCCCAGAGTCACATGCGATTTCTAGATGGCTTTTACCCTTAAATCAAATCTAAATTTACCTCTATAACTTCCAGCTAAACACCTGCAGTTCTTTGAGCCTGAGGACTCTCATTCCCCTAGCTCCCTTCCCCTGAACACCATGCCCTTTGTAAGAAGTGGCATCCAGAGCTGAACCCTGTGCTCCGGTCCTGGTCTGGAGTTCACTATGCAGGGAGTACCAAGTGCTAGCAGACTGACTGAAACAAACTCCCACCACATCCGAAGCCTGGGACCCTCCAGAGGGGAGTAGAAATGAAAGAACCAAAAGACCAGTTTTCTCTCCCTTTTCCCATTTAACAGTAGCTTCATGCATTAATTTCATATTGTTGGGTTTCCTCAGTTGGTATCGTGAGATGGTTACTGCTTAGCAACCAACTCCTGGCTGGTGGTGGGGCCAAGCTGGGAAAACCTCTATTCCCAAGCACATGTGGTCAGGTTCATTAAGCCTCAATGCGGTCTAAGATTGAAGATTGCATGAGTTTTATTGTTAATATAAATAAGAACTGACATTTTTATAGCGCATCAAGGTTTGCAAAACACTTTACAAATATCTGGATCACATGACAAACCTATGAGGCAGGTCCCACAGGTATTATTACCTCCAGATTAGAGATGTGGAAACAGAGGCTTCATGACCACAAAGATAGGCAGAGTCAGGGACTGAATTTGAACTCAGGTCTGTCTGGATGCAAATCCAGTGCTTTACCCACTATGCTAGGCAGACACTCTTCTTGGCTGCCCTACCATGTTACTAACATACTAAATTTGCAGGCTCCCCAAATCCCCTTTTCTCTTTTTCAGACAAACTGCTATGAAGAGGATTTTTTCAAATCAAGTTTAAGATTTCGCATTTATCCTTACAAAATTCTAATTCTGCCCAATTGAGATTTTTTTAGTTCCTAATTCTGGATCCCATGTGTTAGCTATCCCAAACTTTCATCTTACCTACGAATGGGATAAGCATTTGTGAAGTCTTCTGTTCCACCACATCAAATCTCAGACCCCTTGGCCCAGAAGGCATCTTCAGAGGTCATCTTCTCCATGCCCCAGCTACACAAAAACTTTGCCTCAATGACTTTAGAACATCTTCTTAGAAGAAACATCGTTTCTAAGCTAAGTGTTTGTCACCTCAAGAATATGCCCTGTCCCACCCCCAGCCATGCATAAACATGACCCAACTCTCCAAGGATCTCCCCAAATTTTACAGACTGACTCAAGCCCTTATATTTTTCCATTCAAGAGCCCTAGGATAACAATGATGATCGCTAACGTTTATAGAGTGTTTTAAGGTTTCCAAAGTGCTTCCACATGTTTACTTATTCAGCCTGAAGGCACAAGCCTTTTGGGTAATGGGGTTCTATTAGTAAATAAGAATTGGGGCACGAGGAGACCAGACAGGCCAAGGGAAATCCCCAAGGCCTCCAATCAGGTGAGTTGAGCCAACAAGAAACAGTGCTGGAGCCCCTAAGGAAGGGAGATAGGGATGCGGCTGTGGAGGCTGGGGAAGAGGTCACAGTTCAGCAAGAAGCTGAAGAGGGCTCAGAGGAAGGATTGGCCCTGCAGCTCAAGGGGGGACTTTCACCTGCATTCTACACTATTCAGCCCATGAGGAATGCAGCTCCAGGGCAGCCACATGGCCCTGAGCTGCCCCTCAGACAGTGACACCAATGAATCAGCTTTCTTCCCAGGAGGCTTGACCCTGAGCTGCTCAGTTCCACTACAGCCCACCTTGGGGAAGCTAGAGGTCTCAACTTTTCCCAGCGTTGCAGTGGAGATAAGACGCAAGGGCATCGCCAAGCATTTCCACTTTGCACTATCAGAAGGGATTGTCGGAGGTTCAGCTTATCTCCACAGCGCTTTTGGCCAAAGAGATGATCCTACCCAAGCTAGCCAGGGCCCCTACCCCAAACCTTCTCACTACTACATCCTGGGGGCTCATTTCATTGGACCACTTCTCCGTTGCCAAATCTTCCTTTCCCATGCAGCCCTGTTTCTGTTTAAAACCAGGGAAGTGACAGCAACAGTCCCTAGGAGGGTACCTAGCTGCATAATGGACATTTGGGAGTGGTGAGAAGGATAGAATCAGGACCCCAAGCAGAAGCTCAAAGTCACTAGAGACACAGTCAGTTATCTGGGCCTTTCCAGGAGGCCCCATGTGGTAGGTAATCTGGGGCTGTGGCCCCCTGCCTCATGAACAAGCGCCAAGCTCCAGGGCCACCGCCTAGTTCCAGGAGCATCTCAGCTCTCCCTTTAAGACTTAGGCACTCTCCACATTGCACCAAACTCCTCCACATCCTTTTCCATCCTCTCCTCAATGTCTGAACAACTCCCAACTTTCAAAAGAAAGAACAACTTCTCCTGGAAACCAGCCAAGGGACATTTTGCCCGAGTCCAAGAGAAAATGAATGACCCACACTGCTCCCCTTCCCAGCACCCCCAGGCTCTTGAGTCTCCCTCCCCTCTTCCCTTCCAAGTTCATTCCTCCCATTCATGACTCCCATGATCCCTCTCTCCTCTCCTCTCCCCTTCCCATGCCCTCTGCAGCTCTCAGTACCCACCCCTCTAGACGCCTTCCTCCCTCTCTTCCATAGTTCTCAGTCCCCACTGCCCTGCATCCCTCAATGCCCCTGCATTGTACCTCTCCAGCCTCTTATGTCCAGCTCTTCTGGGCATACCCTGTGACTGCTGGTAACCCATATTTCCCTCCCCGCCCCTCCTCGGGGAGAATAGGGAAGCTAAGCAGAGGCTAAAAATGCACTCAGCTCAGGCTGAGTTACCTCGCTCATGGTCGCAGTGCACTCCTCAGTCAGAAGCCTGGGGCAGGAGAGGGACAGGCCCCTTGTCTAGCCAGACAGAGCTGCCTCTCCATGCAACCCCCTTCCTTGGACACATTTTTAAGCAACAGACACAGAATGGGAATAGTCATCACATTTTAAACAGCAAGACCACGTTTTAGGAGAGTATTTCAAGTAGAATGGACAAAGATTAATCCCCTGGGAGAAAGGGAAGAAAAGGAGAGGAGAAGAGAGGGAAAGAGAAAAAGAAAGGGAATGAGAAAGAAAGAGGAAGGAAAAAAAGAAAAAGACAGAAAGAAGCAAAAGAAGAGGAAAAAGAAGGAAGGAAAGTGACAAGCACTTAATAATCTCACTTGACCCTCACAACCCTGGGAGGTAAGTGTGCTTATTATCCCCATTTTACAGATGAGAAAACTGAAGCAAACAGAGTTTAAGCAACTTGCCCAGGGTCATACAGCTAGCAGATTCCAAGGCTGGATCTGAATTCAGGTCTTCCTAACTGCAGGTCGAAAACTCGTAACCATTTCACCCCTGGAATCAGCTCAGTAAGCAGTAAGGCAAAAATTCTCTTAGGAAGGTCTTTCTCTGCCACAATTCAGTATGATGAAACTCAGAGGTTAGGGTTAGATCCACTTCTCCCCTAGCCTCCCCCAGGGCCATATTGGAAGCAGTGCAGTCTAGCAGATAGAGGGTTCACTCCAACACTCAGCACAGTGCTTGGAACACAATAGGCACTTAATAAATGTTTACTGAAAGACATGGGTTCAAATTCCATCTGGGCCAGCCACTTAACCATTCTGGGTTTCAGTATCTCCATTCGCAGAATGAAAGAGTTGGAGTCAATGACCTCAGTATTCCATTCCAACTAGAAGTCTCTGGTCCTGTTACCTTAGGTCAATCACTTACAGACTAAAACCCCAGAGAAGTTTCCAAAGGCCAAATTAAGACAGTCAGAGGAGAACCTAGATTCAGTTCTCCCTTTTTATGAAGAGCCATCTTCTGCCACACAGCAAACTTCCTCCTGGGACACAGAACCAAGCACCCCTCGGTTCAGAATTATTAGAATCTCAGAGGCCCTCCGAGAATATTGAATCCAACTACTAGCTAAATGCTATCTCCAGCTCCTGCAGCAAGTGGGCGTTTAGCCCCTTCCTGGAGACCTCAAGAGACAGGCCTTCAGCTGTGGTGCTGGACAATGCCGATTACAACACAGTTTTCCTTTGCTGTTACTCAGTTGTGACCCTACTGGAGTTTTCTTGGCTCTTAAAGATATGGTAGTGGTTTGCCATTTCCTTCTCCAGCTCGTTTTACAGATAAGGAAACTGAGGCCAACAGAGTAAAGTGACTTGCCCAGGGTCACACAGCTAGCAACTGTCTGAGGCAGGATTTGAACTCGGAGGGATTCCTGACTCCAGGCCCTGGCGCTCTATCCACTGCACCACCTAGCTGCTCACATAGTTTTTCCTTATTTGAGCCCAAATTTCTTAAACAACTTCTGTCTGTCTGTCCCCATTCTACCCGCTGCAGTCAAGTAGAAGAACACAAATCTCATTCCCACAAGATAAGCCTCAGCCCTCAGGACCCCACTAACTACTTCTTTTCACTGATCCTTATGTAGCAATGTCCTTAAACCCTGCCCTCCTCCCCATTTCAGGTCACTTCATCTGGGGAAGGCTCCAGTTTATCAAAGTCCCTTCTAAAATTAGGTATGCCTAATAAAATAATGCTCCAGATAGGCTCTGACCAGGGCAGGGACAGTGGGACCATCACCTCCCACTTTCAATAAAATACCACTTACAAAGTAGCTATTAGATGCTAGACAATAGAGTTACAATAATGAAAAAGCACTGCCTGTCTCTCGTACAACAGCTTGCAACATATCTGAGACTATGGTGGATCTTATACACCTAACACAGTCTAGATTGCATTGGGTTTTTGAGTTGATACCCTCCTCCTACCACACTGATGTGCAGTCATCATGTCTCTCCCATCTTGTACTTGGGTGGTAAATGATTTTAAAAATTCAAATGTAGGACCTTGCATTCATCCCTATATATTTCTTCTTTTTTTTAAACCCACCAGTCCAGCCTGTTAGGATCTTTGTGGATCCCAGTTCTCTTACCCAGTTGTTAAGTTATTTCTCGTGACTTCCTATTATCTGGAAATTTAATACAGATGCCATTTCTGTCTTTATCCAAGTTACTTGGGGAAAAAATACTGTAGAAAAAGACAGGGCGAAGGCCAAATCCCTAGGGCACTCATGAAGAGACCTCATTCCAAGCTGACAATGATTTATTCACACATACTTGCTGGGTCATAGAACCAGATATTTGGCCCATGAAGGGACCAGGGAGGGAGGCCATCTCATTCAACCCCCCTCATTTTACAGATGGGGAAACTAAGGCCCAGGAAGAAGTGACTCATCCCATGTCCCACAGGTGGGAAGTTTGGGGAAGGCTCTACAAGTTATTAAATCACTTAACTGACATCTCTCCATCTTGTCTGTAAGGATGTCATGACAGGTTTTGTCAGAAACGATGCTGAAATTGAGGCATATTCTGTCTAGATCTATCAGTTTAGCTTTCAATAAGAGGTCACAGAGACCAGCCCTAGAATCTGAGATATAGATACCTAAGACATCATTTAGGAGATAAGGGGCACAGTGGATAGAGAAAGTCAAGAAGACCTGAGTTCAAATTTGGCCAGCTGTGTGACCCTGGGCAAGTCACTTAACCTTATTTGCCTCAGTTTCCTCATCTGTAAAAATAAGCCGGAGAAGAAACTAGCAAACCCCTCCACTATCTTTGTCAAGCAAACCCCAAAATGGAGTCACAAAGGGCCAGGCACAACTGAACCAACGAAACAAGACATCAATTTACCAAAAAAGCACAGCTCTTCACTCAGTGGACAGGGGGCAGCCTTTCCTCTCTTTCTCTCTGTCGGTGTGTCTGTCTGCCTCTGTTTCTCTGCCTCTCCCTCTATCTGTCCTTCCCTCTGCTTATCTGTCTCTTCCTACAGCCCCCATTACCAAGATATAATTGTAGTGGAGGGAGGTCTCAGGGTCCCCTTGATCAATTGATTTTCTCTGCCCAACCCTTCTGGGATGAAATCACAGAGTGGGCAGATAACAAAGACAGGGTGTTCATATGTTAAATGAAGTGTCTACACAACTCCTTTGCCAAGTGAGAACAAGTTCTCTTTGAAGGAACCAGAGGGTCAGTGAGCAGCCTCTAGAAAGCTAGCTTGCCAGCTCTGAAGGAGGATCCGGGGCAGGAAGCAGCTTCAAGGAATGTGACCTATAGTATTCTTGAGGAGAGCCCTGATGGAGGAGGAAGAACCCGGCTCTTAAGAGGAGAGATCTCTTTGCCCCTTCCCTTGCACCCCTAGCAGGGAGGGAGGGGGGAATATCTCTCCTTCCTCATCCTCATCACCCATGGAGTTATGTGCATCAAAGTCATTCCTCAAATAGGAGACACCAGATCCAACAGGAAGCTGAGATGGTTGAAAGAGCTCCAAGAAAAGTGACCCTTGGCAGCTATAGATTTGAGAGGGAATTAACTCTGACAGTCAGAAGTCTTGCTTGGAGAGGAGTGGGCCAGGGACTCCCAGTAGAAAAATGGTATCATGTGGGATGAGGGAGCATCATGAGGACCCTGCAGGAAGAGAAAGGACAGTGGCCAAGAACTGGAAATCAAGGGGATGCCCATCAACTAGGGAATGGCTGAATGTCATGGAACACTATTGTGCTGCAAGAAATGATGAACAGGCGGACCTTCAGAAAAACCTGGAAAGACTTACATGAAGCAATTCTGAGTGAAGTGAGCAAAACCAGAAGAATACAATATACAGTAATAGTCACAGCACTCGAGTACTCACTTTGATAGATTTAGGCCTTCTCCGTAATGCAAGGACCTAAAACATTTCCAAGGAACTCATAATGCAAAATGCCATCCACATACAGAGAAAGAACTATGGAGTCGGAATGCAGAAGGAAGCAGCCTTTTTTTCTCTTCTGTTATGTTTTGTTTTGTTTTCTCATGGTTTGTCCCATTTGCTATAATTCTTCTATGCAACATGACTAATGTAAAATGTGTTTAATAGGAATGTATGTGTAGAGCCCATATAAGATTGGGGAGAGAGGGGGAGAAAATTTAGAACTTATGGAAGTGAATGTTGAAAACTGAAAACAAATAAACTAAGAAATTTGGGGAAAAAAAGAAGAGAAAGGCCATGGACATGGGAGCTCCCTTGGCCACATGTGCTCCATTTATGTGAGCCTCACTATCAGGGGTCTTCTCTGAGCATATGCTCATTCGTCCCATGGATACATCCTATAAACTTCAGGTTTATAAGGGTAATGTTCTATAGCTACAGTTCTCCCTATGCTATCTTAGTAAATATTTTTGCTTTGAGCTAATGTGTCTAATGATTGACAGATAAAAGTTCATACTCTGGAGGAGGATCATGAATCACAAGTGTAGGAACATGGACCTACGGGGTAACTGGGAATGAGGCAATAGCCAAGTCACCCTCTGGAAGACCCAACCTGTAAGACTCAAATGCCAGTTGGAGAGATGGTTCCCAGAAGGGAACACAAACTCCCCCCAAAAAGGATGAATAATCTTGCCCCATTCTAGGTGAAAGAACATACCACTGACAGACCTAGAAATGCAAAACAGAACAAGGAATCCAGACAACATACGGTTCTGAGAGCTCCTGCGAAAGGTAGGAATATCAGTCACCAGATTTACATCTCCAAGGTCATTCCAGTAGGGAAGAGGTAAACAGTGATCCCACACCCAGAATCTCAAAGCAAGTTAAGTCAGTGAGAACCTGGTTATGAGGACAGAGGAAGAGAGAGCACCTGCAGATCATCAGACCCTACTGGAAGGAAACCTTCAGCAATTAGACCATAGGCAAAGCAAACTAAGGTGGACATGCCAAATTTAAAATAAACCTAGGGTCAAGCCCAAACTCCTTCCAAAGTCCTTCTCTGAGCTCTGAAACTCAAACCCTACTAAGGGCTCCAAGCAAAACTCAGCTGACTGATGCCCTTCAGTCTTTACCAACTTCTGAGATTCCTTGCCAGATTCATTCATTCAGCAAGACGGAGCTTGTTGAACTCACTCCCCTCAGCCAGCAAGAAACCTCTTGATTGTTGGAAAATAATGAAATTTAAATCTGGAAGGAACTTCAGAGGTCACAGAGTACTATTAGGGTAGGAAAGGACTTCAAAGACCATCTAGTGCACCCCAACACCAACAAGAATCCAATCTACAATGGATCTGACCAATGATCATTCATCTAGCCTCTGCTTCATGACCTCTGGGGGAAAAGTAACCACCATTTGTCAAGGCAGACCACTCAATTTTTGCATAACTCTAAATGTTTTTCTTTAATCAAAGCTAATTTTACTGCTTTCCTAGTTGAGGCCTCTGGAGCCATACAGATACTTCAAAAGAGCTACCAACTCTACCCTCTGCCATGTCTAATCTTCTTCAGGCTAAACACTCCTGGAGTTCTCAGCCAATCCTGATACTGACTACCTTCCTCTGGATGCTTTCCAGGTTATCACTATCCTTCCTAAAACATTGCACCCTAATACAGCACTGCAGATGGGGTCTGAACTAGTCAAAGTACAGTGGAATTGTCCCTTCCCTTCCTAATACTGGATACCATCACTCTCTTAATGCTAGTTAAAATGGCGGTACCTTCTGGGATTGTCATATCACATAGCTGATCCACAATCTAGCCCCCTAACTTCACAAGTGAGAAAAGAGGAGTCCAGGGTGCTTACGACCACCCAAAGTTACCTACACTGGGGTAGTGAGGAGTATAGACACAGCTCTTTTTTCTGTGTCATACTTTAGGAAGGAATCTGAAAGCAGGGGAGAACTCTTGATTTTCTAACACCAATACCTAGTATGGGTCTAAATAAATGCTTGCTAACTTGGCAGAAGTTTTTTTAATGCCTTACCCCGATTATTAATGGATGCTTGCTAACTTGGCAGAATTTTTTTAAATGTCTTACCCTGACTGTTAACGAATGCTTGCCAACTTGGCAGAATTTTTTTTTAATTCTTTCCCTGACTATAGAATAACAAAATGTTAAAGCTGGAAAGTCCTCTGAAAATCATCTAGTGAATTCTAGACTAATTCCTTTATTCTACAGATGATCCCTAAATAACTGCTTCTTCCTCCTACAAAGAGGAAAAGGGGGAAAGGCTTTAATTTAAAAAAAAAAATTATAGCTCTACCCTGCCCAGAAAAAAGAACAATTTGACCTTACTCCTCATAGCTCACAATCGACAAATTCTTTTTATTATACAGTCAACGATACTCCAACTCCAAAGTCATCGTGCACCAGTACACATACTCTCCCCCACATCCCCACCACCAGTGCAGTCCCCCCAATGACTTTCCTGGCCTTCTCTCAAGTGCCCCTTGGTCTAGCCCACATTGTCCATCCCATTCTAGCCTCCCCCAAAGATGAAGACATAGTTAACTCATTTTTATCTGACCAGCTGGAGCTGAGGCCCAAGTACCAATGTAACCCACAGTCTCTCCCTGACGTCCCTTTCTCCTTACTCCCACCATCATTCCCACCCTAGGACAGGCCATTGGTATTGCCCTCAAGGGCCTATTACAAGAGGTCTTTCTGTCTCCTTCCTCTACTCTGACCTTTATTCAACCACCAGGCTAATGTCCCTAAAGCAGAGATCTGTGGACTTGACTCCTCCAGTCAGTAATTTCCAAAGGTCTCTATTACCTACTCAATCAAGATCGAACTCCTCTGATTATCATTCTACATCCTTCAGGATATTGTACGATCCTACCCTTCCTAGGCTATTCTGTAATGGTTCTTTCCAAGAAATCAATGCTGCAGCCATACTGGACTACTGGGAGAAAATGCACTTTAAAAAAAAACCAAACAAACCTCATTTTGCCTCAGTTTCCCCAACTGTAAAATGAGGACAATGACAGCACCCATCCCTCAGGGTGGTTGTGAGAATCAAATGGGATAATATCTGTAAAGTGGTTAGCACAATGCCTGGTACATAGTAGGTCCACAGTAGATGGCTGTTTCCTTCACTCTCTTCTCTTGCCCCCAATAGTGGATACCATGATTTTCTTAATGCTGGTTAAAATGGCGGCACCTTCTGAGATGGTCATATCACACTGCTGACCTACTGCCTAGCCCCCTAACTCCACAAATGAGAAAAGGGGAGTCCAGGGTACTCAGGACCACCCAAAGTCACACACACTGGGGAAGCAAGGAGTATAGATGCAGAACTCTGAGCCTAGGATCTGCCTAGGACTCCTCCAGGCTTCATCTGAATAGGGTCAGGAAAAGGAAGAACACAGCTATGCCCCCTCCCCGCCAGGGGAGACATAATTGGAGTTGAGAAGGCCATAGGCACTCATGAAAGCCCCCTTGTCATGTATCCAGTGCTCCAGTCCACCCCGAAAAGTGGCGCTCCTTGTCACAGGCCTCCTTAACACTGCAGCCTATCCATCCAAAAGACTATCACATATTGCCCCCTTCATATATAATAGGCCCACACAAGTTAGTACAATGCCTGGCATATGCTAGGAGCTTAATAAATGCATGATCCCTTCAGTCCACTAGGCCTCCTACTCTGACAAGGGAAGGGTAGATGTGGGATTGTCAAGAGAGCACCAGGAAATTAGAGGTGCAAATCACCTTTCGGAGGGTAAGGAGGGGCCTCCTGACACCTGGGTTTCAGTTCCCAGAAACTTGGCCTCCTTCCTGCCAGCTGCCCCACCCAGCCAGCTCCCTACCTGTGTGGAAAGGTGAACTCTTTCCTCCCTCCCCACATCCCTCTGAGAAGCAAGAGCATGGGAGGGGTCTCTGGAGACCCCTTTCCCTCTTGAAAACCCCTACTCTCTAAATCGGAGTCTGTTTTCTCTCCTACACAGGTTTTCTTTACAGATGGAATGACTCCATTCTGGGTCTCAGCTGAAGGGACTGGGATCCAGAATCAGCATGAACATCAATAAAATGAATTTGGGCGGCTTGGATCATGTTCCGATGCCCTCTCCCCCTCGTTTCCCTTGCTGGAGGCCTCCCCTCCTCTCAGCCTGAGCCCTCGGTTCCTCTGGGGCCTCACCCACAATGTCCTCATAGGCATTCTCTTCTAAAGTGCTCTTGGATCCAGATTTGTGCTGGTTCTCAGTACCGTTCTCGGTGGGGGAGGAGGGGTACAGGGACTGGAGACTGGACGCGTCCTCAAACTCGAAAGATTTTCTGTGGATTCCAAGAATAAGAGTCATTCAGTTTTAGGAGGGGGTAAGAGGGAAAGGGGGGCGGGCTCCCAAGTCTACTCTGTGGAGAATACATTCAGCAGCTATGACCAGAGCCCATTTAAAAATGTTAACTTATCAAACAATTGCAAAGAAGAAACAAATCCCACCTCCCATCCCCCAAATAAAAGAGAAAATGACCTCTTTGGCCCTGGATCCCCTAAACGGTCACATTTTCTCAAGAAAAAGTCTTAAGAGACCACAACTTAAACATTTAAAGAGGTAGAGATGGGAGGGCCTGGACGTGATATAAATTAAGAGAAATAACTGTTGCTCAGACGTTAAGCACTCAATTGAAAAAAGGTGACGTCCATGAAAGTAGGGGCCATCCCTCATCATCGCCATATTGTTAGCAAGGGAGTTTAAGGCTAGATAGCAAACTCCTGGGGCTCGACAAAGGCTTTCACGGTCACATTGTAGCAGTAGGTACTTTAATGATGAATATTTTATCATTCTCGCACCAGGTCAGAAAAGGCCCCACACTAGGGCACAGGACTGGTCATGAGAGGTCAGGCAGAAGGGAGGGCATCCCATCCCCTCTTCCCACCTCCCAGGACTGCTGTCAGGGAAGCCTTGTATAGATAATATAGAACTATACAAAACCCTATATTATTACTATCATCACCAAACCTTTTATATATTAGGGACCATCGGTCCTTGACAACCCTCTGTGATTTCTCTCCTCTTTCGCTAAAAAAAATACAAAAAAAGCTTTTAAGAGGTGGTCTCCCTTCCATTCTCAAAAGTTTTGTGTTTCAGAATAGGGTTACAAGGTTGAAACTGGAGCTGACAGGGGGACAGAGAGGGTTGGGATGAAGACCTTTCCCCCCAAAAGTAAAGCATGATGGGGGAGACCTAGGGGGCAGGGCATTAGAAGAAGAAGGAAAGGCATGACCGGTCTTCAGAAGACTCTGGGGAGAAAGACACCCACGTGTGACTGTTCCTGTCTTGCTGGTCTCCCTTCCTGCCATCTCGTTTATACCTCTGCAGGCCCAGAGCCAGGGGAGCAAGGAAGAAGAAAGAACCAAAGCTGGGCCTCAGAGAAAGCAGTTCTGAGGATGCTGTAAGCCTAACCTGTTCAGCAGACAGACCCACTCTTCAATAAAACCGAAGCCGGGAAAACAGGCTTTCGGTATTTCCCACATTCCTCACAGTCTTTCCCATCCTCCCCACAGATCCAGTGATTCCATGAGACCCCCGCTGAAAACGAAGGAACCAGATCGATGTCTTCATTCATTCCAGTACTAGGCTTATCATGGGGGTGACCCTGCATAGGAGGAAGCCACACTTTTTAAAAAAGAAGACTTCCTCAAAAGAATGAATCTCTCAAAGTGGAATTTAAGGAATTAGTAAATAAGGGATTTGTAGTTCCACAGGCAAAGGCTATTTGTGCCCATGGAAAAGGCTGATCTGACTGCAACACAAGGCTGACCCAGAGACTAAGGCTTCCCCCATAGGGATCATGAACAGAGACTGAGATGTCCCAAACAAGTGTAACACAGACTCATTGAGACTAGAAAGGCCCTCAGATCACCTAGTCCAACTCCCTCATTTTGTACGGGAGGAGGTCCTGTGGCCTGAGAGGTGACCTCACTTGCCTGAGATAACAGAAAATAGTAGTCATCATCTGAACCCAGGACACCTCAGCCCTCAAGTCTAGCACTCCTTACCACATCTTTTGAAAAGGGGGCCTTTATTCAGCCCTCATCAGAACGCTCAGGAAAGAGAGAAGCATCTGGCTCTTTACCAACAACCAAGTTGTCTGTTTATCTTCTGTCTTAAAAAAAACTACCATGACAGTTACAAAAGGCACCAAGCTTGGTACAGCCCACAGACAGAGCCTCTGTTACCTGCTCTGGGACTTGCGGTGAAAGCGGGAGTCTTTCTTGAGTCTCCTGGTGACCGGAGGGGCCGGGGTGGAGGGCAGAGGCGGGGGAGCAGCAGGTGTGGGAGAAGGAGGTAGACCATTGCTTGGCTTACTCTTGGGGGCTTTATCCGCCTCATACTCAAAGGTGCGCTTAGGTTTAGGGACAGGGTTCACGTCTAGGTCAGGGGGGTTCTCGGGGAGCCCCTTGGGGGGGGCACTGCTTTGGGGTGGCTCCAGGTTGCTGAGACCACTGCCCTCACTCTCGGGGGGTGGGCCTGCCTCACCCCCCATCCCAAGAGCACCTCCTCCACGGCCACTGCCGCTGGGGCTCCCTGCCGATTCCTCCAAGGTGCCCAGGGTGCCCAGGGTGGCAGTCTTCCTCCTGCCTCGGTCCACACTGTAGCAGCTGCTGGGGAGCTGAGGGAGCCCCCGGCCAGGCTGCTCCTTCAGGGCCTGCTCGATCTTCTGGATGCGGCTCAGCACCGCCGAGCTCTCCTTGCGGCCATGGCCCTTAAGGAAGGCGCTGGAATCGCTGCGGCTCGGCCGTTTCTCCGGCAGCGACTCCCCTTCCTCCTCCGTCTCAGGATAGGAGCACTCTGAGAAGGTCCTGCTCATCCTCCTGAGGCCCTTGAAGTCAAAGGTCTTGTCAGAGCTGCACGGGGAGGGTAGCACGCTGGGGCAGCCCTCACTGGCTGCCCGGTCGCTCTTTGGGCCCTCTCTCTTCTCTCCAAAAACATTCATTCTGGGCGAGGCCTCTCGGCGGCCTTCCCATGCTGAGATCTTCTCCCGGATCCCCAGGCTGCGGGTGCCAGCGCGGCCCCGCGGGATGCTCCGCAGGCAGGCCGACGGACCCAGGGATGGCGTGCTGTGGGCGAGGGGTGGGCGGCCAGCTACCTCGTCCCCATTCTGGGCCTCCCCCTGGAGGTGCTCCTTCGGGTCCCCTCCCTTGTACGGCGAGAGTCTGCTGTCCAAGCAGCCGATGCTGGCGGCCTTGACGTGGTGGCTGGAAGGTCGACTGTCCCGGGGCACCTCAGGGGGGCTGGCAGGAGAGGCGGCCTGCAGGTTCCAGTCCTTGAGGAGGAGCTGAGAGCCGGGGCCAGGAGGGGAACTGCTGGCTGAGTTTTCGCTGTGGCTGAGTGGGTAGGCCGGGCTTCTTGGTGGAGAGAGGACTGGAGGTGGAGAAACCGACTGAGACCTGAGAGCAAAGAGAAAAAACAGTGAGGAGACTTACTAACCAGCTCAGCTCCAAAGACAGGACCACTAGACACTAGGAACCAGGCAGGAAAATGGGCTCAAACTTGGCCACTGACCCTTGGTAGCCAAAGGACCTTTGCCCAGGTGTTGGCTTTCCATGACTCCCTACTTAGGGGAAACATTCACAAATCCCCATCAATATAGAAAGAATTGTAAAATGAATTTATTGAGGCTGGGTTTGCTGGTGACTAAGCTAAGTGATGCAATAGATAGAATGCCAGGCCTGGAGCTATGAAGACCTGAGTTCAAATCCAGCCTCAGGCGCTTACTAGCTGTGTGACCCTAGGCAAGTCACTTTGCCCTGTTGGCCTCAATTTCCTCATCTGTAAAATGAGCTGTTCCAGTATCACCACCAAGAAAAGCCCAAATGGAGTCACAGAGATTCAGATAAGGCTGAAACAACTTAACAACAAAATTAGCAACTCAGAGTTTGACATTTCTACCATTACAGTGGAGTATGACAGAAAGAACACTGGTTTGTAGTCAGAAGACCCTGGTTCAGATCCCACTTCTGTTCCTTATTACCTGTGTGACCATGGCCTAAGCCTCTCTGAATCTTGGCTGCGTGGTACAAAAAGAGGCCACTGGACTAGATAAACCCTAGTCTCATTCAATTCCCAACTACACCTAGGATTCCTCTCCCATTCCCCCTCAAAAAAAACCAACAAAATAAACTTTTATCTAGGGAAAGTTGTACCAGGGGTTCACTGTTTAAAAATAAAAACATCTGCCAGAAAGTCAACACTCCCAAGAACACAGCTTCCAAGCCAAAGAGTTTCTTTACTCTGCTCATTTCCCAGGAGTATGTTGGCCTGGGTCTAACTTTGTATCCCTATAGATAGATTCCCTTAGAAACTTCATTCATTCATCTATTCATTCATTCAATGAATGAGCACCTACTCCTGGGTGTATCACTACAGAGGAAGTAGAAACCTCAGTTCGCCCAGCTATAAAATGAGGGTGGTAGTAGATGAGATATTCTTGAGTTTTGGTTTGCCTCAACAGGCAGTTCATTACATTGGCTTAAACTGCACCAAGCTCTCAGTCACAGAGATAAGGAGGTAGGAAGGAGCCCAGAATGGAAGTGAACTATGCCTAACAAAAAGAGTGTGTTAATGGAGAGAGGACAGATCACCTCTCATTAAGCTTGTTCCTCTAGAAGACGCACAATCAGACTATGGTTGCTCACAGGGAGCTTCCTTCCAAAATGCTCCCAACATTGGTCAAGGTGAGATGGTACTACAATACTTCTGACCAGAAAGCCCCAGCCATACCCTACTAGTCAATCATTCCTGCCACCCCTGACTGGGACTGTGTGGCCGAGTAGAAGGGCAGTAGTGGGTCAGGTTGCTATATTACTGCCTGGTCACACAGAGAGAATCTATGCACGGGTGACTCAGAGCTTGGTCAACATTCCCTCTTTGGGGTCATAGCCCCTGGCTGCCCCCAAACAACAGGAAACCAATGTGCTTTAACTTTTTATTTTAAGAAAAGTCGCCCCAGTCCAATATGGACTGCCCTACACACACACACTCACACACACACACACACATACACACACACACACACACACACACGCCTTGACCCACAGCTCCTCTAGGAGATGTCAATAGAGAGAAGGGAGGAGATTCAATAAATTCAACAAACATTTATGACACACCTCCTATGTTATGGAACTGGGACATAAAGGCAAAAAGTCAGTCTTTGCCTTTAAGGTGCTTACATAATATAAATAAACATTAAGGAGGCTTGCTAAAAATCAGTAATATAATAAATGCTATTATCATTTTTATTGGATAGCAGATGCTTTCTGAAATCGCCATCTAGAGCACATAAAGGTCACAGTCTCCTTCTACTTGTTTGAGAGAACCACAGACCCAAGAGAAGGTCATCAAGTCTAGCCCCCTGACTCCATACAAAGGCCAAGATATCTGAGAGACAGAACTATCTATCTGATTAAAAAAAACACACCCAAAACCCTTTATTGATGTTCTTTTCTTTTAAAACTACCTTCACTTAACCATAACTACTCCCCAACCCCCACCCCAAAGAACCCTCCCTTATAATAGATGTCTGATTCCTCAGTCTTTCCTGGAAGGATGATTATAAACTTCCCTTAATAGCCTGACCCAGTGCAGAATTGGAGCCAGATGGTCAAAAACTCTTCCCAAAGTCCTGACATTTAAAATGCTGACATTTAACTCAGTTTCTCTCCTTTGTGGAGGATGGAGATGAAAAGATAGATCTATTCTTCCAACATCCCTCTTCAGATCAGAATGGGGTCCCTCGTCAGCCTCCTCCTTTTGTGGACTCCAAAATACACACCTCTCTGACTAGGCATGCTTCCCAAAGGAAACCACTGGCCTCACTTGGCCATTCTTTCCATATCCCCTCCTAGCCTCTCCCTCTGCAGTTCAGATGCATTCTTGGCTTCCAATCTATTCTACTTCTTTCTGGCCTATCCCACGGCCTAATCCCCAGGCAGCTCATGCAGCTGCTCGAGGACGAGGGAAACCTATCAGATCCATAATGCATGCATGTAATCCTGGTAGTGGCATCATATGTTGTTAGGGTCTTGGATGGTTTCAGCATTCTATTGTTTGGAGGTTAGGGACTGGACCTGGGGACCTTTTCTTAGGTCTATGCTTCTCTCAAACAAGAATAAGCATACTGAGACTTTTACATATTCTAGAGATCAGAAGTCAGCAAAGTCTGGAGCTAAGAATGATTTTCATAATTTTAAATCATCCAATCAATCAATCAACATTTACTAAGTGACTACTATGTGCCAGGCATTGTGCTAAGCACTAGGGATACAAAAATAAAATTTTACTGTAGGGCATGATCTATTCTTAACTCTCAAACCATACAAAAGCAAACAGAGGGCTAGATTTGGCCCTCAGGCCATTGTTTGTCAACCCCTACTCTAGATGGTGGCTCCAGAAATACAGATGAGGATTACAAAAAATTAAATCAGAACAAGATAGTTGGGACATGTTTGAAAGGGGCAGGTAGAATATGCTGAATTGGACTCAACTGGTGTCAGTATTTCCCAGATTTACACCTGAGTGCAGAACTACAAGTATCTGTTACCTCCTAACTTCTTCATATGTAGAATGAGGAGGTTTGTGTAGATGGTCTTTCTATATGTCTATATGGTCTCTTCCAGATCTAAAACACTGATTCTATCACTAAACACTAGATTTAGGCAGTGGGAGGAATGGTTACATCTTTGAAGGAAACATGGAGGCTGGCCATATACAGTGGTTAAGATGGTAACAGAGACCAGTGCCAGCCTCTGTAACTTGGTCAGAATTATCTTAGGATGAGATTTCCCAGCATTACCTCTTTACTCTGTAAGCCATCTTATTTTATCTCTTAGTTACTATAAAGCACTTTAAAAAAAAAAAAAGCTCAGAGGTGTTCTAAGGGGGAAAAGGGGCTTATCCCTATAAAGAAATGGCCCTTCCAGTTTTGTGTATTAAATTCCCCCTATACACAATCTTTGATCTGTAAAAAGATCCTTCAGAAGAGGGATTAGTATCCTTATCCCTAATCACTCATGGTTTTCAGGTAAACCAAGATTTGTTCTAAACTTAATACTCCCACAAGATATGTAGAAAGCATAGTTTAGAAGTCTAGTGCTGGACTCCACTGAGTCAGGCTGGGTCAGACCCAGAGTTGGGAATTAACAATTACATGTTTTTTTTTCGCCTACCCCTAGGCTTTGGACTTGTAATTTCTTCTATCCTTACATACCTAGTAAAGCTGGGTAAAGGCTAGATAAAGCTTTTATTTTTTCTTACCTCCATTAGATTTGAAGGGAAACGGTTGGTTCTCCTGGTCCCCTAGGAGAATTGGGGGGACCCTAAACATTGAGAAGGAATTGGAAAAGGCTGGTGGCAACAACACATCTCTGAATATGGTGGGGGTACACAAGATCCTCAGAAGGAAGGGGAATACCTCAGGGAAGAAGAATTGTCTGACTTGGACAAGAAGCCAGAGAAACACGTGAAAAGCATGATAAGAAATGGTGTCAAGCTTGGGGCTGACCTCATGAAACCCAGAGAGATGAATCTTGATAGGCTAGAACATTAGGCAATGCCTAATTAAGATGAAATTTAATAAAGATGAATGTAAAGTCTTATATTTGGGTTCAAAAACTCAATATGACAACTACAGGATGGGGGAAGCAAAGCTGAGAACAGTGGGTTTTAGTGCACTACAAACTCAACATGAAGCAACAATATGATATGGTGAATATTCTTTGACTCAGCAACATCACTGCTAGGAGTATAGATCTAGTGGTAATCTTCAAAGAGATCAAAGAAAGATGGAAAGGACCCACATATACAAAAATATTTATAGCAGTTCTTTTTGTGATGGCAAGGAATCAGAAATTGAGAAGCTGCCCATCAACTGGGGAATGGTTGAACAAGTTGTAGTATATGATTGTGATGGAGTAAGTATTGTGGTATAAGAAATGATGAGCAGGATGGTTTCAGAGAAACCCGGTAAGACTCATATGAACTGATGCAAAGTGAAATGAACAGAAGAATTTATACAAAACAAATATCATAAAGACAAACAACTTTGAAAGACTTAGGAACACTGATCATGGCAATGACCAACTGATAACTTCTTAGGACTCATGTTGAAACATGTTACCTCCACCCGATAAGAGAGGAGACAGGCTGAGATATTTTTTTTTGGACATAGTGAAATGAGAGGATTTGTTTTACTTATTACATGTACTTATTACATTTGACAAATTACATGTAATCTGTTTTACATATTACATGTTTTTGACAGGGGTTTTACTTTCCTTTCTCAATTAAAAGAAAGCAGATTTTCACCGAACCAAAGAAAATAAAATTTAATTTAATAAAACAATATATATGGAAGAGTAAAGAAAGCTAAAGCCATCTCAGATGCATTAAGAAAGATATAGCTTCTAGGACTACTAGGACAGTTCCATTATATTCTACTCTGGACCCTATCTGGACCATTGGGTTCACTTCTGAGCACTATATTGTAGAATTGAGCTCCAGACAGTCCAAAGGAAGGCTGTCAGGATGGTGAAAGGCTTCAGGGTTCATGCCACATAAAGATCTCCGAAGGAATTGGAAGTGTTTAGCCTTGAGAAAGAAAAGATTTAGCATGGGACAAATAGTTGAAAGACTATCCCAAAGAAGAGGGATTACACTTGCTTTTCCCAGCTCCTCTGTGCAGAACTAGGAACCAAGTTTCAAAGAGGGAAATCAAGGGGCTGCCCTTTGGTTTTAAAGGTTGTCTTAATGAAGAACTTTCTAACAATTTAGAGTAGCTCAAAGTGAGACAAGACCCGTAGTAGGTCATGTTCAAAAAGGAGCTTGCTGACCACTTCTTAGCAACATTTCAAAAGGAATTCTTGCTTCACTATAAGCTTTTGATAGGATAGAGATCAAAGAAAGATGATATATATATATATATATATATATATATATATATACACAAAAATATTTATAGCAGCTCTTTTTGGGATGACAAGGAATTAGAAATTAAGGGGCTTCCTTCCAACCTGATTTGGGGATTTAAAGTATAAAATTTTAATTAGGTCAACTTGGAATAGGCTACTGGAGAATGTACATACATTAGGTTCCCCCCAGCCTTTGTCCAACTCTGTCCTTCCTTCTCTTTCAAGGGAGTGGAGGAGAGAGGCTGGAGGCAGGCACTATGAATATACTTTCCTTTGCTGGTCCTGTCCATGGGTAGGAGCTGCCAATCTGTCCAAGTTGGGTACAGCTACAAAGTCACTGCAATCATTTTGCCAACACAAACATTTAGACTGTTTTTTTTGTCACCCAGGAAGAGAAACTCTAGCCCATCTAGTAAAAAGATAACAGGTATTGAATAATATCCACCATGCTCAGAGATTGGGATAGCCTAGATCCCACAGGAGAGCTTGGCTGGGCTTTGACCTGACCCCTGGCAAACAGCAAGCCCCACAGGCTCAGAGATGTCTGATTTGGGGCAGGGGGAAGGGGTTGTGGGAGTGGCTCATGGGGAAAGAATATCCATGAAGCAGATAACTGGCTTTCTATTTGTGTTTTTCTATGATGTCAATATGACCTTGTGGTCAAGTCAGAGAAGAGAAAAGGAGAGAAACAATCAGTCAGAAGAGACAGGGAACCAAAGGGGAAGGGGACAGAGAGAGTAAATGTCCAAGAAAGGCCAAAAATGAAGACGGGGGAGAGGGACAGTGAAAAAGTGAGACAAGGAAAGGGATAATGGAAAGGAGAGCAAAAAAGTCAGGCAGATAGAGAAAGACAGAGAGAGAGAGAGAAAGAGAGAGAGAGAGAGGGAGAGAGAGAGAAGAGAGAAAGGAGAGAAAAGAGGGAGAAAGAGGGAGAAAGAAGAAATAGAGAAAGAGAGAGGAGGAGAGAGAAAGAGAAAGAGAGAGAGAGAGAGAGAGAGAGAGAAGAGAGAAAGAGAAAAAGATGGAGAAAGAGAAAATAGAGAAAGAGAGAGAGGAGGAGAGAGAGAGAGAGAGAGAGAAAGAGAGAGAGAGAGAGAGAGAGAGAGAGGGAGAGAGAGAGAAGAAAGAGAAAAAGATGGAGAAAGAGAAAATAGAGAAAGAGAGAGAGGAGGAGAGAGAAAGAGAGAGAGAGAGAGAGAAGAGAGAAAGCAGAAAAAGATGGAGAAAGAGAAAATAGAGAAAGAGAGAGAGAGAGAGAGAGAAAGAGAAACAAGAGAGAAACAAAGAAAGAAAGAGAGAGAGGCTGAGAAAATATGGTTAGGTTAGAGAGGGAAGAAGCAAAAAAGGTGGGAAGAAATAAAGAAACTGCAACCCACAGACATCAATGCATCGAGATAAAGAATAGGATGGAGTGACAACTGCATGCACTCCCAATGGTACTGATCCCCTTGAGAATATGACCCAGCTCCTAAGTTAGTGACACAGCAGATTCTCACATAACACACCCAGACGATGAATTCTCGGCAGGGGATGCACCATTTACTGGCAAACACAGCCAGGGACTTTTCCACTGAGGAGGCCACCTTTAATACCTGGATGAGAAAGCAGTTGGAAATTCACTTATATAGGGTTGGCTGTTTCTGAACAAAGGGCTTCTTGGGCGTCTCACTTGGGTTTGGTGCCACCCTGGATTCTCCCCATCATCACCACCATGTCAAGACATTCCCATACATTGGCTTTACCTAGGCATTAACCATTGACCTTAAAGTCTCCTCTACTGGTCCCCTCCTCTTCACTTGGAAGGCTAGAGATTCCAGCCAAAAGGTCAATCCCCACAGGTACAAACCTACTCAGTTTCTGCCCCAAACTAGCTAGCAGCTGCTGAACAAAAAAAAAACCGTCAATCCTGCCTGGCCCAGGCCCCAGGGCTACAAGGCCACATGTGCCAACTACATCCGGGAGAAAGCAAACAAGGGCACAGAGGAAAGAATGTGGCCAGGCTGGCTCAAGTCTGTGGGGAATTCAGTTGTGAGGGAAGGTGGGTAATGAATTTATTTCTGCTGAGTTGCCTTGAGTTTGTCTTTCCAAACTAGTAAGGGCAGGAGTCCAATCTGTGACTCTGATCCACAGTAACCATAGACTGGACACTCCTGTCCTTATTGAATCAACATACCAAGAAGCAACATCCATCCAGAAATGAACCTGCCTGAGTCCTTGATTTTGGGGGTGCTGATGGTCTAACAGGGGAGAGAAGGCAAACATACACAACACAAAAACAATCTCCAACACAATTCTAGCTAGAACTAGAAGTGTTGTGATTAGAAAGAGGGGCTGGCAAGGTTGTGGTAAAGGAAGTAACTGGTTACTCTAAAAAGGCTTCATGGGGGAAATGAGTTGCAGGCAGATCTTTGAGGAGAGCCATTGGGGGAATCTTCCCATTGTACTCTTGAGGAGCCCCTCAGGCCAGTGTGGTGGAATTAAGTAAGGCCTCCAGTGTCATGAATCATTTCCCACTCTTAGCCACAGATCTCAGAAGTCCTAGGGACACCAAAAGGCAGACCCTCCTCCTGGGTCAATGTTCAGTCAATTTCTTGTGTCTCAGAGAGAGAGTGTGTGTGTGTGTGTGTGTGTGTGTGTGTGTGTGTGTGTGTGTCTGTGTGTGTGTGTGTGTGTGTGTGTGTGTGTGTGTCTGTGTGTGTGTGTGTGTGTGTCTGTGTGTGGTGTCTCACACACCTAGTGAGTGTCAACTGTCTCAGATGAGATTTGAACTCAGGTCCTCCTGACTCCTGCACCAGTGTTAACCAGTGCTCTATCACCAAGCTATCCCCATAAGGACAGAAAGCCTCGGATGAAAGAATGAGATGGACACGAAGACTAAACTACAAGGTGTGGGGGATGTATAAAACCAGAAGGCTAGTTCACGCTTAAGAGCTCTTTATAGCCAAGACCCTGAAAAGTAACAACTGGCATGGGGAGGCAATGGGAAGAAAGAGGAGAATCTCTGTCTCCTCTGCCTCCCTTGACCAACAGACAACCTGTAAACTTTGGAAGGTCTGAAGATTGAGACTTTTCATAGGTCTGTGCATCACGGACCAGGGACAAACTGGACACACACTACAAAGAACCCAGCAGGAAGCTACACCAAGCCAAGGGGAAATAGCTTGGAGACTCCAGGGAAAGCCCGCTTTGCCATGTGCTCTAAGGTGGAGCCCACTTTCCTCTTGACTCTATACACCCTAGTAGAAGAATGGGTCACAGACTTTTAGGGGCATGTTTTTTACCAATTTGGACTATGTTATTTTAAGAAAATACCCTTTCTTAAAAGTTAATTAAGTCTGGGTGATTGATAAAAACATTATCACTAGGGGCTTGTAAGCTGTGATATTAGAAAAATGTCCTTCCTTAGATCTACAGAGGGAAGATGTAGTAGCCACCCTCTAGGGACCCAACCCACCAGTATAAATAGGCGTAGAGAGGAATTCAGAATACATTTCAATGGGAAGCCCTGCACCCAGAATCTCAGGCCAAAACTGGGCCTGAGACGCCACCGCAGCGGAAAGGCAAACTCTCATCCCTAGTCCAGGTGCCTTGCCCATTTCAGTCAACTCTTCCTCCTTCTGATTCACCCTGTCTTTCCCCTCCCTCCCTTCCTCTTCATTGCCCATACTCTTCTCTCCCTTTTCCCCTTCCCCTCTCCCTCTTTCATTTCCCCTCCTTGCCCTCCATTCCCTGCTCTGTCCCAGTTATCTTCCTCATTCCTTCTTTTTCTCTCACTCTTCTTCCCCTCTTTCTCCCTCCTTTCCATTTCCTTTAGTACATACTATTTGTCATGAGCCCTGTGCTCAGTGCTATGTGGGCCAAAGTGATACAGGGCTGGCCCCTTTTTCTATATGAGTTTACAGCTAAGGAAGACAAAACATCTCCAAATACTTCTAACATAAGGTATTTAACAAGTATCATAAGAATGTTCCCAACCAAGTGTTATAGGCCAATAAAGGAAGGCAGGTTCATAGTTCAGGGTCCAGGAGAAGGTGGCATTTAAGCTGAGTCTAAATGGATTTCACTGAGGCACAGTGGAGGAGGTGGGAGGTTCCTGGACAAGGGATACAACCAGCAGTGGTAAAGTATAATATTACCTGGTGAACGGTCTTCAATCACAATCAAATGTAGAGCACGCATAGGACAATATCAGCCTAGAATGGTAGCTTGGGCTGAGGCCTGAAGGACCTTGAATGCAAGAATAGGGAACTACAAGGATTTGTGAGCAGGAGAGTGATGCTTGTGTCTTAGGAAGAGTCCTTTGGCATAGTGAAATACATGCTGTGGTAGAAGAACATGTGACTGGGAGTCAGGAGGCCTGGGTTCGAGCCTGGCTTTGCCACTACCTCTTAGCCTTAGACAAGTCCACAGTCCTTCAGGACCTCAGGATCTTCACCAGGAAAATGAAGCGGTTGTATTAGATGATCTCTAGCTAAGATCAATTCCGGATCTATCATTCCATGATATTAAGGATGGGGGCGGGGAGGACTAGAGGGAATGAGGCTATGGCAATAGCCTAGGGGAGGGATACTAAGGGCCTCTAAGAGTCATTCAGCCTTTAGCTGCTCCTTCATTACTATAAAGCCAATCTTCCTGCACTTCGCAGCAGCTGTTCCAAGTTTCTCTCTTCCAACCTTCCATACCACCCTCATATTCTCATCTCTCAGCATGTCACTCCTCATACTTGACTGAGAAAACAGGGGTCACACCCCCAGAACTTCCTCCACTCCGTCCCTCCACATCTCAACGCCCTTGAGATCATCTCCCGTTATCTCTTCCTTTATGTCAGTCTTGATAAAGCAGGCGATCTCTTCACATTCCCAAGACCACCGTTCTTATCACCTCAATCCGGCAGGTTTTCCCCAGGCTTTGATCTCTCCTTTGCACTGGCCCATTCACTACTGTCTCCAAACATCAGCAGGGCTTCCACATTTTAAAATTCATTTAACCTTACCATTCCAGAAAAAGCCATCTACATTCATGGCCTCTATCTCCTCTCCTTCTTACTCACTTTAAAACTCCTTGTAAATTCTGGTTTCTGACCTCATTCCTCAGGGCAAGCTGCTCTCTCCAAAGTTTTCACTGCTGTCTTAGCTGCCAAAGCTTTTTCTCTGTCCTCATCCTCCTTGACCAGCCGTCCAGCATTGGAGAGCCAACTGTCATCTCTTTGTGGATACTCTTTCCCTTCTCTGGCATTTCATGACACTCTTCTCTCCTGGTTTACCTATTATCTCTTCTCCCAACTCATCCAGGTTCTCCCTGCTGGATCTGCATCCATACCCCACCCCCTAACTAAGCATGGGTCTCCTTCAAGTTTCTGCCCTGAATCTCCTCTTCCCTCTCTACTTCCCCTCTCTTGCAGTGATCTCATCAGCTCTCATGGGCTCAATTATCCTCTCTAAGAAGCCAAGTTCCTGATCTATATATCCAGCCATTATCCCTTGCTTGAGCTCTCATCCTGAAAAACCAACTTCCTAGTAGACATTTCTAACTAGATGCCCTGTAGGCTTCTCAAACTCAATGAGCCCCAGATAGAATTATGTCTCCCCCTGTTCCAATCCTGAAAAGGTTCCCTCCTCAGCCCATCTTCCCTCTATTTCTGTCAAGGACACCACCACCCTTCTCATCACCCAGATTCAGGGTCATGTTTGTTGCATCACTTTCCCTCACCTCCCCATATTTAATTAGTCATGAATTGTTGCTAAGTCTACCTCCACTAACATCACTGATAATCCTTCTCTTTGTTTGTTACACACCCGCCACCCTAGTTCAGGCCCTTATTATCTATTGCTTGGATGACTGAAACAACTGGTCCTCCCCACTCCAGGCTGGTCTCCAAACAGCTGTCAAATTAATAATCCTAAAGCACAGGCCTGACCATGTCACCCCTCTGCTCAAAAAGTTTCAGTGAGGTTCCCTATTCCCTTCTCTGTTTAGCCTTTTAGGTCTTTTACAACCTGACTTTTCACATATTCTATGTTCCAGCCAATGGGTCTACTTAATGTTCCTCATTCTATTTCCTGTCCCCAGGCTTTTGCCCAGGCTGTGCCTCATGCTTGTAATGCAACCTTCTCCTCACCTCCACCCTTAAGATTCTCTAGATTCATTCAAAACTCAGCCACAAGTCATCACTATTAAAATCTTTCCTGATCTCTGAGTTGCCAGTGCACCCCTCCAACCCTGAAAATTGTGTATTTTGCATATATTTTCTATTTTTCTTATGTATATATATTTTCCCCAACAAAGTATACGGTCCTAGAGGACAGAGACTATTTCATTTTTATCTCTGAAACTGCAGTACCTGGTACACCGGGCAGGAATATGAACTTGATCTATGATTTCACTGATATAGGAAATTCCTGAATGAGATTCTCTCCACCAATATAACTACTACTACTTCTACCGCTATTACTAATGCAATGAAATAGTGCTTTAATGTTTGCAAGGCACCGTACATGTTACTTCACTCAATCCTCACCACAACACCACAAGGTAGGTTGGCATTACTATTATCTCCATATTACAAATGAAGAAACTGAGGCAGAGAGAGGGTATGACTTCCCAAGGATCACACAGCCACTGTGGGAGGCTTCCCACAAGTCATGTAGTTGGCATTTTCAGACTCTAGAGAGTCAAATGCTAGAAAATCCCAGTAAGGACAGGTCATTAATTACTGAAAGCTGACAGCCAGGAGAAGGATGTATGACCAAGGAAGCATCTGGAGAACACTGAGTTCTGTCCCCTTCACTCAATCACAATTGAGAAGCAGAACCCTAACTGCTAGAGTCACACCCAAAACCAAGACAAATCACAGTATTTACACTCTTGTGATATGGCAGGTTGGCTTCTACCACCCATGCTGGCCAACTGCATTACAACAGTGATACTGGCATGAACTGGAATGCAGCTGCGCCTGGGGGAGAGTCACCTTGGGGCAGAGATCTGGGAGAAGGATGATGAAAGTTCTGCACCATAAAAGAGAAAGGGGACAAAGCTCTCAGGATCCTAGGACACAGCAAGGAACACAGATCATACCACCAAAAAAGAAAAGGCTTGAACCTTCTCCCACCACCTGCCTTCCAAGAGAGCAATCCTGCTCTCAGCAGATTTTATTTTGACTACAGAAAGAGAGAAAAAGGAAGGAGGGAGGGAGGGAGGGAGGGAGGGAGGGAGGAAGGAAGGAAGGAAGGAAGGAAGGAAGGAAGGAAGGAAGGAAGGAAGGAAGGAAGGAAGGGAGGAAGGGAGGGAGGGAGGGAGGGAGGGAGGGAGGGAAGGAAGGAAGGAAGGAAGGAAGGAAGGAAGGAAGGAAGGAAGGAAGGAAGGAAGGAAGGAAGGAAGGAAGAAAGGGAGGGAGGGAGGGAGGGAGGGAGGGAGGAAGGGAGGGAGGAAGGGAGGAAGGAAGGGAGGGAGGAAGGGAGGGAGGGAGGGAGGGAGGGAGGGAAAGAGGGAGGGAGGAAGGAAAGAAGGGAGGGAGGGAGGAAGGAAGGGAGGGAGGGTGGGAAGGAAGGAGGGAGGGAGGGAAGGAAGGAGGGAGGGAGGAAGGGAGGGAGGGAGGAAGGAAAGAAGGGAGGGAGGGAGGAAGGAAGAAGGGAGGGAGGGAGGGAGGAAGGGAGGGAGGGAGGGAAGGAAGGAGGGAGGGAGGAAGGAAAGAAGGGAGGGAGGAAGGAAGGGAGGGAGGGAGGGAGGAGAAAACTAGTGAAAATCCAAAGCAGCAGCAACAGAGAGGTGGATTGTCTGGACCAAGCAGGAGCTGGAGCCAAGGAACAGCAAGGTACAGAAGCGTGGGCAAGAAGAGGGACCTCAGACCTTGTCCATCACTATGACTGTGCATTGTGGGAACTGCGTAAGGCTGGGAGCGCCAGCATTGACTCTCGAGTGCCCCCTCTTCTTCCCCCACGGATGGAGGTGGGCCTTAACAGCAGGGTAGAACTGGGAGTCTAGAGGACTATTCAGACCCTTGGAGGAAAGAAGGCTCAGCGGAGGGGCTGGACGCCTGATGCTCTGGCAAGCACAAGTACTTTCCCATTGGGCTGGGTAAGGTAACCAAAGTCGTAGGGCAAATCTGGATAAATGAGTTGATCTCTGGGGAAGGGCTAGGAGAGTTGTTTTGAATGTTTATACAGGTGCAAGTGAGAGTCCTTGACATTTTGGGGAGGTTTTATAAAGCCTCTTCTATAGTCAATGTATTGGTGTTAGCCCTAGTGCTTGCATGGAATTTGAGGGCCCTCTACCTTTTTTGTATAGAATTATACAAAAGCTACATTCTGGTGTTTCCAGGTTAAATCCTGTATAGGGGCATGAACCAAAGGGTATGACTAGTAAGGATCCCGCAAGACTGAAGCTGGTTTTCATAAACCCAGGGGTTTAGGTTCTGGGTATTATCTGATTATTACACTCAGAAAAAGGGGCAGCGTGGCCCCATAGTTAGACTAGGGAATCAGGAAGACATAGATTTAAGTCCTGTCTTTGACAGGTACTGGCTGTGTGACCCTAGCAAATCCCCTCACCTCTCAGGGCCCCAGGCAACTCTAAGACTAGATGTTGTATAATAGGTACTTACCTGCTTAGGTAGAGGGAGTTTCCAAATCAAAGAAATTATGGATCAACAACAAGCCAAAACAACTGATTACCAATATGGGAGCCATTTCTGGGTCAGCTGTCTCTGCTTCAGAGCAAAGGTCAAGATCAACATCCAACAGGAGAGGACAATCCTTGGGCAGTTACACCAGCGCTAGCCTGACCTATTCAGACAAGTACTGAGAGCAGGAAATGGGAAATGGAGAAAGAAACATACAGTAACATGTCCTACAGAACTCTAACTCATGTAAAGGCCCCACCAAAACATGGAGGCTACAAGAATACAGAAGACCACCTCAGCCAGGAGGTAGACTGTGGGAGACTGCAAGGAAAGCTGCCTCATAAAACAACGAAAAGCAGGAAACAGAGAAAATGAGCTTGCAGAAAGCTTGACGTGATACCAATCAAATGAGATTATCCCCAAAGCATTTAAGGATAAAAGTGGATCAAGACACAAGAAAGACAAAAAATTTTAAGTATTTCCTAGAATTTATATGATAATTGTTTTTCAGCAATGACAATGAAGTTACAACATTTGGATGTTTAATAGTTGAGCTCCTAATGTGCTACATGAGGAAGCAGAAATGGCATTAATGGCAGTGAGAATTGGACCAGATTATGGCATGGAGCTGGATGGACCATCCATTGAGCCAATCCATCAGAAAATCTACCTCAGTCAACACAGATGGAGTTTATGTTCATCTCTATTAAACCTGTAGTAAACTGACATCATAATGATGTAAATAAAATCTTACAGTAGGGTTCAAAAAATTCATCTTACAAGTATAATACGTGAGATGCATGGTCAGAAGGCCACTGGCGGAAAAAAGATCAGGGACTTTTAGTGGGTCACAACTCCAATCAACAGTATGATATGGCAGGCCCCACAAACTCATGACATCTTGAGCTACACTAAAAAAGACAGGGTTCCCAGAAATAAGGAGGCAACGGTCCCATACTGCACTCTGGCCTAGTCAATTAACACCCGGGAATAATACGATCAGTTCTGGGCACCACATGTTAGAAAGGACAACGATAAGCCAAGACAGAATCCTGAAGAAGACGACCGGGATGATGGGTAAAGAACTGGGGTTGTTCAGCCTGCAAAAGAGAAGAGTCATCAGGGACACAGCACTTGTCTTCAAGGCTGTTATGCAGAAAAGAGATTTCATTTCTTCTGTTTAGTTCCAGGGGCAAAACTAGAAATAAGGTGGAAATTGCAAAGAGGTGAATTTAGGTTGATGTGTATAATAAGATGACTTCTTGATGAGGTCCACTGTTGCAAAATGGAAATGGATTGTCTCTGGAGGTAACAGCTTTCCCTTCTCTGGAAGTCTCCCAACAAAAGCTGGATGATGATTCATCAGGTGTGCTGGGGGTTGGATTCTTTTTTGGAGTATAGGCTACTGGGGTATTTGGACTACTGGAACCTGAAGTCTCTTCCCAACTGAGAAATTCTAAAATCCGATAATTCTGTTTCTGTAAAGAGCTGAGTCTAGAACTGAGCAAGAGTAAAACAGTGGGCTGGACTGCACTGGAGAAAATGCAGAGCTTTTAGCAGCCCTAATCTGCTCCGCAACATATAACTGATATAGTGGTTTAAAAAAAATCAATATTCTTCTAGTGCTACTAAATGGTTATGAATCATGGAAGGAAGAAAGGAAAGGAACAAACATTTATTAGGCACTGACTGTGAGCTAAGCACTTTACAAATATCGTCTTATTTGATTGTTTATACCTCTCTAAGGCATTTATTGTGGGCAACTAGGTGGCACAGTGGATAGACCACTAGACCTAGAACCAGGAACATCTGAATTCAAATCTGATCTCAGACACTGACTAGCTGGGTGACTCTGGGCAAGTCACTTCACCCTGTTTGCCTCGGTTTCCTCATCTGTAAAATGAGCTGGAGAAGAAAATGGCAAACTGCTCCAGAATCTTTGCCAAGAAAACCCCCAAAACTATAAAGAGTTGGATAAGACTGAACAAATAAAAAGCATTTATCACATGTATCCTTTTGTATGATAGTTCTGAGGTCTTACGTCCACTTTCTATTTCCTCTGGTGCCTAACACAGTGCTCTGCATACACTGGCAAATCAATAAACTGCAATAAATTTGCTGAATTGAATCTCCAGTACTTTGCACACAAAAGACATACAATTAGAATAACCACATTCCCATAGTTCTTTAGCATGTACAAATGAAGACAATGAGAGGCTATGAATCAGAAAGCTCAGACCCTAATCCAGCTCTCCCAACTCCAGGACAAGTCTTCTTTCCACCATGCCATACAATGATGAATTCAGCAATTCATTCACCACAAAGAAAATACCTAATGAGCTCTAAAGAGACTGTCCAAGAGAAGACCAGGACACAAGAACCTCCATCAGCCCAGTGTCTGGCTCCAGGGAGAATGAGATCCCAACTCTGGAAACTTGTGTACTCCCAACCCAACTCCAGGATCCCCTGCCAGTTACTTCCAGAAAAGTGTAAGAACCAGGCAAAGTGGGCTGGATTTTCCACTGAAGGAAATTCCCCAAACTGCTTCTTTTAGGTCCCAAGCTGAGAAGTGAGCCCTGTGATGAGCCACACGACTAGCTGCTGGTCCCCATTCTCAGGAGAACAACTTTGCTTGGTTACAGTGACCTACAAGACAGTAAGCTCCATGACAGCAGAGGTCTCATCTAAATCTTGTATTTCACCCAGTGCCAGTGTTTACTGAATGAATGAACTGTGATACCTGGTTCAGCCACATCCCCCAGGCTTCCGTTATCTCATAAAAAAGTAAAGCAGAGGGTTGCTGTTTACTGCTGACACCGTCCCCCAGACCTCTGGAGGAGAAGGACTCTTGTCTGGTCCACTTGGCTGCTAGTCTTGATTGGAGATGAAAATCACCTCAGGGCAGGGGATGCATGTACCCACAGGATACCCAGGTCAGATGAGCCCCATCCCACCTGTTTCATCTCGCAGGTATATCTGTTAAGGGTACCCACTATTCTACTTGCCTTGGGGCCAGGCCAACTACCCTCAGACTTTCTGGAGCTGAGTCCAGCTGCCTCTCAATCCCAAGTGTCCCTAAACCAGTCAATGCAATGAGGTCGAGTCCTGGAGATACCAGTTCCCCACTTACCGGCCCAAGGTCTCCCGAGGGGCCTTAGTGCCTCCAGCTCCGTGAGTGATGCTGGCATTCTTGTTGGCAGTCATGGTCATTTCGGCTCTCCACAAATCCAAGTCCCTTAAAAGGAGAAAAGGCATGTGAGAGATAGACTTTCCCAGGGGTCTGCTACTTTCCAGAAGGTTTAGAAAACTACCCTTTTAAACCAAGTATCAACTCCAAGTGTCACAACCTGAAGTCTTCTGGAACTCCCCAGCTCTTAGGCTAAGAGAGGAGGTGAGACTAACTTCTCTCCTCTAGTGCCTCCAGGGGTGCCACAGGCTAATTACCACTTATTAGTTACCATCTCCCCCATGCCAAAGACTAATAAGAAAAAAAAAAAAACTAATATTTACATAGAGCTTACTAATACCAAATTCTGTGCTAAGTGCTCTACAACTATAACTTCATTTGGTGCTATCATCCCCATTTTACAGAAAAGAAAATTGAGGCATAAAAAGGTTAAGTGACATTCCCAGGGTCACACAGTTAGTAAGTGTCTGGGGCTGGATTTGAATAGAGGTCTTCCTGGCTCCAGGTTTGGTGCTCTATCCACTGCTCCACCCGGGAGATAGGTGCTATTTTATTCTCATTTTACAGATGAGGAAATTGAGGCAAAGGTGAAGTGACTTGCCCAGAGTCATACACCTATTAAGTGTCTGAGGCCAGATTTAATAGCAATTGATAATACATGTGTATATACATATATATTTGTGTGTATGTATGTATATATGTATATATATATATATATACATATATACATTAACATTTATATAGAACTTACTATGTGCCAGGCACTTTACAAATATCTTTAAAATATTTTATTTGATGCTCACAGCGATCCTAGGAGATAAGTGATATCATTATCTCCACTTTACAGATGATAAAACTGAAGCAGACAAAAGTTAAGTGACTTGCCCAGGGTCACACAGCTAGTAAATGTCTGAAGTTAGATTGGAAGGCGGGTCTTGCTGACTATAGGCCTGGCATTCTATCTACTGTGTCTGTTGGCTGAAAAGAAATCAGTAAAATAAGGAGAACATATCTTGGGTATGTTATTTGTGAGAGACACAGACAAGTCAACCCTCACAACTATACACACACACATACACACACACACACATATATATATATAAAAGTGTGTATTTATATATTCTTATATGTATATATATGTATATTGTTATATATATATGGACACACGTTTATATGTGTATATGTATATATATATAAAATATGAAATCTATTATCAATATAAAACCATAGTCAAAAATTACTGCTAAGGCCCCACAGCAAGAGATGATGATGAGTATTAAATTGACATTATTAGGTCTGTGTTTATACTCCCATTATGAAGGCTCTTTCTTCATGTCACATCACCATAGGTAAGTACCATTTTTACTGCTGGTATTGGCTGTGAAACGCACCACCCTCTCCCCAGTCATCAAGCTTCAAAGACTGGGTATCCTTTCAGATGGCTTCCTCTGTCCTCACACCCTATCCAGCGCTAAATCCTATCACCTCTACTTCTAGGATATCGCTCCAATGTGTTCCCTTTTGCCCATTTATTTAAACAGCCAGCCTTCATTCAGACCCTCACTGCCCGTTCCCTGTAGTACTATGATAACCTTAATGTCCTCCAAGCCTCCGTCTCCAGTCTCATCCACTCTCTTTATCAATAACACTGCCCAAGAAACTTCCTAAATGTCAGTTGTCATCATGCCACCCCCTTGATCGCTTCAAAGACCTTCAATGGCTCATTACCTATTAAAGTCTAAATTCTTTTAGTTGATACTTAAAACTTTCTATGTTTTGACCCAAGCTAACTTTTGTAGTTACATCTCCAACTATTCTCCCTCTTGTGAACCCAACTTTCTGGACAAATTGAACTAATTTGCTATTACTCAAAGACAACCCTCACCCCTACATTTCAAGCCTTCACTCATTGTGTTTCCTCCCCTTGGAATGTCTTTTCCCCCAATTCCATTGCCCACTACCCATCCCCAGCCAGACACCACTTATCCAATTCCTATGTGTCTCCTTAATCTCCTTTAATGTTCAAGTGCTATCTCTTCCAAGAAAATCCTTCCCCATCCCCAGTGAGAAGTGCTAGTTCTGTCCTCTAAACCAGTGGTGTTAAACTCCCACTAAACTGTACGTAAAGATCCTTATAGGCAACATACTGATCTAGAAAAGCACATATTAACATTATCTCTGTATCACATGTATAAACTGTATCAAACTGCCAACAATTTTCAGAAGAGAGGAGGGAAGGGAAGGAGAGAGAAAATTTAGAACTCAAAATCTTGTAAAAATGAATGTTAAAAATGTTCTTAATAAGTAAGTATATGGGGAAAAATAAAATACTATTTAAATTTTAAAAACCTTATATTCTGGGGGAGGAGTCAAGATGGCAGAGTAGAAAGACTCACGTATGCCAGCTCTAGAACCCACAGCCCATAAATTTCCTGTAAAAGGAACTCCCCACAAATTCTGGAGCAGTGGAACCCACGCAGAAACACACTAGAAGAGATTTCCGTTCCAGAGAGCCCTGGAAAGCTATCCCCAGGAGTCCGTTGCGCTCCAGATGCAGAGCCCAGCCCTGCGTTGCCCCAGCCCTGGTGCCCTGTGCCCCAGAGGAGCAGATCCCAGCTGGCTTCAGAGACGGAATCTCCGGCGGACGCGAAAGTCCCTCCGCCCACAGATGCTCCAGGTCAGTGAGAGAGACTTCTGGGCTGGCCGAGAGGGAAGCGGGGTGTCTCCCTGACTCGGGTCCTCTCGGGAGGCAGCAGCAGAGGCAGCAGCCATGGCCGGGGATTCCCTGAGCAGGCAGGAGCTCTATTACCTAAGGTCTCTGCATAAACCCCCTGAGGGAACTGAGCCTGGGAGGTGGCCCTGCCCCTACCCAAGCACCAGAACTTAAGCTCACATTGAATAGCAGCCCCACCCACCCCAGAAAGCCCTGAGGCTGGGAAGCAACATTTGAATCTCAGACCCCAAGCACTAGCTGGGCAGATCTAGGCGGGGGTGGAGAGGAATCTCAGAAGTCAAGTAACTGGCTGGGAAAATGCCTAGAAAAAGGAAGTAAAGTGAGACCATAGAGAGCTGCTTTCCTGGGATAGAGATGTTCCTTCCTCCCATCATTCCTGATAAGGAAGTACAATGCTTACCATCAGAGAAAGATGTGGAGGTCTGGGCCTCTGTATCCCAGACATCCCAGGTGGATGTCTGGTGGGCTCAGGCCATGGAAAAGCTCAAAAAGGATTTTGAAAATCAAGTTAGACAGGTGGAGGAAAAACTGGGAAGAGAAATGAGAGAGATGCAAGAAAAGCATGAAAAACGGGTCAATACCTTGCTAAAGGAGATCCAAAAAAATGCTGAAGAAAATAACACCTTGAAAAATAGGCTCACTCAATTGGCAAAAGAGGTTCAAAAAGCCAATGAGGAGAAGAATGCTTTCAAAAGCAGAATGAGCCAAATGGAAAAAGAGGTTCAAAAGCTCACTGAAGAGAATAGTTCTCTCAAAATTAGAATGGAACAGATGGAGTCTAATGACTTTCTGAGAAACCAAGAAATCATAAAACAAAACCAAAAGAATGAAAAAATGGAAGAGAATGTGAAATATCTCATGGGAAAAACAACTGACCTGGAAAATAGATCCAGGAGAGACAATTTAAAAATTATGGGAATACCTGAAAGCCATGATCAAAAAAAGAGCCTAGACATCATCTTTCATGAAATTATCAAGGAAAACTGCCTTGACATTCTAGAACCAGAGGGCAAAATAAGTATTGAAGGAATCCATCGATCACCGCCTGAAAGAGATCCAAAAAGAGAAACTCCTAGGAACATTGGGGCCAAATTCCAGAATTCCCAGCTCAAGGAGAAAATATTGCAAGCAGCTAGAAAGAAACAATTCCAGTATTGTGGAAATAACATCAGGATAACACAAGATCTAGCAGCTTCTACATTAAGGGATCGAAGGGTGTGGAATAGGATATTCCAGAAGTCAAAGGAACTAGGACTCAAACCAAGAATCACCTACCCAGCAAAACTGAGTATAATACTTCAGGGGAAAATATGGTCTTTCAATGAAACAGAGGACTTTCAAGCATTCTTGATGAAAAGACCAGAGCTGAAAAGAAAATTTGACTTTCAAACACAAGAATGAGAAGAAGCATGAAAAAGTAAACAGCAAAGAGAAGTCATCAGGGACTTACCAAAGGTGAACTGTTTACATTCCTACATGGAAAGACAATATTTGTAACTCTTAAAAAGTTTCAGTATCCGGGTAGTTGGAGAGACCACACACAGACGTACACACACACATGCACACACACTTACACACATGCATGCACACACAAAGGCAGAGAGCACAGAGTGAATTGAATAGGATGGGACCATATCTTAAAAGAAATTAAGGTAAATGGTGAGAGAGAAATGTACTGGTAGGAGAAGAGGGTGAAATGGAATGGGGTAAATTATATCTCATTCAAGAGGCAAGCAGGAGACTTTTTAGTGGAGGGAAAAAGAGGAAAGCTGAGAAAAAAACCATGAGGTTTACCCTCATCACATTCGACTAAAGGAAGGAGTAAAATGCACACTCATTTTGGTATGAAAACCTATCTTACAGTACAGGAAAGTGGGGGAGAAGGAGATAAGCAGGGAGGGAGGGATGATGAAAGGGAGGGCAATGGGAGAAGGGAGCAATTTGAAGTCAACACTTGGGGAGGGACAGGATCAAAAGACAGAATAGAAACAATGGGGGGCAGAATAGGATGGAGGGATATACAGTTAGTCTTACACAACACGACTATCAGGGAAGTCATTTGCAAAACTACACAGATATGGCCTATATTGAATTGCCTGCCTTCCCAAAGGGAATGGGTGGGGACGGAGGGATGGGGAGAATTTGGAACTCAAAGTTTTAGGAAAAACTTTTGAGTATTGTTCTTGCTACTAGGAAATAAGAAATACAGGTAATGGGGAATAGAAAGTCATCTGGCCCTACAGGACAAAAGAGAAGATGGGGATAAGAGAAGGCAGGGATGATAGAAGAGAAGGCAGATTGGTGATAGGGAAAATTAGAATGCTCTGTGTATTGGGATGTGGGGAGGGGATAAATGGGGAGAAAATTTGGAACCCAAAATTTTGTGACAATGAATGTAAAAAGTTAAGTAAATAAATTTATATTAAAAAAAAAAACCTTATATTCTACTGTATTTTTATTCATTTTGTTAAATACTTCTTAACTGCATTTTAATCTGATTTGGAGTGTTACCTGCCTCTGCAAACCTCTGCATATTTTTACATTCTAACTGATGTTACAGGTACTAAGGAACATGTGTTATCTCTTCTATTTGACAGTAAGTTCCAGAGGGATGTGTCCAAGATCTCTTTATCTCCCACAGCACTTATCTCAGGGCCTTGTTTATCTTACTCAATAATTATTTGATGAACAAATGCTATGAAATTAATGGTAAATATCATTGAATTTCCACAAATATATTCACCTATGACCACGAAGAGCCTTAATCATACATCTATTTACCTTAAAACAAATAACTGCTATTGATTTCAGATGGATAAACAGAATGCTAATTCATCATGGTGTCCACTACTCTTCCAAAGAAGACATGCAAGCCATGTTTTCTGACAACTTTTAAGCTCCTAGGATCTTTTTTCTTAGGGAGAGGGAAAAGTAGGCTAATGTTAATGTTTCCGTAGAGTCTGGTCTAAGAATGGCTGCTCAATATTTTCTGAGAATGGTGATTATTGCTTTAGGGGGTCATGATACCAAGGGAGCCCTGGACAGATGCACTATCTCGGAATACTGCTGAATATTTATACGGCAAAGAAAATACATAAGCTGCTTGCCCTTTTAATAAATTATAGCCTGAAACTCCACACACACATCAGGCTCTCACCATTTTCTGTCAATGAGGATGTCTGGAATCACATCAGGACACAAAGGTGCTTTCCTTTTCTTCTCCCTTCTTCCCATGAGACCCCCTTGACTCAGAACAACCCAGCTCCCTAGACAAACACCCCCAGAATGCTCACCTGGAGGGTTCATTTCCTAGGAAGTGAGTTCTGGGGCTCAGGCTCTTGGGAACAGCACTCCCCCCTTTCCCCAAGGGAGTCTCTACATCCTCCCCCAGCTTCTGGTCACTGATACTCCCCAAATTTCAGAAGGAGCTGGCTGGAACACATTTCTCTCCCAGTTTTACATATAAGAAACAAAATCAATGCAGAGAAAATAAAAAGAGAACCTTCCAAGTAAGGAGAAAAAATCTTTGCAGCAAACATCCCTGACCAAACTCATATGCACCAATTCCCTATGCATGGCCAAAAGCAATTAACCCCAAAAGGTAAGTGGCTCAAGAATAGGAAGGAAGAGTTTTCAAAAGAGCAATCAATGACTGTGAAATAGTGCTCATAGGAAGGGCAGATTAAAACATGTTTCTGGCCCTGCAGACCAGCAGAGATGACCGAAAAGCGGCTAACGGGTCATGGGAAGACAGGCATACTAATGCTATGAAATAGTCTAAATGTTCTGGAAAACAATCTGTGAAACTATTCATACCCTCTGACTCTGAGATTGAGGGCATATACCCAAAAGAAGGTCAAAAACAAACACGTCCAACACATGGAAATATTTTGTGGCATTCCTTTTTGTAGTGGCAAAGCACAGGAAACATTCTCTCTTGTGGAGGGAGAAGCAATTAGAAGATGAATACCCTTGTGCTACAAAGATGTAATAAAATATAGCTCTGTTGTTTCTTAAAAAGCGAGGAATATAAGGGACTCGCAGAAAAAGATGGGAAGATTTATATGAACTAATGGTACAAATTAACATAAGCAGGACCAGAAATAATATAAGGAACAAATGCAATGACGGAGAGAAACTGGTGCACTGGCTAACGTTCTCAACATGAGAGTCAGGAAGATCTGAATTCATATGCAACCTCAGACACTAACTGACTGTGTAAACCTGGGCAAATCACTTAACCACTGACTGCCTCAGTTTCCTCATCTGGAAAATAGGCACAATAACAGCCCCTACCTCCCAGAGTCATGGTGAGAAGGAGCTGTTTGTAAAGAGCTCTGCAAACCTTAGGACTATATGCTATCTATGCCTATTGAAAAGACTCCTAATAGAAAGTCAGTTAATTGGAAAATCCGGGATAGTCCCAGAGTACTACATGGGACTAAGAGGGCACAGTGTCACATTACTGTCAGATGTAACCTCTATCAGTAGTTTCTGCTTTTTTCTCCCCTTTGGTACAAGGGATGTAATAAAATAAAGTTTAATTCACAGGGTAAGAGGCAGGCTGAAATATATCCAGGAATCACTGTGATGGAAACGCAAAAGCAACAACAGATATTTAAAAATAAAACATGAAGATGCAGTCCTTCAAGGACTGTCCGATCTGAGCATCAGGGGAGGAACTGAGGTGATTTGAAGGTGTCTTGAATATGTTACAATTGTGAGGAAGTTGGCAGGATGTGTCCTGCCAACCCCTGCCAGATGGCGAGGAAGGAGTACCCAGGAGGTGCCCCTCATCTCCACATGACTTCAGTCAAGTCTGGCAGAGCAGGTGTTCTTAACCAGGGGCAAACTTGTTTAGCATTTTTGATATCTGCTTTTCAAAACAATCTCTTCCATATGCTCAATTTTTTGATCGTAGGAAGGGCAGCATGATCTCTGTTTATTTAGAAGAACTTTGATTTAAAAAAAAAAATTGAAAAACTTCACAAAAGGGTTCATAAGGCATTGCCACAATTTCCTGAAAGTTTTTGTGGAGGTGGTGCCACGGGCCCAAAAGCCAAGGGACCACCTCCTGAGATGGTGTCCTGAAAAATAGAGTATTTTATTTTGTGCATTTAAAAACAAAACGCTAACAAAACGCTAACAAGAATATCAAGGGAATTAATGAAAAGAAAATGCAAAGGAGGGTGGCCTTGCAATATCAGCTCTCAAACTATATTATAAAGTGGCAATCATCAAAATTATCTGGTGCTTGCTAAGAAATAAAGTGATAGATCAGTGGAATAGATTAGGTACACAATACACAGTAGTAAATTGCCATAGTAATCTAGTATTTGATAAACCCAAAGACCCTAAATTCTAGGATAACTCACTATTTGATAAACACTGCTGGGAAAACAGGAAAACAGTAAAAACTTAAGCAAATCAATAGATTAAGGAATAGTTTGTCAAGTATATAAAGAAGGGAAAAAATTTTGACCAAACCAAAGATACAGAGCATTAAGAGATGTAAAATGGATAATTTTGATTTTACTACCTCATACCTATTAGATTGACTAATATGACAGAAAAGTAAAGTGGTAAATGTTGGAGATGTGGAAAAATTGGGATACTAATGCACTGTTGGTGGAGTTGTGAGCTGATCCAACCATTCTGGAGGGCAATTTGGAATTATGCCCAAAGGGCTATAAAACTGTGCATACCCTTCCATCTAGCAATACCACTACTAGGTCTGTGTTCCAAAAAGATCATTAAAAAGGACTTTCATGTATATAAATATTTATAATAGCTCTTTTTGAGGGGCAAAGAATTGGAAACTGAGGGAATGCCCATCAAATGGGGAATGACTGGACAAATTGTAGCAAACGAATGTAATGACATACTATTGTGCTATAAGAAATGATGAGCAGCCAGATTTCAAAAAACCCTGAAAAGACTTCCATAAACATGCTGAGTAAACAAACAGAAGCAGGAGAACATAACATACGGTAACAGCAACATTCTGCGATGACCAGCTATGAATGAGTTAACTGTTCTCAGCAATACAATGATCCAATTTCAAGGGACTCATGATGGAAAATGCTATCCACATCCAGAGAAAGAACTGCAAGAGGCTGAATGCAGATTGAGGCATACTATTTTCACTATATTTTTGTGTGTTTTTTTCCCTTTTGGTCGTTTCTTCTTTCACAACATGACTAATGTGGAAATATGCTTTACATGATTGAACATATATAACCTAGAGGAGGGGAGAAAAATTTAGAACTCAAAAATTTTTAAATGAATGTTAAAAATTTTCTTTACATGGAATTAGAAAAAATAAAATACTATTTTTAAAAAAATCATTAATAGAATGTGATGAAAAACATATTATTCTTTCTCTCCATGGAATTTCCAACCAAAGAAGTGTGGAACCACAATTCTGAGCGCCTTTTGTGGAGTTCTGCATGAGAGTTTGGGAGGTGGGGGTGGGGAGAGGAAACAGTGGTGGCTTTGGTGTGGTATCCAAGAGGTCCAAGGAGTAGTTGGTGCAGATAGAAACCCAGAGAGAGGAACCCACAGGGGGAACACTCAGAGGAAAACGCACACTGCAGTCCATCCTTTATATGCAACTGGCATATTATATGACAAATGACAAAAACCCAAAACCCTTTTCTCCCTTTAATTGCAAATAACACAAAGTTGAGTAACTAGTATGTCAAAGACAGAACTGCAATCTCAAAAGATTTTTGAAAGGCTGGAACAACAGACTGAATCTAGTAAGATTAACTTTAAATCCTATTCTTGGGTGCACAATAATCAACCACACAGGTATAAAATGGGGGAGTATGGATAGGCAGCAACTCAAGCAAAAAGGACTGGAGGTGGGGTGGGAAGGGAGTGGTGCTGGCCAGGGGGATGTAGGCTCAAGACAAGTCAAAAGTATGATGGGACATCTAAAGAGGGCTCCTATGAGCAGTGTGCAGAATAAAGGATGTGATCTCCCACTGCAATCTACCCTATCTGATCCCATCTATAAAATACTACTATATTCAGATTCAGGTGTTACATTTTAGGAGAGGCATTAAAGCACATCTAGAAGAGACTGACTGGGATAGTGAGGGGATGCAAAACTCATCCAAGCTAGGATAGGTTGAGGGAACAAGAAGTGTTTTTCTTAGTCTATAAAGAAAGAACATAACTTTTTAAATATATAAAGCACTATGCTGGAGAAAAATTAGACTTGTGGTTACTACTTTTCCTTTTCTAGATATTTACAAATCATCCTTTTTAGAACAGGTTCTAGAATTTTTCCAGAAATCAAAATGAAATTCACATGGTCTAGGTTTAGTAGTTCCCTGCAGGAAATACCTCTCTGGATACCATGCCCATAATCCCTGGGGGAGTTAATGTACTCAGTTTTAGAGCTATCACCCTAAGGCTAAGTCTTTTGGTTGGTGAATGAGTGTAAACTAACTTCATCCAACTTCTCCTAGACTGTAGTTCATGATTCACTTCCCATCCCAGTCAGTCAGCCACCCTGGCCATCTTGCCACCTGCCCTGCCAACAAAGACACTGCCCATTCTCCATTGGGTTCCCTTCAACACAGAAGGCAACCCACTTCGTACGGATCAATCTATCATCCTTTTCCTGGATACCACTCCCATATATATGTGGCACATATCTCTATTGCAATATAAGTTCCTTAAAGACACGATCTGTCATCCACAACTATTTTCATCCCTCTTTGCATTTGACCTAGATGGTCCTCAATCCTACTTAGCCCAGCTGGAGTGCCTTACTTCTTTCAAGACTTAAAGATCACTATTCTCTCTAAGACACCTTTCTGGTCCCCTCAGCTATGAGTGACTTCCCAAACAAGTCAACAAGCTTTTATTATGTGTCCCATTATGTGCCGTCACAGTGCTAAAAGCCTTAGGCATACAAAGAAAGACAAAAAATAGTCTCTGCTCTCAAAGAGCTCATAGATCAATGGGGCAGACAAACAAGATATATACAGGATGAAGTGGAATTGACCTCAGAAAGAAGCCAGGAAAGGCTTCTTGAGAAGATGGGATTTTAGCAAGGCTTAAAGCTGGGGAAGCCAAGAGACAGAGATGACAAGGGAGATCATTCCAGGAGTTGGAGGCAGTTGGTGAAAATGCAGAGAATCAGAAGATGGACAGCTCTCTACTTTCCATTATAAGTAGCATTATTTTAATCACTCTGAATAGTGGTCCTGTTTTCCAGGGATTCTTCTCTTTTCCCTAAATATGGTTGGGTTTTTTTTATCCTTTCTGTTATTCTTAGCTTTCCTCACCAAACTCAATTTGTTTTGAACTGTAGCCCTCCCAACTGTGCCACAATTCATTCTCTGTATCTCTCTTTGCTTCTATCTTCTATACATTTTTTAAAAATTCTACTATGTTTAATATGATTGTACATGTATAGCCTATGTCAGATTGTATACTGTCTTGGGCAGGGAACAGGAGAAGGAGGGAGAAAAAAACTGGAACTCAAAATTTTATAAAAGTGAAAAATGAAAACTAAATTTATATGTAATTGGAAAAAAGAAAATAATTATTAAGTGGAATAAAAGTTTTCTTAAAAAAAGCAAAAAAAAATTCTAAGTTGGTGAGTGAGTGATCCACCACAAATCTCTTTAAACAACTCCCCCTTCCCTCTTCATCAGAAATGCTTCCTCTTTATGCGTCTTCCATAATTTCATTCTTGGAAACTTTCCATCATTCCACCAAGGCTGACTTCCCTTGTAGAATTTCAATCCAAAGGATCCTAGTTATCCTTCCACTGAGCCTTTTGAAATCTGCTTTTTAAAAAGCCACACTATTCCCAGCTTTTCCCCTCCTCTATCACAAGTTCAAAATGCAGCAATCCAGCTTGATAGGTAAAAAACTTCATTGATACAGTCACATTACGGACACAAAATTCTGTCCTAGCAGTCATCTACCTTTCTACCATTGAGAAGAGAACCAGGGATAAGACCTGAGGTATGTTTCATTCTCTCTGACCTTCCTCTCATTTCTCTTTTCATTTAAAAGAGTGTGTAGAGTGTGTACATTCTTCTCTTGCTCTGTTAGTTTGGGTCTGTATCAGTTCATACCAATCTTTCCATGTGTCTCCAAACTCCTCACACTCATCATTTCTCACTGCACAATAATACAACATTATCCTATCATATTCATCTAGGTCTTTAGTCATTCTCTAACTGAGGGGCAACCATTTTTTCCTTGGCTACCATAGAGAGTGTTGCTGTGAATATTTTGATATATATGGGGACCTTTCTGTCTTCAGCTTTCTTGAAGTATATATGCCCAATAGCAGGATGGATTACAGCACAAAGAGCACAGTTAATTCAGTCCTTTTTCTTCCAAAATTCCAATCCAATCTCCAAAATGTCTAGAACATTTCACCACTCAACACAAAAATGCATTAAGGTGCTTGTCTTCTTTTCAGTTCCTCCAACAATGACCATGTGCAGGAAGTATTTTCAAGAATCTGTTTCTCTCCATTCCTTGGATCTTTAATCTTCATCTTCAGTCCCTTTCTATCTTCTTTTCTGCATGGAAAAAACAGCTATTTGAATGCCTCTTCCTACTTACTGTGACTTTCTTTTCTAGTTCCTTTGGCTTTTGGGTTGTTGTCCTGGGAATCCACATTCGGAGGGGCTGACCTCTGGCACTGGTAGGGCCAAGCAAGATAGGGTGGGGACAGAGGTAGAGAGGGAGTAGGGTACTCAGGAACTGGACAGGGCTTTTCTAGGCTCCACGAAGAACAGCTGAAACAAACTCAGAAGATTCAAGATTTCTTTCCATTTTCTTCTCACTAAACCCTTGCTATTCCCTCCCACCCATTCCCAGATGCCTCCTTTCTCAACCTTATCCTCAAAACAAAATTTTAATTTAAAGTTTTTGGCCTAAGTTTTAAGTTTTTAGCTCTTTCTCCTACCAGATGGTCTGTCTCCACTTCAGCAAAAACAGATTTTGTAGAAGCCTCAAGTTGTATTTAAACACTTCCCATAAGCATAAAATGGGGTAAGGGTTACTTGGGTGGTTCTAATCTAAAGGAACTTTCCAAGAGCTTCTAAGGCAACATTAAAGATCCAGCATAACGGCCTGCCAGGCTGAGAAATCTACCCTCCTGGTCCTTGTTCAGCCTCTTCCTCCTGTTGTTAGGTCTTTTTTGTCTCTCTTTCTTTCTGTCTCTGTCCTTCTCCATTTGTATCTCTGCCTCGGTCTCTCTTTTTCTCTCTCTTTCTGCCTCTGTTTCTCTTTCTATCATTCTATGTTTCTGTCTCTATGTCTTTTTTCACTCTCCTTCTTTACTTAAGTCTGTATCTCTTCTTTATCCCCCACCACCACCACTTTCCATCCCCAAGAGACTCAACTCTCTTAACAGAGAGAAAGCAAGAGATACAAACACTTGGGAAGTTCCTCCATTTTAGGGACTTAGAGCCTGAACCATGAATATGACCCTGATACTTCCTAGTCAGTTACTATACAATGACACACACCTTTATAAGCCACTCCCTTCTTTACCTACCTTAGAGGTCAGACTAACTTTTCACTCATTGAAAAGTCGACATATAATAAATAACTCAATCTCAACACTACAGTTAAACTTTGTGACAATGCCCAGAAGGTAAATATGCTTCCTTTAGTAATGACAGGAAAGAGGTTCACAAAGATGAGTGACTTGATCAAAGGGAAAAAGAAAGTCAGGAACAGGATACAAACAACCACCTAGATTTCCCTTATTACAATTACAATATTGTCAATTATTGTCAATAATGTCAATTACAATATCAATTAAGCTGCTGCTATGGTAATAACTCACAAGTATATTGTCCATAGCCTGGCCCATCTCTTGGTAGGAGCTGGAAAAAACTTCTAATTCAACACATTCAACAAATATTACATACCTACTGAACGCTGGATATTGTTCTAGGCAATGGAAAGATACAAAGGTTAGAAAAGACAAGGTATTATTTGATACCCTTCCTGATACTGGTTCTCTAGTGTGATGTCTCCTTCGTACTTGCAACTTAATATGTACAAAAACGAGCTGATTGACCCCCTCCTAAAGCTACACCTACTTCTGGACTTCACTATTTCTGTTAGCAGTACTAACATTTACCTAAGTCTCCCATGGTCAGATCCCTCTGGTTCCCTCTTTCTTTTCATATCCAAGTCCTATTAATTCTACATCCCCTCCTCGTATCTCTCATTTCCATCCCTCATTCTATATTCTCACTGACACCATCGTAATATAGGCCCCCTCACTGACCAGGACCTACAAAACCACAAAAGTCTCTAAATAGGTCTTCCCAAGGTCACTCTTTCTCTGATCCAGTCCATTATTTAAAGCTGCCAGAATGAATACCTTTACGCATTAATCTTGTCATGTTATTCCTCAATTCAAAACCTTTCCATGGCTTCCTACCATTTACTCAATAAAGTTCAGAGTTCTTTGCCAGCCCTCAAAGCCCCTTCAGTACGGTAGCTTTCTTGGTAATAGAATAACCATTATAATAAATAGCTTGGTAATCTCTTGGACTATTTACCTCTATGAAGTGCCAGCTGTGTAGACCCACTGAATCTAAGAGCTAGCTAGAATAAACCTTAGGAGACATAGAGTCTAACCCATGTTTCAATAAGAACCTTCTTCTACAAGATCCCCCCTCCCAAAAAAAGTGTTCACCCATCCTCTTCTCAAAGACTTCCAATGAAATGGAAAATTCTCTTTGTTCAAGGGAGTCCATTCTATGCAGAGGTAACTTTTCCCTTATATCAAGCCTAAATTAGCCTCTCTGAAACTCAACTACTGTTACAACTTCTTCCTTCTGGGGCCACACTGAACCAATTGAATCCTTCTGCCATATGCTAGCCCATTTTTTTTTCCTATGCCTCATTAAAGGGGCCATCCCCTGGCTACTTCTTAAAGAGGCCTAGTCACTCACCCTGAGTTCCTGAGTAGACCTTGGTCCTTTCTATTGCATCCTGGGTCATCTCCAGTCATCCTGATGAATATCTGGTCACTGGAGTCAGATGGCTCTGGAGAAATGAGGCTGGTGACCTGCACAGCCCTCCCTCACTCAAAACAAAGTCAAGTGCAAGTCATGTCATTATTTCTCTGATGGCAACGAAGGACGAACACATTAACAGCAAGAAGTCATCAAAGAAAGCTATCTCATCACCCTTCCCTCAGGTACACATTTCCTTCAAACATTCCTTCATACTATTGTTCCTTCAAATGGTTCTCACGGGCGTATTGGGTAGTGTCCCGGGAGACTATTACCATCCCTGTTTTTTAACCCTGGGGCTGTCTTAATGTAGGTTAGAACAGTGGACGCTGTTTTAGGCTAGGCCACCCCAAGGATTCATGTTGAGTGTCTAGTTCACTAAAATCCCTCAGACATTTCTCAGAGAAATTGTTAACTAGCCACATTCCTCCCAATCCTGCCATCTGGGAAGTTCCTTTGTAGAATCTAAATGTAGAACTTTCCGTTTACCCATCAAGTTTCAACACCATCGACAGGGCCCATCATTCTAGCCTGTTCTGTGTTGTGTTCTGACCCATTCAAACTTCCCTACCATGTTTCATCCCGGAACTTCCCTCAGCCCTTGGAGTCTCCTTCCCCCGGAATATTCCGAGGCCATGTCGGTCCCCTTCTCCCATTGCTGAGTTTCTTCCTGGGAAGAAACTTCCTTCATTTTAGGAAGAGACCCAGGTTGCCCGTGCTTTATTCCCCTCCTGACCAAGCTCTGGGCAGATGCCTTCCCTTTCCCTTTTCTCCTTGTTTTTAAGTTCCCCTATATTCCCCCATTAGAATAAAAGTCCTTGAGGGCAGGGACCATTTTTCTTTGGGCTCATATTGGATTTTCTCAGAGCTTAGCACAGTGCTCAGCACATAATAAAGGCTTAATAAAGGCTTGCTGCTTGCCTGTTTGTTGCCTAGGTTGTAGAGACTGTTTCTGGATCCAGACTCAGTCATCTGACATATTAGCTCTTCTTCCAAAGTATGTGTCAGCTTCAGATTTGATAAGCATGACATTTATACCTTCATCCAAGTTGTTGATAAAAAATGTCGAACAACACTGGGCCATGGGCCATAGCTCCACAGAGCACTCCACTAAAGACCTCCCTCCTGGCTGACATCAATCCATTAACAACTGCTCTTTGGGTCCAAACAGTCAATTAATTCCAGATATTCCCAACAGTACTATCCTCCAGCTCAGAGTTCTCCACTTTACTCATAAACACTGAATATGCAACTATCAAAATACTTGGCTGAAATCTAAGCATCCTTACCCTTCTATAGCATCCTCACGTGGACAAACAAATGAAATCCTGGCATGATCTTCTCTTGATGAAGCCATGCTGAATTTGAGTGATCTCAATGACCCTCCTTCCTTAATTGCTCACAAAGCATCCCTTTGATAATATGTCCTAGGATTTCATCAAGAGTCACTGAATTCACAAATCTAGTTTGAACCTTTTTTCTTTTGAAAACTGGGATCATGTTTGCCTAGCTCTAGCCCTGAAACACTTCTCCTTCTTCAAAAGCTTTCAGAGATCACTCAGAGGTGACTCAATGGCCACATCTGCCAGGGTTTTTGGTGCTCTAGGACACAGCGTGTGTGTAGCTCCAGGCCTGGTGACTTGGAATCAGGAAGAGCAAAGAGATGCTGCCAGACATAGTCTTCTCATCCCTTCTCTATTGGATGGCTACTCTTTCCTACCCATTTTTGTCCTCTCCTTTCCAGTCCAATGATCATTCTTCTTGGAAGGAAACACAGAAAACACAAGAAGGGATGAGAAAGCACCTTCGTCACCATCACCTATTATCATTCCATTTATCTGAACCTTCTCTCTGATTCTCCTCTGATCCCCAACATAGCATAAAGTAATTGAAACGCCACTTGGCACTTAGCACCACATCCAACATATCCTAACTTTACCTCTCCTGATGGTTTTTTACAGGAATAGACTCCTCTTATGTACTCATCCACAATGATTAGATCTTTCCTCTTCTGTATTTGTCTTTAAAAAATGCAAATGTGTCAAGTTCTCATGTAATAAGTGCCATGTAATCAGTGGTTTCTTCTGAAAAGGCAGCTCCTTTTCTACCTTTTCATGGAAATCATATCCACTTATGTCTTCAGAATTTCGTTCCTGAGAACTTCACATCCCTCTTGAGCCAATTTCCTATTCAAAGTACTAGGCTAAAGGATCTCATGAATCCTTGCACACTTCTTGAGCTTTTCCTACTTTCCTTTCTTTAGATTCATACTATTCCCTACACCGGGAATTTATTTTGTTCTCTACTAGATCTACTGAATTCTATTTTAAACATTCTATTTTAAACAAGAAACACTGTTAACATCAGATTCTTCATGATTCCATTTGGGGCTTTCTTGCCAAAGATACTGGAGTGGTTTGCCATTTCTTTCTTCACCTCATTTTATAGATGAAGAAACTAAAACCAACAGGATTAAGTGACTTGTTCAGGGTCACACAGCTAATAAGTATCTGAGGCTGGACTGGAACTCAGGTATTCCTGACTCCAGGCCCAGGGCTCCACACAGCTGCTCATGAAACATTAAACACCTGTTATATGTCAGGCACTGGGGAAACAAAGACATAAGTAAAAACAGTGCCCTTCCTCAACAGTCTAGCAAGAGACAAAACATGTTCACAGGCATGTGACTCAGCACTTGTGGGGCCTGGTGTTTTAAGATGATAACCACTCCTCTTCATGGTCATTGAATAAGAAGAGCCAATGGTTGAAAAGATTTTTAAATTAAGGAATGCATGGCTTTCTCTTCCTTTGACCTTTCCCCATCTGGCAAATACTGTTCTCTCACTAGACTTGCTGGGAGTGGTAAGGAAAGGAGAGGTATACAAAGGGCAGTGGGCCTGAATATAAGGGAGCTAAAACTTATGTCTTGCCCTAGGTGAGCCAGATCCTGAGTTTGGGACTGCATCTTGAATTTACTCTTTTTTAATCTTAGGTGAAGGAATACTGAAGTGATAATGGACATATCCAGGCTTGGAAACCACTATGCAAGTTTGAGAGGTTCAAAACACCTAAATATCATGGTCAGAAATGAGTGACAACAAGGGGAGGCATCCTTGACAACTATTCCATGGCTTTTGGAGAAAACAGTAAACCAGCTGGAGGATGAACCTAAGCCCTCCCCTGGGTTGGCAGAAGAGTTATTTGTACAGTATAGAACTGAGGTGAGGTGTTAACTAGACCTATACAGAGCTTCAAGTTACCATATGTTTATGTTTACCATATGATTCATGGTCCTGGAAGACTAGCAATCATTTTAAGTTACTGATTGCTTAAGTCTTGTCACTGTGCATTTTTGATGTCTTTTAGCACCTCTTTTGTAAGTTGTAAAACTCTGAGTATTTTTTTAGACTCTTCCCTTTGGGGAGATAGGACCCTAAACATGAGCCCAAACCAATGCTATAATTTTTCTTGTGATGCCAGGGTGGGGATATAACGAGAACAGAGAGCCTAGCCCTTGCCAAGTTCTCCCCCAGCCAGAACTCAGTCCAAAGTAGATGGGCCCTTAAGTGGAAAGGGAATGGGTCCAGCAACACTTTATCTATTGTTAGACATATATAAGTGTGAAATGACTACATAATATCTACCTACTGATACACTTGTCCTCATAACATGAGTCAGGCCCATTCCTCCTCCTTCCCTCTTGGGAAACAGAGTATAGTTTTCCCTAAACAGATACAATATGGTCCAGAGTCTTGATGAGCCCATTTCCCTGATGCAGTTTCTTGGTCACCTAAGGAGTAAAAAGTCTCACTCACATACAGTCAGGGCCCCCCCTGACTTGGTGAATTTTTGAAGACCGAGCAAGTTACCAGGTCCTTCCCCATATCCTGACCTTAATGACAGACATATTTCACATGGAAACAAGGAGGTCACACCCACAGAAGCTGATCCTTTTGGCACATACTCTTACTGTGTTAGGGCAGAGTAAACCTCCTTTTGTTAACTGTTCAATGACTTACTCGTCAGTGCCTCATTTCTCTCCCACATTAAACATGAACTAAGAGATGCGTTGGAGCTGCTTCTACCCATAGGTACAGATAAAAAGATACGAGATGATTTTGAGGGGAAAGCACTAACCACTGAAGATGTAAGGAAAAATCTCACGTAAAATATGCTCAGCCAGTGTCCTCAAGGCCGCATGTGACCTTCCAGGTCCTCAGATGTGGTCCTTTGATTGAATCCAAACTTCACAGCATAAATCCCCTTAATAAAAGTTCAAATCCTACCACACTTACCAGCTGTGTGACCTTGAGCAAGTCACTTAAACCTGATTGCTTAAAAAAAAACTAGCTCAGTCCTAAAGGAAACTAGTGATTCTGAGCAATGGAAGTGAGGAGAAAGTATGTTGCAGGAATGAAGTATAGCCAAGAAAGAGGCATTGAGACCTGAGATTCAGAGCCATGTACAAGGAACAGTAAGAAGGCCTGGTAGAGAGACAGAGTGCCTGGTACACAGCAGGTGCTTAATAAATGTTTATTTCCCTTTCCTTTTCCCTTCTAGAAGGAGACAGACTAGAGCCATATACAGCTCTGAGAAACCTCTGCATAGAAATTAAATCTGAACCCATAGGAGCTGGTGGGATCACCAAGTAAGAGAGGAAAAAGAGAAAAAGGAAGATGGTCTGGGTCACAGTCTTAGAGGATATGACATGAGTGAAGACGTAGATAAGGAAGAACAGTTAAAAGAGGGGGTAGAAGGACCAAGAGAGAGTGCAGTCATGAAAAGCCCAGGGAGGACAGGGCATCCAAGAGGAAAAGAACATGGTCCACAGTCCCACATGATGCAGAGAAGGAAGCTAGGAGAGAAGTGAACTCAGGGTCTCTCTTACCCAAATCCTCTCCAAATCCTGCAGTGCTACCCTACAGACAGGATTTTCCCAAAAGGTTGTCATGTCTTAGAGCCCACACAAATTGACCCCATCCCATCAGAAATGCAGTGTCCAAGAACTAAGCGCTTTGGCTCTCCAAGGAAGACAAGGCACCATGTGAACTGTCTTCTTTCTTCCAGGAGTGGCAGATGCATTAGATTTTCTCTGGAAGCTCCGATGCCCAAACTCTCAAATTATTTAAGTTACCCATGAGGCAACTTGCACAAAGCTTACGCTACCCAGGAAATCTCCCTGATATGCTAGAGGACTAGATTCCAAGATAACAAAACCTAGGGAATTCAAAACATTCCCCCCTCTACAAAGTAAGGGTTGCTTCAGAGCATCAAATGTCTTTGACATTTGGTCACAGGTTGCATCCTTAAATAACTGTTACTGCTCCTGGTTGAAGGAGCAGAGAAACAATCTCCATCCCACCTTTGTTATGGAGGAGGGAAAAAGGTGAAATCCTCAAAAGTTGAAATCCATACAGACCATATGGGCCATACAGAGGAGTTGATTTTTCAGTCAGGACAATCCCAAGACAATCCCTTCAATTTGACTGTGGAAGTCTTCAAATTGGGCACAAACGATAACTTATACTCTATAATTTTATTAATTTGATTAGGGAACTCTTCAGTTTTATCACTCCCCAGCTCTGATCAATCTCCACTTATATGTATAGTCTCTAAAGTATCTAAGTGGCTTTGTCCATAGTAGATAAGCAGTATATATCCATTACTTGTTTTACAGACATTACAAACTCCAGCATCCTACTGATGCTGAGCTGATAAAGGTCATTCTTGTAAAGAACCTCCATTGATAAAAGAGTTCCACTCCAAAAGTCAGAGCTTTACCATGGCCCAGAACTGGCCACCATAACAAAACAATATCTTGGTCATTTCTTTCAACTTGGATGGATACTCTTCCCCACATTCCCCATCTCAATAGCAAAATCCTCTAGTGCTACAGATCCCACTGGTGGCTTCCACTCTCGAGTCTCTCTCAATAGATATGGATGGATTTGAAAAAGGCTTACCAGTGGCTGTTTGAGATGACAGCATTTGTCTCCTTGTAAATGCCTTGTGCCCTCAGCTCTAAGTAAGCTTCTCCTCCTCCTTCCAACCCCACCCTCCAAAAGAACAACTCAGTCATATTTACAAGGAAGATCTTCAATTCTGCCTAGATCTGCAATGATGCTGCCATCTGCCTGCTGGCTCCCTGTAATCTCCTAAAAGAAGACCAGCTATAAGTCTCCTATGACATCATTTGGCTACCACCCAAGGGATGCTAAGTCTTTCACTCTTCGGAGAAATAAACCAAAGCAATTATCAGCAAAGTTGACACACAATGCTGGTATAATGGGGGGAAGGGTGTCTCATTTAATTCCTGTCTCCCTCAAGACTTCTCTTACACCTTAGAGCAACCCAAGGGCTAAGTGCAAAATCTGAGAAAGGATCATGGACAACAGACCTATGTGGTGTGATATGGCTGTGCTTTGCATCAGAGTCAGGAAAACCCCTTGGTCAATTCCTGGCAAATCAGGAAATTGTTGTGAGACTTGCTAAGACAGTAGAAGAGGGAAGGAGAGGGTAAGGGAGGAAAAGATAGATCCACTATTTCAGATTCTTACCTATTCCTGAGTTTCATTCAAAAGAAAATGTAAAAGCCAGATCCTAAGCCAAGTGGCCTTGAGCTGGGATGGAAGCCCTAACCTTCAGCTCCTTAATTCTGAATTGCAGAGAATATAAAGTGACTGCCAGGGTCGCCAGAAGAAATAGGAAATAGGGCTCTCACCAAATCACAGTCCTTTGGTGTCCACAGAGTCCTCCACTTATTTTCAGGGATAACAACAGCTACCCTCTATCTTAGCTGTACTCTTGTAGCCCAGACCCAGCACTAGAAGGAAATTAGGAAAAAATATGTATCTAATATACGTATATTAGATATAAAATATATATATACACATATTATGTACATAAAATACATTTTTGCTTCCATATATACACACAGTGTACATATACATACATATACACACACACATGTACATTTATATGTCACTGTCAGAGTCCAATACCAGGATATCCTTTTCCTGTCCTCTCCCCCCACCCAAAGTTAGATTCCTCATTTTCCTGCAGGGCCAGGGCTGCAACACAAAAGAAGGAATACCTTCTCTACCCACTTCTATTCCTTGGACCATCCTCCTCCCCACTTCCTGCCACTTGCCCTTGGGCAGATGGGTTTCAGAGCAGAGATTCACAGTTTAAGGTCAAAGCCTTCTCTAGGGCATAAAGGGCTGCTGTCCCAGGATGAGGTGGGGAGGAGGGGAAGATCTCATCCATCAGTTTTGTGCATCCAGCTCCTCTGGGGTGGGATTGGGGGGGGGGGCACCACAGTGACAGAATTTCCTCTCTTTTTTTCCCTTTAAACAAAGCAGACACTACTTGGCAGCAGCAGGTGTTTCGAGGTTCCTGAGTCATGAGCCAAGTGGGTTTTCCCAGCAATCTGCTCCGGTCAGGGGGCCGGGCAGGCCAGGAGTTCCTGCAGGTCTCTACTGGGCAGTGCACTCACCTCTTTAGGAATGCTGCTGGCAGGTATACAAACCTCCCTTCCTGCAGTCCGACTCCAGACCAGAACAATTTCCTTCCTCCCAGCCTAGAGAAAGGGGCAAGTCTACAGGGTCCCCCAACCCCGCCCCTTGATCCCACCTCTGAACTCAGCTGAAGAGTTCCATTCGGGTCAGGACTCATGAATAAAACCCAAAGGCTGTCCGGTGGCAGGCTGGACAGCAGTGGGATTCATGGGCCAGGCGGCTAGGGCAGCATCCACAAGTCACAATTCATCACTCTCCTGGGGCTGTGGAAGCCCAGGGAACCTGGGAAAGGGCCTGAATGAGATCTGCATGAAAAGGGGACTTTTGTTCTCAGCTCCCCTCCGAGTCAGAATCCTCGCCTGTGAAGTCACAGCGGCTCCACAAGGGCCAATTGTGGGTGATGTCACAAAGTGCACTCTCCCAACTGCAGTGGGGTGGGCAATAGCTAAAGAAAGCATCCACATAGGGAGTAGCATTTTTATTCAAATTTCTTCAGAAAAAAAAGATTGAGATGAACACAGAGAACAGAACAGTGCTGTATACCTCAGTATGTGCTCCACATTCTGTGTGGGGCTGGGCCTGGAGTCAGGAAGACATAAGTTCAAATCCAGCCTCAGCTACTTCTTAGCTGGGCAAGTCACTGTAACCTCTGTTTGCTTTGGTTTCCACATCTGTCTCACAGGGTTGTAGGAAGGATCAAATGAATAAATAATTATTAAGCACTTAGCATAACGTCTGGCATATAGTGAATGCTAGATAAATGATAGCTATTCATTGTTATTGGCTATTTTTAGCCTAAGAGAGAAATCTTTAGGAGAGCATCCAGCACCAATCCAGGTCAGAGGCAGCCAGCCTGGGTAAGAGCTCTGCCCATTGTCCCAAGTGTCTCAGATCCCCTGGTCTCTTCAACTCTGGGTCCTCTTCCATAAGTTGGTTCAAGCTGCCACCTGAACCTGGTCTGGGGCCCAACAAGTACAAGGCAAGGTGGTCACTAGAGACCCAATATAGAGCACATTATGTGATATCCTAAGGGCTTCCAACCTCGTAAATCAGGACCTTATTCTCTCATCCCTCCCCAAATAACCCTCTCAGTGGCTGGAACACAACTGCCTTAATAACTCCTGCAGAGATTTCAGGTAAATAATGCTCATGTCCCTCCCCAGGCCCGGAAGAGAGCATGTCACAAGCCTAGTAGTCTCCCAAGGCTGGACAGAGGTTTATGCCATTTTATAGGCATGTACTAGATATAACAAAAGTTAATACAACTGTTCATCCAGATGAACGACATCTCCCTTCAAAGACATTGGTTTGTCAGAAATGATGCTCAGCAAAGAAAATCAAAGCAATACGCACAAGATGATGACAGTAACGTGAAAGGCCTGGACCAACCTTGGTCACAGGGAAGAAAGAGACAGTGAAGCCACCTTCCTCCCTCCTTTAGGAAAAGCACAGAATGTGGAATGCCCGTCAGGCACAGGCCCAGAACTGGATGGTTCTGCTTAATTGTTCATTCTTAAAAGGGAGATTTCAGTGGGCAGTGGCAAATGGAGAAACAGCAAGAAAACTTTTAAAATCAGATTTAAAAAATGTTGATTTGGTAATCTAAAAATTACAGCAGCTAGTTTTGAAACAGGGCTTTAATGTTTGCAAAGTACTTTACACGTTTTCTCATTCCTTACCACCTGTGAAGTAGATACTGGTTATTATCCCCATTCCACAGATGAGGAAACAGGGACTGAGAGAGGTTAAAAATAAGACAGCTTGTAAGGGGTCAAGGCAGGATTCAAACTCAGGTCTTCCTGACTCTATGGACTTCATCCACTACCCCATCTACCTGCCTATTTGCCAAAGGCTGCCATTCATTCCCATGACGCTGCCATTACCCAAACCATGTGTGAAATGTCCTGAATGGGTTCCCAGGGCTGACAACACTTTCTCTTGAATCCCCTCCAAGTGGTGGCAAACTTTTGTCTTTTGAGAATGGATTTGAGTCCATATATGTGTGTGTATGTATGTATGTATATATGTGTGTATATACACATACATATATACATACATATACATATATATTTATTTTATTTCATTAAATATTTCCAAATTACATTTAAAATTTTTTTAACATTCTTTTTTTCTTTACTTCTAAATACTCTTCCTCCTTCCCAGTCAGGTTTAATTCTTGAAACTAAAATCATTTTGAGCCAGACCTTGTAAATAAGGTGAAGGAACAAGGTAGAAGATAATTTTGTTGGGTTATTAAATATTAGCACTATTGATTTATTAATATTCATTTAGGGAAGTTAGATGGTGCAATGGATAAAGCATCAGTCCTGGAGTCTGAAAGACCTGAGTTCAGATCTGAAGACACTTAGTAGCTGAGTGACCCTGTGCAAGTCACTTCACCCATTTGCCTCCAATTTCACATATGTAAAATGAACCAGAGAAGGAAATGACAAACCACTCCAATATCTTTCCCAAGAAAACCCCAAATGGGGACATGAAGAATTGGACCCAACAGAAACAATAATATAAATAAAGTGTGAAGACTGACGGTTCTGAGGCAGTGCACTAGCCTTGAGAATCAGAAGACCTGGGGGCTCAAATTCTATCTCTAAAATTCATTTATTCCTCTAATGGTCCTCTTCGAAAACAAAGAACCAACAAGAACACAAAACCCAGATAAGTGCAAAAGATAAATTACAGGTACACGAGGATCTATAATTTCATTAACTTGGTGAGCTGGTCTGGGTGAGAAGTGGGAATTCAACCTACTGTGTCCTTTGTCCTTAATTCTTGAAGATGACAATGACATCATGAGGGTGATTGCAAGTGAACTGGATTTATGTGAGGCAGAGCTGTGCAAAGTCAATAACCCCACTCCTCCTTCAAAGTCATCAGAGTCCAGTGGCATGGCATAGGTCAGAACTACTGGCAATGGCCCAGGATGCAATGGGAGACTTTGGCCTTTGTAAGCTAAGGTCTTTCCCAGGTCTCAGTTTGTTTGAGGCAACACCCATTCAGTGTCTAAGACTGAAGTCTTAGACTGAAGACTTAAGTCTAAGCCTTAAGAATGGGTAAAAGTTGAGGCAAAAGATGGCCTAGTTTCCCAGCACAAAAGAATCAATCTGATGTGCCTAGTCAAAGTGCTATGAGATAGCTAACCTGGAGGAAAGGGAAGATAAGGAAGAGATGAATTCTGAGAGTGGTCTTGAAGTAAGAGAGGGAGGGACTTCACCAGATGAAGAGGAGGGCAGTGTAGGAAGGCTATTACAGATATTAAGGGACTGCATGATCACTCACTGGGAGACCTTAGGCAAGTCACAACTTCTCTGGTAACCAACTATAAAGTGAAAGGGTTGGACTAAGATGAAAAGGTCCCCTCTTATGTTATGATTCTAATTCTGCCAACTCTAAAACTGCTATTACTTACCAAAACATACACCCAGGAACTATGTGAATACAACTACAAAATGTTCTTTACAGAAATAAAGACAAACCTAAATAATTGGAGAAATATTCATTGCTCATGAGTGGGTCACGCCAACATAATAAAAATTATAATATTACCTAAAATTTATTTATTCAGTACCATACTGAACCTTACCAAAGGATTCCTTTATAGAACTAAAATAACTTTTTAAAATTCATCTACATGAACAAAAATAATAAAACTCAAGCGAAATAATGAAAAGAAGTGGGAAGGAAGAGGGCTTAGCGGAACTAGACCCCAGACTATATGGTAAAGCAGTAACCATCAAAACTACTTGATGCCAGTTTAAAAAATTGAGTAGTGGAACAGATTAAATATACAACATACAGAAAAGTTAACAAAACACAGTATGCCATAATGTGTAATAATGCAATGATCCCAGCTCTTGATATATAGAGGAAGAAAATACACTGTCAGACTTGTTTATTCAGTCATTTTCAGTCATATCCAAATCTTTGTGGTCCTATTTGGGATTTTCTTGGCAAAGGTATTGGAGCTTTTGCCATTTTCTTAAGTGACTTACCCAGGGTCACACAGCTAGTATTTGTCAAATACTGATGGGAAAACTGGAAAGCAGTCTGAGATAAAGTAGACATAGAGCAACATCTCATCATATGCCATGATAAAGTCAAACTTAATGTTATAAACAAATCAGAGGGGTAAGGAAGAAATTACCATTTACAACTATGGATAATTAGGATAGAGGAAAATTTATGACTAAACAAGGAATAAAAAAAGATCACAGAAAATAGAATAGAAAATTTTGATCATACAAAAATTTAAGTTTTTGAACAAACCATCTAAAATTAGAAAGGAAACAGTTAATGGGAGGAGGAGATTTTACAGCAGTTTTATATGATAAAGATCTCATTTCCAATATATGTAAGAAATTGATTCAAATTTATAAGAATAAAAGCCATTCCCCAAATTGGTGACTGGCCAAAACACAGGAACAGGAAATTTTCAGAAGAAGTCCAAGCTCTCATTACCCTTATGAAGAAATGTTCCAAATCACTAATAATTAAAGAAACACAAATTAAAGCAACTCTGAAGTCACACCTCAGACCCATCATATTGGCAAAGCTGGTCCCCAAACAAGGAAAATGACAGATCTCTAAGGAGTTGCCAAAACTGATGCACTGTTGGTAGAGTTGTGAACTGGTTCAAGTATTCTGGTAATTATATAAGAATTGTTCCCTAAAATATCACTAAAGAAGGAAGGAAGGAAGGAAGGAAGGAAGGAAGGAAGGAAGGAAGGAAGGAAGGAAGGAAGGAAGGAAGGAAGGAAGGAAGGAAGGAAGGAAGGAAGGAAGGAAGGAAGGAAGGAAGGAATTTTGCAGAATCTGGAGTCAGATTTCTGACTCTGAATTACTATTTGTGTGGTCATTTGACTATTTGAGCCTCAGTTTTTTCATCTGTAAAACAATAAGACAATCTGTGATTCTATGAAGTTCACATTAGCTCTGAAAACAATTCCAAAAGAAGAACCACAAAAATATTTTGTGGAATGACAGAATAGTAGGAATGAGCTTCCCAAAGGGATAGGTAATTTTATTCAATTCAAACATCATTTATTCTACATTACAGAGTTAACTATACCGTGCTGGTACAGGGACCCAAAATACAAAGTTTTTTTTTTCCAGCATCTCTGTCCTCAAGGAATTTATATTCCATTGGGGGAATTTCAGAAGGTGGGAACACTAGTACCCCTGTGTCAAGATGGGTTTCATGTAAGAGCCAGCATTGAATCTGAGCATGGAAGGAAGATAGGGATTTTATGAGGAGGGTGATTTGGCCAAATAAACACATTTGGATAGAGCATTCATTTGGACATTTACGTTCTGGCATGTTTGTTTAAAAACAATTCTTGTTACTGTAGTCACAGCCTGGGGACTCCTTGGTGGTCCTGGCTTTCCCAGTGAGATGAGGAATGGAGAGCTCGATTATAGGGAATGTCCCGAGATTGATTCATTCATTCTCTCTCTCTCTCTCTCTCTCTCTCTCTCTCTCTCTCTCTCTCTCTCTCTGCAGAAGACACTCTAAGTGTCTGTACACACCAAAAGCCACCCAAGTTCAGACCCCACTCTCCCACTGACTCATGCTATTACTCCCCGTAATGAGGCATGACATTTATCTAAGCTCTTGTATATTTTCAAATTTCTAGCCTACAATTAGGCATTTTTGAGGGATGTAGTCGACAAGTGGCTTTGCTCAGCGACCTGTAATTATTCATGTTGAGCTACTCAGGGAGACCTAGAGGCTGAGGGTGGGGTAGGAGTGGGGGGAGTTTGTCTTGGCAGGAGTAGGGGGGTGTCTTAACTCGGTCCCCCTCTTGAGCTCCTAAGGATTGAGGTGATGAGAGAAGCATCTATTTGTAGTGTCAGGAGGAAACCCCAGAACCTTTGCTCCTCTCCATGGGCAAGGATCCCGTTCCTGGCTAAGCTATCAGTTAGGAGGATGAGTTTTCCCCATAAGGGTCAGCCAGGATGGGCCTCTTAAGCTTTCAAAGAAGGGAGACCAGATCAAGGACCAGCTTTTCAAAAGGGGGGGTGGTGTTTGACATCCTGCCCCTACCTCTAACTCACTGCTAAATACAAGCCAACTTCCCTTTATCTTTACCCCTAAGTGAGGGGCACTGGCTCTAGATACAGAGAATTAGACCAGATGGGGTTTAGCAGTCCCTTCCAGTTCCAGGTTTGCCAGTTAACATTTAATACAGAGCCCCAGTGATACAACATCAGGGGGTCGCTGGGAACAGGAAAAATATGTATCAGTCTTCAGTCAAGTACACAGGTTACACTGAATCACACGAGTTGGACTAGGAATCCAGAGGACCTAGGTTCAAATTCTAGCTTTGCTATTTATTATTGTTTTAGAGCATTAAGCCAGTCCTCCCTTCTCCCTGAGCCTCAAATTTCCTCCTCTATAAAATGTGGAGGGAGAGAATCAAATGATCTCCAAATTCCACTTTGAAGAGTTTAAGTTTTTCATTCCCCTCATTTCTTTCCTTTCCTTTATTTAAGTGACATCAGGGAATAAGGCAGATGCTGGAAACCTCTCTATGGAAGGCATGGGAGGCCCTAGGTCTTTGCAGGGGTGCTGGGCTGGGCTGGGTTGATCTGGATTGGTTGGGCTGGACTGGACTGGGCTGGGCTGATGCATCCTTGCCATCATCATATTCCATCCCTCTATGACATCCAGTCCTAGGCAGGGTGAGCCAGTCCAGAGAGCCAAGGAGAGCTGGGAGCTAGAGAACCTGAGCCCCCTACCATGTCTAGAATGGGGTCTGCTTTGAGAGAAAAGCCGCCAGCCAGGCAGGCTGACATTCATGGACCCCAAGTGTGTACACTCATCAAGTATAAAACATTGTGTTGCATACAGTCTCAGTTACTAAGGCAACAAGAAAAAAAAGACATTTGAAAACTCTGAAGAACTCAACTTTCTCAAATGAAAAAAATGGGGGGGAGGAGGAAGGGAGTCATAATTTAAACCGTAGTAATTCTCAAATATAGAGACTCTCCTGACCTCACCCTGAGGGACTGGGCTTGAGGTGGAGAAAGGAAATTGGTCTGAGGCAAACACCTGGGGCTCCATGGCTACTCCCAACTCACCTCTGCATACTGACTTTACCCAATCAACAAGATGGCCCGACTCAGAATCAGCAGACTTGTGTTCAAATCCCAACCAAGTCTTGCTAGCTATTGGAGCCAGCAAAGACAACCATTTCACTGCTCAGGTGCTCCCTCTGTGAGATGGGAATGATTCTACCCACTGGCTGGCTCCCAGGCACTTTCTAAGTCTTAAGGAGTGACACAGATGTGAGTCTTTACTAGATAACCAGCTCCCCCAGATCCAGCCCTTCCTGCTAGGAAGGCCCCTTCCTCCTAGGTCCCAGAAACAGACACTGAGGTTATTTCTCCAGAGGTCTGGCTCCCCTAAGAGGATCTATTTTAATTTCAATTTGCTGAGGGCCTATTATGTGCCAGCCATACTGCTCCAAGTGCTGGGGATATATGGCCCAAAAAACAAACACCATTCCACTGGGAAAAGGGGCAAATATTAAGCATATTTGGAGTAAGTAAACGCCAAGTTATTTGGGGAAGGAAACAACTGGGGAGGGAATCACTGACAGCCTCCCAGGGGAGGTGGCACTCAAAATGAGGTGGGGCTGAGAAAAAGTAGTGCCCCAAATGTGGGGGGTGACTGGTGGGAGTACATCTGAGATAGAACGTTGAGATTTTCTAAAATCTGTTTTATATTTCTTTAAAAGCAGGCTTCCAATCCTCAAGCTGGGAGGAGGCATCAAAGAAGTCTCCTAGGCTGTGAAACTCAGAATTTGGAAATGCTTAACAAAACAAATTACAAATATAACACAACACAGATAATGTTAATTTATAGGTTTCTCAGTCTATATTGTGGCCCCCTTTGACATCACTGATGTAGGGAACAAAATTGTGGACTCAGAGTCAGGCAAGCCTGGGTTTGAATGCTACTTCAGACACTTAGTTGTTTGACCCTGGGCAAGTCACTTCTCCGAGACTTACTTTCCTCATTTGTAAAATGACAGGGCTGGACTTGATGAATCTCTAAGGTCCATTCCAGTTCTAAATCTATAATTCCATGGTTAGTGTACAAGAAGCATCATCAATCATGATCTCCATCACAGAGACTAGGTTTGCTCTCTCTTTCTCTCTCTGTCTCTCCATATTTATATATACACATACACACACACACACACACACATAAACACACACATACACATATAGAGACATGGTGGGATGAGATTACTCGAATCAGTGCAATACCTTCAATGAGAATCCTTGCCATCCTATAGCTAGGTAAACCTATTCTTCACTGTAAGATGTTCCATGACGTACTAATTTCATCCCTATCTCTAATAATCTCTTTAGTCAAAGGTACAACCAATACTGTAAGAAAATGCTTATCCATGACATGATATGACCATGAAATTCATCTATAACCTGCCTTCAACAACATTCTTTTTAAATTCTGGGTGCCAAAAGAAAATTTTGCCAGGTCCTACCTACCCTATTCCTAAATAGTATAATATCTGATAAAAGTTTATGACACAGAAAAATGTACATGACACTAACCAGAGGACTACAGATTTTGAGCTGGAAGGGGCCATAGCAGCCCTCATTTTACAGGTGAGGAAACAGAGGCTCAGAGAAGGAGTGACTTGACCAGGATCAGACAACTAGGAAGTTAAGTGCCTAAAATGGGATTCTCACAGGCCTTCTTGGCTCCAAGTCCAGCAATCTGCCCTCGGCTACACCAGTGATGCCAAAAGTGTTACATATTGACCGAGAAACCTACAAATGTATATTATCTATGCTGTGACAGATTTTCATTCGTTTTGTTAAACATCTCCTAATGTAAATGACATTACCTTTTTTTTCACTTTCATATTTACTCTATCTTATTTGTTGCTCACAATAACTACGAGGCAGGGTTAGGTATTATTTTCATTTTGAAGGTGAAAAAATTGAGGCACTGAATTTATTAAGTGCATCGTCTAGTCATAGCACTAGCGAAGGGCAGAGCCAAGCCATGCTTTCCACCCCCAGGGTGGCTAGCATCTTCTACTACATCATGCTCCCTTAACATCAGACCGCCCCTAAGGCATTTAGGTCAGACTCAGGCAGGAGCTAGTCCTGTCTGGAGGCCTGGCTACAACCAGGTCCGGTTAAGGAAGTCTGTCTGTGGAGCTTATCAAACGGTAAGCTCCATCGGAACAGGGACAGAAATTTAGCGAAACTTTCTATCTCGCCTGGTCAGTAACAACAGAAGAGATGAATAAAAATGTATTTTTTTTCTTAAAAAGTTTACTCTGTGACAGGTACTGAGAATATAAAGAAAGGCAAAAGTCAAGAAGCATGTGTTTTAATCGGTGAAATAACATGTAAATAATTAGGTACATACAAAATATACACAGATATATCTCTATCTATCTATAGAATATATATCTATTCTGACACTTAATAGCTGTGTGACTCTGGACAAATAACTTAATATCCATGAATCTCAGTTTCCTCATCTGTACAATGGGATAATAATACCTTGATACCTCATAAGGTTGTGGTAATGATCACATGACATATACATATATACACACATATATACATAGCATTCTTTCAAATCTTAAAGCACTCTATGTCATAATAATATATTATTATGTCTAATAATGACAAGTAATATGTCTATTATTTTTAGCATTATATGAATCGACCTTATCTTTGACCACTAATGGGTTTGTCTCCTACAGATTTTCTATCTATGGAGTCCATAATCTCCACGTAGGTTTTTCTGTAGTGAGTCAACAACATGATCCTTCAGTCATGCCTTGCCTACAGACCTCCCCTGTCCCCCAACCTCACCTGGTATCCTTCTCTCCAAACCTGATGTGTTCAAGGAAATTCTTTGGCTTCTCACTGTACCCATCAAACTTAGGGCCACACTAAGTTACTATTTCAGAACCTACAATACCTAGGAACCAAAGGCATCTGGGACAAGAAACATCGTGCTCGGCTTTCCAAGGCCCAGGTGGCAATCTGGACTCTGGGCGTGCTCATGGTCCAGCAATTTAAAAATGAAAATCCTATAACAACTGTTTTCTCTCTCCTTTCTTCTTTCTTTCAAGAGAAAAGCTGTTTATCCCCAGCCTAATTTCTGCCCAATTCTAAGCCCTGTTGTGATGAGCCCTGAGTTTTGGTGCCAATGCTCTTACTCAAATCCAACTTTATGTCCTAAGTGAAATATAATTTAACAGGAATGTGATTTTTGGAATGATCTCATTGCACAAATATATCCAGCAAAGGCCACAGGGAGCCTCTAGTCAGCCCATTCACACCCAGGACCTAGGAGATTACAGACCCCTTTCCCTTAAATGGAGAATGTGTCTGCTGCCAAACGCAGAGTAAGCCATCTACCCTCAGGAAATTGGACATATTGACCACCCGGAGATTCTCCTCTGCTAGACTGCCAAAGGCCAGGGCCCAGGCCTAGGGTAAAAAGGACCAAACACAGACCTGTCCAAAGTATCCAGGCATGTATGCCTCCCTTCCCAGTCCCTACCCTCATATTGCTCCCATCCAAATTGTCATGAAGACTGCTCATATAGCAGACTCACATCACATCTCATCCTTACCAGAGGTCATTTTTTTCTTTATATTTGTTTTAATTTTGAGATTTATTGCAATTCTCTGGCTTAAGGGACCAGAGGTCATTTTCACACATTTTCCTGAAAGTGAAGTGGTAACACACTCCATACCCCGGGTACAGACATTGTCGGAATCAAGATGTTAAGAACACCCAATAGAATGGTAGATACTCTGTGGGCCCACCACAATCTACCTTCTGGCATATTTGTTGCCCATCCTGCAGAATCAGCTATGGGAAAATGGAGGTCCTGCTAACAGAGAGTGGGAGACTTTTCCCTCAGACCATCTCAGCAGGGTCCAGATGGACCCAACCAGGGAGGAGAGACAAGGGAAACAATCTGTTCCAGGCACCTTCAGAAAGGACACCATTGTTCTGGCTCTGTACCCAAGGCTACCCGATGGCTTAGACCAGCTGTTGACTCTAAGTGTAACTGTTCCCTGATGGTGACACCCCAACAAGGCTCTAATTTCTCAGCTGTGAGCACTGTCGTTGACTGTCCGCCAAGCCTACAATGTTCTCCTTCCTCGTCTCAGCCTTCCGACTTCACTGGCTTCCTTCAAATGCCAGCTAAAACCCCATCTTCAACCAGAAGCCTTACCTAATTCTCTTTAATATTAGTGCCTTCCCTCTGTTTACATTTTATTTATCCTATATATAGCTTGTTTATACTTATATATTGTCTCCCCATTAGATTGTAAAGTCCTTGAGGACAGGGACTGACTTTTGCCTTTATTTGTAACCCTAGTACTTAGCAGTGTCTGCAAACAGTAAATATTTAATAAATGCTTATCCACTGACTGGGAGCACCCACACCTACCTAACACAAACCAAACCTGTTCCTTTCTAGACAGTGTCTACGCCAACCCAGCCCAACCTTCGGACAACCTTAATTGGGGGTAGGGGGGGTGCAGGAGGGCTCAGCAACTGAAGTTCCAGTACTTCCACATGGCACCCTTCATCTGACTTTACAACCTACTGCCCAGTCAGTCTCTAACTTAGCCCAAAGCTAAGCATATCAGACCTAGTAGTAATCACCCAGAGGAACAGACAGCTTCAGAAAGCTGTTCCCCCTCCTCTTCCACCAAGTGAGCACAATGACACACATATACAACAACTGAGTTAATTAATTAGCTAATAAATCAATTCCCTTGTTCCCCCAATATTGTTAGGAGCCAGTTTAGAAAAAAACCTTGTCTGTGTTTCTTGGTGCATTCAACCGTTTGTAGAAAAGTCTGGAAAGAACCCTGATAGGAGTTAGGAAACCTGGGTCCTTGTCCCTATTATCTCGAGGCTTTGAGTCATTTCCCTGATCTTGACTTCTGCTGTGAAGAAGATGGATTAAAAGCCAGGAGCAGGTAGGTGGCTCGTGACTAGAGCACCATGGGGAAGACTTGAGTTCAGATTCAGCCTCAGACACTTACAGCTGTGTGACCCTGGGCAAGTCACTTAACCCTGTTGGTCTCAGTTTCCTCATCTATAAAATGAGGAAGAAATGGCAAAGCCCTGTAGTGTCTCTGCCAAGAAAACCCCAAATAGGGTCCCAAAGAGTCAGACAGGACTGAAACTACTGAACAGCTACAACAAAGGTCTTGCAACAAAAGCAGTCTGTGAGTCCTGGGCCCACAGAGCAACACATCAATATACGCTAGAGTTCTAAGGGAGCGTGAGGAAAAGGAAGAAGGATTTTTAAAATAAATAAAGCTGAGCTCCCTGGCTTCCCCCATGACTATCAGCCCCTGCCAAGACCCTAATGCATCTCTTTAGTCTCCCTCATGCTGGATTGAATGGGAAGCCTTGGAAAAATAAAAGCACGGAGTGGGCGTCAGGTTCTGGGAAAACCTACGTAAGAGGGGTGGGCGTATCAGCCTAGAGAGCTACCCGTCTCCTCGTTAAAGTGACCACAGGCTAGATCTTGGCACTTTAACCACGTAAGAATTCAGCTCTCAAGTGCTGACTAAGTGTGAACAAGGTCTGGATACTTCCAACTGAATCAATAGATCGATCAATCGCAGCTTTCAGGCCAAGTGCAAAAAAAAACCAAAATCCTTGATTTTCTGATTGTTTGTTCTTTCATTGTGATGTCCTTGACCAGCCATGGACAAGCTGAACCGAGGCTGGATGGGGAGCACATTCTTATCACCGTCCGGATGCTAGCTTGGGACACAGAGATTTGGGCAAGTGGGAAGCCAGAAGAGGCCTTCAAGTCAAATCGCTGAGAAGACGCTGCTTGGGGCAGTGAGGGGAGAGGCCCAAGCACCAGCGTCCACCTTGCTCTCCTTCCCCAGTCCCTCCCTAGGCTGGACTGTGACTTTGTGGGCTCTGAAGGGACTTCCCAGGACAGCTGATGACAATGAGATCCAAGGACATGGAAGACTCAAGCCTCACTTTGGAACACGAGATGGCGATGCCCAAGCTACCTATTTCAAAGGGACGATACGAATACAGTGCTTTGCAAATTTCAAGGTGCTGAGTTATTGTCTTTTTTTGAATGTTCCTCAATTAGCCCTTTCCTCTCTATTCCCACCATCATGACCCCAATCATAGGATTTCATCACTTTACTCGTCAGGTTTGTGGGAGAATCAAACAGGTCCCAATGTGAGCAATGTTTCTGGTTCCACATGGGACTTAGTGTTGAATTCTGAGGCACAGTGTGGTAGGGAGGAAAGGGTTTGAAGGCAAACGACTTGAATTTGATCCCAGCCCTGCCAATCACTTCCTGAACAAAGCATTTAAACTCTTTGGGTCTCACTTTCCTCACAGGGAAAATACGGAAATGTGCTTTCCATCTCTAAATTTACGATCCTTTGAAACCTCTCTGCCTCAAGTCTCTTACTTCTTACTCACTTTTCAACTAATCTTCCTAAGACACTATTTTGTTAATGCCATTCCCCTGTTCACCAATCTACCGTGCCTATTATAGAATATTGGCATTATTATCATTATGGGATATTATATCATTACATGAAGTTCAGCACTCCACTATCTTTGCCAAGAAAACCCCAAGTGGGGTCAAGAAGACTCCACAGCAACAAAATCCGACCAATTCAACCTCATTCTCTCTGGAATTCCTGGTATCATCAAGTAGAATTCATTCCGTCAAAGAAGATAGTGCATGTAAACCTTCAAAAACCTTAGAACAGTGGTGCCAAACTCAAACTGAAACACCTTAGAAAAGCACAAATTCCAGTTAGCTCTATTTTATTTTGTTAAACATTTCTCCATTACATCTTAATCTTGTTGTGCCTGAATTTGTAGAAGGTCCCTGAGATGAGAAGTTAAACACCTCTTCCTTAGAGTACTCTGCAAGTGTTAAGTTATAAATGTCTGCTGTATGTATAACACTGGGTTAGGCGCTGGGAAAACTTCAAAATTTAGCCAAGAGATATAGGCTCTATTCTCTTTTTTAAAGTGTTTATTTATTTTTAGTTTTCAACATTCATTTTCTTAAGATTTTGAGTTCTAATATAGGCTCTATTCTCAAGAGGTTTACATTCCAGTAAGGAAATAAACTCCCAACACAGAGAGCTATACTACATAATAAAGTGTTAAGGAATTGCAAAACAGAGTGGCTATGACAGCTGAGCATCCAAGGTCATTACCAATATACACCTCTGCTCCAGTTAGAGCTGGAATTTTATTAGTCCTAGGGATGGCTTATAATGAACCATTCCTCGTCCTCCTCATAACTAATTATATTAATTGAACCTTTCAAGGATCTATGATTTTATCGCTCTTTAAATAAGACATAAATTGTAACCCCAAAATGCCTTAGTACATTGTCTTCCTGAGTTGTTGGGGCCAAAAAAAATTCATCACCTAGTGGCCAACCTTCTGACCACACTAAGCTAGGCTGATCCTTGGATGGCAGAAATACAATTTATCACTTGACCCACATTTGAAATATTTCCAGCTTGGAAGGACCTTTTAAGCCTGAGCTCCACTGATGCAGGCTTAGAGAACTCAGGGTCTGCTCAACACCTGAAGGAGACATAAGAACAAAACTTGAGAGTAGGCAGAAGGCTGTGATGGAAAAAACCACTAGCATTAAAATCAGAAAACCCAGGTCCAAATCAAGTATGAGCTATGTTACCTAGTGCAAACCCCTTGACCATCCTGAGTCTTACTCTAGTGATACACGAAATGAAAAGGCTGGACTATATTAACTCTGGAGCTCTTCCAGCACTAAATCTACCATCTTTAAGAAGGCTAATTACTATGGTCTTGGAGATTTGTCACACAAGACGCCAGAAAAAAATGGAGGGCATACGGACTAGACAGAGAAGGTTTATATTTGTCCTGATGGAACCCAAAGGGCAAACCTAGGACCAGCGAATCAAAGGTGCAAGAGGCAAATTCCTGCTTAACATTAAAGGCAAAGCAAAGACTTCCAAATAATGAGAATGGTCTCAAAGTGGAAGCAGTTGCTTCCAGTGCTTGTAAGCTCCTCTTACCGGAGAACTTTAGGCAGAGGCTGGATGAACCATCATCCTGTTTGCCTGATGCCCATTCAGGAATTGGATGAACTTGACAAACTTGTGGACTCCTAACTCTGAGACCCTCTGACTATACACATTGGGCAAAAGAGCTTGGTTGACACAAGGAACAATGTGCAGCCGAGCATGGGGACTGATCATGTGCAGAACATGAGGGAAAAAAAGAAAGCACTGAACTCTGTGCTGGTCATTATACATTAGAAGGGGCATTGAGAAATTGTGGTACAACTAGAGGAGACCAAATGGCCATCACTGACCTTCATTTTCCTTATTGATAAAATGGGTCTACCAACATGATACTCAGGTTTTTAGGGTGCTGCTGTTGTTACCATTTTCAGAAAAGGAAGAAAATCCACAAGCAACCTGGAGGAGCCTCAAGCCCAGATGATACCAGGAGGAGTATTCCCCAGCATCCCTCAGAGCCTTAGAATACCGTCAGTTTTCGCTGTCTTGTGTGCTGTAATCCACTCCACCACTGCTGGTGTCGGCTCTCCCATATTCTTATCACCTCGTGCCCCCTCTTGTTATCACTCTGTTTCAGCCTTGGTCTCTCACCTCATTACTTACTCTACCATCTCAAAGAGCTCTCTCAGCTTCTCTACCGGGACTCACCCTGGGGCCTTGTCTGCTGTCTCTAATTTCCCTCTCCCAGGTTGCTTGCTTCACAGACTACCTCTTTGTTTTGCCACAGGGTGGGGAGAAGATGGTGCAATAATCACAGATTCTGAACACAGAGGCAGGGAGGGTGACCTGTTCGATCTGACTAGAGTCCAGGTATCCTTCCAACCTCTAAAGATGAAAAAGAGAAGGGTCCTATCTCTGGGAAAACAATCCTCACTTTCCAAAAGCTGACCAGCCACCTCAGTAGATCCTTAGTTCAGTCTCAAGAGTCCCAAGCGTACATATTTAAGTTGTGTATGTGGAAATCAAAGAACCCCCAATAGCTACTATATGTCATGTAATAATGACGCCATAGGATGATGCAGAGGGAGAGCAATACCACATGCTAGAGGGCTGCCCTCCAAGTTGGATGGCCTGCATGTAATTCCTGGCTCTGAAACTACTGGCTTTGTGACCTTTTATTATGGTTATTATTTATTATTAGTGCCTCAGGCAAATTCCTAAGACTTAGATTTTCAGAAGAGTGGCTGGTCCACCTTGGTAGAGGAAGCTTGCTCCCTAGAGGCTTCTTACACTGATGAAATCATAGATCGAGGACTAACAGCCCCCCCCAAGAAAGAAAGGGATGAAGGAAGGAAGGAAGGAAGGAAGGAAGGAAGGAAGGAAGGAAGGAAGGAAGGAAGGAAGGAAGGAAGGAAGGAAGGAAGGAAGGAAGGAAGGAAGGAGGGAGGAGGGAGGGAGGGAGGGAGGGAGGGAGGGAAGGAAGGAAGGAAGGAAGGAAGGAAGGAAGGAAGGAAGGAAGGAAGGAAGGAAGGAAGGAAGGAAGGAAGGAAGGAAGGAAGGAAGGAAATTGTAACAGAATGAACTCTGGCCCTGGAACCAGGAGTTCTGATTTGAGTCTCTGCTCTAAAAATAATACTAATTACTAGTAATATTATTGGGGAGAACATCGAAGGCAAATACAGTGGCACTGAGCATGTGACTGTAGATGGTGTGTGTACCGCCTATCAGACTCATCGCTGGAGAAGCAGACGTGTAGCTGGAATTAGCCTTTTAGTACTCCAGGAAGAATCATCAAAGCAATGGGAGAGCTGTGCACAAAGCAAACACCAAGTCAATGTCAGATTCGGTTTCTTCTCCAAAAGTGTAAGGAAGTCACAGAAAACTATACTGATAATTGGATTTAATGAGATGTACCTTGATAATATGTTTGAAGATGATACAAGATCCATCCAAATCTAATGTTCCCATGATGCATATTTGTATGGAGCCATCTCAGTGGCTGGGATTTTGGTGTTACATATTATGAAAAGTAGAATAAGGACAGTCCCAATAGCTAGCATTTCTACAGTTCCTACTGTGTGCCAGGCACTGTGCTGAGCACTGAGCAAAGCACTTAAAATCACTGGGCTTCATTTTCCTTATTTATAAAATAGGGTTCTTAAACTCAACCTCTCACTTCAGCCTCTCCTCATGCTGAACTCTGCTCAAAGCCCTCACTCCTACTCACTCTGGCCTCAAAACCACAGAATTTCAGAGATGGAGGAAGGGTCTTCAATAATCATCCAGTTCAATCCACATGCAAAAGAATCTCACATCTAACACACACCCAACTAGAAGGCATGTAGCCCCTGCTTAAAGAGCTCTAATGAGGAAAGGCCCCTCACTGCCTCCCAAAGCAGCCTATTTGCCTCTTGGCAACTTCTAACTCTTAAACCTGCTTTGGCCTCTGGGGTCAAGTACAAGTCCTTGGGCAAATCCCTTCCCTTCTCCCCAGCCTGAGCTTCCTTCCTCCTCTGTAAAATAAGGGGGTTGGACTAAATTATCTCTAAGACCCCTTCTAGTTCTAAATGTATGATCCTACTTAAACTAACGACCTCATAAGGTTGTTAGGAGGAAAAGGCTTTGTAGCTTTTAAAACCCTAAGTAAAGTGGTAATATCATATAGGTTTTTACTGACCTCAAACAGAGTTGATCAGTCACCAGCTGTTCTAGAGTACTTAATACCCAGGGATGAATAACTCACTTCATCCATATAGGTAGCAGGGTTAATAAGTAATAACCATGGGGGAAGGGTGCTATAAAAATAAGTTGTTAGGGTCCCAAAGAGCTGTGACTCTAATGTTTTCCATCCATTCTCAGTCAAACAGGCCACACTGTTGAGTCACACACACACACACACACACACACACGCACGCACACACACACACACACACAGACAGTGTTTGGGGTTTATTGCTTCTTTGTTTTTTTTCACCTCACTATTCCAGATTTAGTAGAGTCCTAAAGCCTTGGAACAGTACTCAGGAATGCCAATATGCCTAGAACCTAGTTTGAGTCAAGCAGTCTCCTTCCTGTGGGGCCTCTTCTAAGACAAGACAGGGTGGGGGGCTTGGGAGAGCAGTCCTTAGGTCAAAAAGAAGCCTGCCTGCTTTCAAGACCAGGTACTTAATTTCCTTTCTTAAAACATCCCTAAAGTGATTACCCTGAGTGGTCTTTGAATGAGGTACTCAAAGCTCCGTGTACCACCATAATGGTGCCATGTTACAGCCAACATCAGACACATTTGTATGGAACTACACAGACACATTGTACACATTTCCACAAAATCCCAGAGTCATAAAAGAGGCTGATGATGTCACCTATGTGACTCCTTCCTTCCAGGAAAGCTCCCTTCTATCTTTCCAAACAAAATTCCAATCTCCCTAATTACCTTCTCTGAGATGGTCATCACAAAGTTTCTGAGCTTGTCCATCTAACTTCAAACTCTCTCATTCCTCACAAATGATAAAAATCCATGCCTGGTGGAAAAGGCACACTTCTCCAGAGACCAATTCCTCCCTGTGAATGGACTGCTGGATGAGTGATGGTATACCAACTCTCAAAGAAATCCTGTTCTGCAAATGTTTAGATGTGGTCATCTCTATTAAGCAACAATGACATTCAGAGCCAAGAAGGAGCCTTTGAGGGTATCCTGAAGGACTAGTTACGTCCAAAACCCCTTAGTGTGTGACACAGAAACATGTCCCTGGTGTGCACCTAAGGCACAAATGGCCCACAAAAGGGTCAGCACAGCCCTGGTTTTTAAGGCTTACTCTAGGCAGCACCAGAAGCATCCATGTACATAGCAATACTGACAGAGGAGATATTTCTAACCCATTGACCTGCCATTCTCCCCTCCCACCCTTTTCCCCTAAAAGCAGGCGGGGCAGGAGAAGACCCAGAACGTAAAGTAGCTCTTCATTCCCGGAATTAAACCCTGCTTTTCAGTCCCTTCCCACCTCCATCTCAACATTTTCCCCCAAACTCTCAAAACTCAAGTATGTGTCTGCGTGTGTGTCTGTGTTTTATTTACATGATCCACGTCTGTTGTTAGCAACAGGAGCAAAGTCCCCCAAGGCAGAGAAGGTAAGTTTGCCAACTGGCTTGCTGCTCCCTGGCTGCTCCTGGGCCCCCAAGAGAAGGCTGGTAAAACATCCTCACTAGTTCCTCTGTCATCTGCACCCCATACTGATGAGTCCTCGGGCTAGAATTTTGGCCTCAGGGTAACTGATCTCTGGGAAGCCATTTGTGCATGTGACAGAGAATGGAAGTGACTGTCCTTACATCTTTATCCACAGGACCCACATGAGCACAAAGTCACCTTCTCAGAGACCAGTGAGTCTCTCCCACACCTCCTGCACAACCTATGTGACAAGAGATCAAGTCTGCTGGAAGGCCTCCACATGGTAGGAAACTGCCATATCCCACGGCAGGACGCTTCCCCTCTAGCGATTTTTGTCAAACCCAAGCTTGCCTCTCCCCAGCTCCCATCCCATGGTCCCTGACTTCCAAACAAGCCTCATCCCTCCTCCCCATGGCAGACCTTCAAAGAGACAGCAAGCCATGGGCTCAGCCTTAATCTTGCTTTTTCCCCATCAAACATCCTCATTGACTTCTGTATGCTTTCTAATCCCCCTACCAGACTGCTCACTCTTCTCTGAACTCTCTAACTTGTCAACATTCTTCCTACAACGTGGTTCCCAGAAATGAACCCAGCACTCCAGCTACGGGTCAAGTCACAAAGGAACTTTCACCTCCCTCATCTCAGGAGCAAAGCTTCTGTTAATATAGTTCAAGATGTCATGACACTTATGGGCAGCTGAATCACACTGTTGGTTCATATTAAGTTTGCAAACCACTAAAACTTCCCAGATCTTTTCAGAGAATTGATTTCTAGACATGCCTCCCCATATTGTCCTTATATAGCTAGGTGGCAACATAGATAGAGCTATCAATCTTAAGTCAGAAATATGTGAGTTTGAATTTGGACTCAGATACTTCCTAGCTGCCAGACCCTGGACAGTCACTTAACCTGTTTGCCTCAGTTTCCTCATCTGTAAAATGGGTGTAGTAATAACTTCTACCTCCCAGGTAGAATACCTCCCAGGGTTGTTATGAAGAGTTGTGTGACTCTGGGCAAGTCACTAAACCACAGTCTGCCTCGGTTTTCTCATCTATAAAATAGGGATGATAATAGCTTCTACCCCGCCAGGGCTGTTGTGAGATTAAACAAGACAGTATTTGTAAAACATTTAACCTAGGGTCAGGCATACAGTAAACACTAACTGTTAACTATCCTGAGGATGGTGGTGAGGATGCAGGTGTTTTTTTAACCAAATATAGGACTTGATTTTTATCCCTATTAAATTTCAATGTGTTAAATTCAAATCTAAACTCTATTATCCAACATGTTTACTATCCTTCCCCTGCTGTCATATGCAAGTTTTTTAAATTATCTTTTTCAAATAAATATTTACCTTTCTCCTTCCCACTTCCCCTCTCCATTGAGAGAGCAAGAAAAATAGAACTTCTCTTAAAAACACATATCATATAAAAGTTTGATGACATTCCACTGCTTCCTTCAGCCCAGTCATTGAGAGAAATGCTGAGGAGCCTGGGACTGAACAGAGAGCCTTAAGGAGCTTAGCATGTGTACACAGACCCTGCTCCCCAATATACAAACCAACAGCACACAATCCAGGATAGTGTATAAGTCAAGGTTTAATGTTTGGGGGCCCAAATAGAAGAGGGAGGCCTATAAGAAGTGCATGAACAGGGAAGGCTTCACAGAAGAGGAGCAATTTCCTAAACATGATTTCAGAAGCCTATCCCAGGTGAAAAGAGTGAGATGAAGAAAGAGAAACGGGATTGAATATGGCATTCCTGGGGGAAACCATATGGAACACTACTCTCTCTTGTTTATTTAGCCATATTGAGTTGAGTCGTTAGAATCTTCATGATCTCATTTGTGGTTTTCTTGACAGAGATACTGGGGGGTTTACCATTTCCTTCTCCAGCTCATTTCACAGATGAGGTAAGGCAAACAAGGTGAAGAGACTTGCCCAGGGTCACAAAGTTCGTAAGTGCCTGAAGTCACTTAGTTGCACACTATTAATATACCCAAAGGTTGGGTATTTAGGTAGGAGAATTTGTGAATGCCAAAACCTTCCATCTAATCAGTGGTACAGCTTTAGACTTAAATCCATTCAAGCTACAAACCAGCAGTCAAATAGGCTTCCATTCTAATTCTACTTAGTGCATTCCTTCCTTTAAAGATAAAGCAGCCAGCCGGCCAGTCTAAACCAATCTCCATCCTGATAGGAACGGAGGAGCCCAGGGCTGGGAAAGAGAAGACCCCAAAGTACTTTGGCTTAGTGGACAGAGTGCTGGACTTAGAGTCAAGATGACCTAGGTTAAAATTCCACCTCTGCAATTTAAGATGTATGACTACGGGCAAGACACCGAAATCTCAGAGTCTCAGTTCCTCATCTGAAAAACAGGAATAAATAACACCTACCCCAGCAGATTGTTGTGAGGCGACAATAAGATAACAGATATATATAGGCTGGATAAATGCCAAGAGGTATTCATTTGTACGATGTCCACCTGCCACTCTTCCCAGGCTCATTTTGAATCTCTAATCAGCCAAGAGAAGTTATGAGCTTGGCTTTCACCATAATCGCCTGCGACTCTTTCCCTTAACTGATGCCCTGGGAATTTCCAGGTTGGTCTGTAAAAAGAGGGTCTTCAACATTCCAACCTCAGCTTTCAGACAACAAAAATGCCTCCTGAAGGAATCTGCAAACTCCTCCATCTACCAGGACTCTGGGCAGGCTGGGCCAGGTCTGGTTTCAACCCCTTGCAACCTGCTGGGGAGCAGAAATTCATTCCTCTGCTAATGAGGAGGCATTCCAGGGAGGAAAGGAGAGCAAAGAACCCTTTCGGGATCTGTGGTCCTAGAGCACCCCATCCCTGGGGCAAGAGGTTGGAGTGGGGCTGGCCACATTAGAGACCCAACGCCTTGCTGGAAGAACGGCTATAAACATCTCCTTTCTGGAACACTTCTGGGGGCAGAAGCTTCCAGCCTTCAGAATTCTCTAAAGGTCACCCAGACTGACTGTCCTTGACGTGTCACTTGAGCTGAGCAAATTGTCCAAAACTGGACCAGGAGAAAATAGCTCAGGATAAGCGGGCCATGTACTTTTCTATTTTCAAATCTTCTATAGGGAGAGTCAGGTAGAGGACCATAGTAACCAGGCCCTCCCTGGGAAATACAGTGGGAGTTTCTTAGTGTTGTTGGGTGGGGTGAGGGAAGGAATACACCAAGTTATTATCCCTTGAAGTAAATTCCATGGAGAATGTCTCCTAAAATTATAGGCTTAATTTAAGCTGTTTGCCCACCTATATCAGGGGCAGCCAGGCTGGGGAGGGAGTGATAGAGAGGAAGGAGAGGCAGGAGTCCCTCCCCTTGAGGCAGGCGGGCTTAGAGTCCTACTCACAGTCCTGAAAGGTCTAGACGCCCCATCCGAGAACAAATCTCATGAGGGTCAAGAGATGGTCATGGGCAGCAGTTCTATTAGGTGCCTCAAACCCAAAGATATGCCTGCTCCCCAAACTCATGCCCACAAGTGATTGAGGCAATAAAATGATAGCAGGTGAAATGAGCCACTTGCTACAGAACTTCCAACCTAACTACAATCCTGACAATAAAAAGACTTTGTTGTTCTGTCACGTCCAACTCTTCAATGATCCCCATTTGGACTTTTCTTGGCAAAGATACTGGAGTGGTTTCTCATTTCTTTCTCCAGCTCATCGGACAGATGAGGAAACTAAGGCAGAGTCAAGTGACTCACCCAAGGTTACACAGCTAGTAAGTATCTGAGGACAATTTTGAAGTCAGATTTTCCTGACTGCAGGCCCAGTGCTCTATCTATCCACTGTGCTACCTGACTCTCCCAGAAAAAAGACTAGCAGATATTTATATAATGCTTTACAACTTACATTTTCTAAGCTTCATGACCAGCCTGTGAGCCAGATACCATTCTCCCTGTAGTAAGCTCAGAGGGATTTAGTGGTTTGTCCATAGTCACGCAGCTTTTAGATGTCAGATGCAGGATTTGTACCTAGATTTTCTAACTTCATGACTAGGACTTATTCAATTCAATCCAATTTGAACATTTATTAATTACTGTATACTGGGCACTGTGCTAAGTAATGGAGATACAAAAAAGGTAAAAGACAGTCCTTGCCCTCAAGGACCTTACAATCTAACACAGAAGACAACATGCAAACAAATATACAAAGCAAGCTATATACAGGATAAACAGGGAATAATTAATGGGAGGAAGGTACTGGGTTGGGGAAGGCTTCCTGTAGGAGGTGATATTTTAGCTGGGACTTAGAGGAAGCCAGGGAGGTCAGTGGTCTAAGTGGAGGAGGCAAAACATTCTAAGCATGGGGGATGGCCAGAAAAAACATCTCAACCTAAGAGAGTCTTGTTTATAGAACGGCCAGGAGGCCAGTGTCACTGGACAGAAAAGTCCATGGCAGGTAGTGAGGTATAAAGAAAGGTATGAGGAGGATATTTATAAAAGGCTTTTGAATGCCCTACTCAATACCTATTCAATGCTGTCCCACCATAAAACTGGCATCTACCATGCCCATGAAGGGTTACAAAGAGCATTACATACATTATCTTACTTGGTCCTAAGAGCGTTGAACCCTTAGAAAGACACAGCTTTGGTTCTAAAACTACCAAGAGAAAGCCCAGGAGGTAAGTTTCTAAGCTGTTTCTGAAGATGAAGATGATGATGACAACCTCCTGGACCACCCATCTGGCCATCTGGCTGAGTCTGCATCGTTCAGTATGGGGGAGGCCGCAGGAAGGTCTGGCAACCAAAGTGGGAGCAAGGCTCACACGTGGTCATATTTGGGGAAGCAAGAGCGCAGAATATAAAGCGAACCATGAAAAGGGGGTGGTACTTACCTTTACAGGGGCTCTTAGTCCAGAACCAGCTAACCTAATTTAAAATATATCTTGATAACTCTCTTTTCACATAATGTTTCCTCGGTAATCCAATTTTATTTTATGCATTTAAAAACATTGTTTTACAAAGGGGATACTCTCTAGACTATCCAAGGGGTCTATAACACACAAAAATTGAGAAGCCCTGCTGCATTATGGGAACTTTGATGTGCACACTTGAGTATCTACCCCTTTCCTCTGATTCTGTGCTTTGTGGCCCCTTGACAGCATAAACTTTCAGAACAGCATTTCCCAAATCCATGTTCTGTGTAGTGGGAACAGGAGTTCCAGGAGAAAATTTCAGTAACAGCATTATTTTCCCCTCTAAAATGCTAAATATGGAATTACCTAGGTCACTTATTACATAAAATATTTATTACACACAGTGGTTTTTCAGTATTAAAGTAAGCCTAGTTGTTTCTATTTTGGTCCAAAAGTATCCCAGCCTTGTTGTTTGCTGTCCCATGCCATCATCAGTGGTATGTCTGTCATCCTTCTAGCCCAGCATCTCAAATTCAAATATAAGTAACATTAAGTGCCTACTGTACAGACAGCACTGGGTTAGAGTACAGACAAGACAGAAGGCCTGACTTCATGGGGCCTACAATGACCTACAAATATATAAGAGAATAAAACACATACAAAAATGATGATAATTATAATACACAAAAAATACACTAAAGAACATATGAGGACTGACTGATGAGGGTCTGGAGCTCATGTTTTATGGAGGCTGACCAAAGAAACTGGAAATATTTGATCTGAAGCATTTGAAAGAATGTTATTTGGAATGGAAATTAGATCTATTTTGTCAGGCCCCTGAAGGCAGAACCAGGAACAAGATGGATGTTGTAAAGAAGAAAATTTGGGCTAGATGTTAGGAAAAACTTTTTAGCAATTAGAGGTACCCAAAGTGAAATGGGCAATCTCTGGAGACAAGTAGTCTGTCAATAAATATTGCTAAGCACATAACATGCAAGGAAGAAAATAAGATGAACACAGGCAAAAGACAATCCCTGCTCACGAGGATCATACAACATGCAAACAATGTATATAAGATCTTCAAGCAAAAGCTGGATGACCACCAGTCATGTATGTTGTCTACAGATGTGCAGGTATTGGTATCACTTTTGGATTGGATAACCATGGTACATTCCAATGGTGAGATTCTGAGCTTTATCAATATAGCCCAAGTCCAAAAGTGTATCATGGTCAAACCTGTCTGGAAATGCTATCTTTGAGGATTAGTCTGATGTTCTGAGGACAGAAACATACATAATTACAAAGCCAGAGACATGGCGGGTCGTCAGCCAACTTTAAACAATGGTATTTCATCACAGAGCCTGAGAGTGTACGTGTCCAGGGAAAAAGCTGACTGAGTCTTACTCTTGGGGTCAATCAAGGTCTGAATTTCCCTGAGAAACAGTGAAATCTTGTCACATTTATTACTCACCCTAGCCCCTCAGGGCCTTCAAAAGCCGTATCATCCCAGTGGTACCCCAGCAAGAATCCCTTAACAAGTGGTCACCCAGCCTCTTCTTAAAAATGCCCAGTGAGGGGGATGCAGTGTCAATCATTCTGCTCCTAGAGAATACTATCTGTGAGAAAACCATTCGTTAGGACAAGCCTAAATGTGGCCTTGCCATGATCTTAGGTCTGCCCACTAGTTGTTAGCAAAAAATGAATAATTCCTCTTCCCCATGACAGGTCTTTAAATATTTGAAGATAGCCATGTATACACAGGCACACACACACCACACACGCAGAAACACACACTGCACACACCACCCACACACACACACACACACAATCTGGCTAAACCTCTCTAGTTGGCATTATATGTTAATCACCCTCGGGTGGATATTTTTTTCTCTAGGTTTTCTTTTTTATTTAAGTAATTTTTATCAACAATCATGTTTTTCCTCCTGCTTTTGCAGATGTTATTACAACTGAAAAAAAGTCCCAGAGGTCAAGAAAGGTCAGATAGTTAGCTCAGCCTCCCCTTGTTCCATCAGCCATTTGACTAAGTAAAATTCGACAAAATGGATATAACTGCCCAGGTCAAAGGCAAGGGCCAATCCTATCTATATCCCAAGCCACTAGTAAGTTACCGCCTGCCTTCCTATACATCTTCCAACATAAAGAGCCCATAACATGGCATTTCTGAAGTGCCTTGTGTTGATATTATCTATGAGGAAAGATGGCTTAATTTCCAGGTCAAAAATAGACTGAAAGGTAAAGCAAAGATCAGTGGGTGGTACACCACTGACATCAAAGGTTCTGGAGGAGAGAAAGGGAAAGGAAGGGATGTGGCTTGTTGGCTAGCTCAGATAAGAGCCCATGTTCAGTGAGATTTGGCATCTTTCTCTCTACATATTTAAAGACCAGAAATATACAGTGAAAAAAGTCCTTTTCTTGTGGTATTCCCCTTCCCTGTCCATCGATCCAACAGAACACAGTTATCTAAAGAGCAGACAACATAAAGCAAATCAGTCACAGGCACCTGATCTAAGGTCATTCATTCCAGTTTGGCACTGGTCCACATGTAGGTCAGGTTTTTTCAGTTCTTTCTGGTTCCCTTTCCTACTTCATTTTTCCTCTCCACCTGTCAAACCCACCTCAGTTCAGTATCACTGAAAAAAAACTAACTTACTCTTTGGTCCTCTGGTTGGCACTTCAGTTCCAAATCAGCATTACTCCCCTTTACTTGAGCCCCAAACTCTGCAGCTTCCCAGGTTTCTAACAACAGCCTCTGTCACGTTCTGCCTTTTCTGGGCACACAGACTTCAAAGTCAGTTCCCTTAAGCTGCCTCTGTTCATATCTTCAGATTTTTCAAAAAGCATGAAACTTTGTGAACTTATTTTCTCTAAATGTCTCCAGTTTCTTTCCATCTCTTCCCCAATTCTAATTCCCCATTCTCACACCTCAGCCCCAACAATTCTTTCTCCCAAGAAAAATCTCCTGACCTATCTGCCTTTTCTCAGGGCCACCATAAGCATATTTGTAAGTGTCTTTCAAAGTAACTGTACTTCACCATTCCTACTGGATGAAGGTGTTCTTAAGTCACACCTGATTTTGACAGGTGGTGGGTTTTTTCATCTGCTGTTGTTGGGGGTTTTTTCCCATAGAACCTGAGCTTACTTTGCTTCCATATGATTAGAGATTGAAAGATTAATTTTATCAATGATGTCATTCCATAAGGAAAACACCCTGAGTTGTCAAGGCTGACTGGAATCACAGCACGATCTCTTCCCTCTGTTCACATCCTCACATACTTCTCTTTATCCCATTCAGAGCTTATAACAGGACAGGTTCTCACTAATTAGCAAATTAGTGGTCTCACACCGAGGCTGGGTCCTCAGTGCCAGCATGTGCTGGCTAGGCCGATGTATGCCAGTCAGGTCAAGGTACCTTAGCTGGCGAATGTGAAGGGAGCTAGAGACTGACTCAAAACAGGGGCCAGGTCTAATAAGATTACTTCTTACCTTAATACCGCTGCTCAGCAGCCAGCAATCAGTTTACTGCTATCAACTGACTCAGACAATCCATCCACAAGCATTTATCAAGCATGTGTGCTACGTTATGTTGTGTCATTTTTTAGTCATGTCTGATTCTTTGTGACCCCATTTAGGGTCTTCTTGGCAGAGATACTGGAATGGTTTGTCATTTCTTTCTCCAGACTATTTTATAGCTGAGGAACTTAGGCAAACAAGGTTAAATGACTTGCCCAGGGTCACCCAGCTATTGAGTGTCTGGGGCTAGATTTGAACTCATGAAGATGAGTTTTCCTGACTCCAAGCCCAGAGCTCTATCCACTGTGACACCAAATAAAACAGTTTCTGATCTCAAGCACTTTATGTTCTATCCAAGGAGATAACATGTTCATGTATAAATACATACAAAATCAATTGAATTTTTAATGGAGAAGACTTTAGCAACTGGGGGTACTGGAAAAGGCCCTGTGCAGGGGTATTTGAAAGAAGCTAAGGAAAGTAAGAGGCCAAGGTGAGGAAGGATGGCATAACAGGCACGAAGGTCATTTAGGGCAAAGGCATGGAGATGAGATATGGCTTGCCTGGTATGAGGAACAGCCAGTTTGTCTGGACAATAAAATATGGAAAGAAGAGTAATATATAATAAGGCTAGAAAGACAGATTGGGCCCAGGTTGTATCTGGCTGAGAGGAGTTTAGATTGGATCCCAGAGGGAGAGGAGAGCACTGGCATTTCTTCGGTAGGGGAGTGATATGACAAGGCCTGTACTTTGGTAAGATCCCTTTGGTGGCTGTGCAGAAGATGGATTAGAGTGGGGAGAGAATTGAAGGAGGGAAATGAAGTCTAGGCAAGATACCCCAAGAGACTGAAGGAAGGTGGTAGGACCATGAAAAGAGATAAGGAGACTAGATATGGAAGGGCAACTGGCATATTACACAGGACTTTCAAATTTGGGACCTTCCCTATCAAGGGAAAATATGAAACTCCATTACAGGAAGCTTTAGACACACTTTCAACAACTTGTCCCTAAATGGACAGAAGTAGCACAGTGAGCTCGAAATGGGTATTTGTAAAGTGCTTATCACCAAACCAGCATATAGTAAGAGCTTAATAAATATTTATTCCCTTCCTTCCTTTCTCCCAGATCACTATATCTCACTGGTGGTTTCCTAGCCTAGTCATTAACTAAATGTTACTACCACTTTCACAAAATCCTGCCAGACTTCATTCAAAGCCATGTGTAGGAGAAGCTAAAATGATGTGGGTAGAGAAAGAAAATCCTGGCTTTAGAAAAGGTTTAAGTGATGCTAAACATGAAAGACAGGTGGGGGCATGGACAGACCAAGGAAAAAGGAGAAAAACAGGATCTTAAAGAGAGAAAGCAAATAAAACAGAGAAGCCAAGATAGAGAGATAAAGGAAGAGGAGAGGCAAACAAAATGGAAATAGATGAAGGAAGAATGATGGAAAAAGGGAAAAAAGACACATACTACGGTGGGAAGAGAGTCATTCTCACCAACTAAGGCACAGAAAGCCCATGGGACTTACCTGAAAACACAGATCACCAAAGGAACAACTGACACTTTCCCCAGCCATGATGTTCACAAAGAGAATCCACAAATCAGCAGATTGGCCAACATCCCAGGAAAAGACCTGAGACCAAGACCTCTAAGGAGGAAGAGAAACTGAAACCCAAGAAAGCTGAAGCCTAATGAAATCCCTTCTCACCAGTTATGCTCCGAAAATCTGCTGCCAACAATGGACTTTGCCCTTGGAATTCAATTCCTTGATTAGGAAGATAATCGTAAAGTCCCGTCCTAGGTAAACTTGGCTAAACAAACAGAAAACCCTTAGAGTGGAGACTGCCTCCAGTCCTATAAACTTTAGTGCCAGGTACTTTATGCTAGGGCAGAGGTTGAGGTCTTTCCATCCTTTCTTCTAGAGGCTTCTCCTGGCTGAGGGGCAGACACCAGCCTCTCCACTTGTCCTGTCTCTATGGAATAAAAGGCTCCAGGATGAGTATTTCCCCAAGTGAGTCAGTGACAAGATCTGGCTTGTTTAAAAGAGGAAGGCAAACACAGGTGGAAACTCCATTGGCAACTCATCTGGAGATTACAGGAAATACAGGAGCTGAATGAGGGGTATGGAGTTTGTACATCAACCTTGTTGATGATACAGGGTAAGTCCTCCATGGCATTTAAACAGTAGGGGACATGCTATCAATTTCTAGGTCTCATTATGTCTCCTTCAACACATCTAAGCTACTGGACCAGAAGGTCACAGTAACTTTTGGAGACTGGAGTTTTTGTTTGTGTTCTATAAATAAGCTTTTTGGAAGGGAGTGAAGGGATAATATCCATCCCCTTGTTTAAGAAACTGCACCATCATCTACTGTACAAGAAATCTTCTGCTACAAACAATAGGAGATTCTTTTCTTTCTCTCTGCTTGTGCCAAATGACTCTCCTCCATCTATATGGGAACTACCTAACTCCTGACACCTCAATTAAAATACCAGGCATGATCAAGGCAAGACAAGGTAGAAGATGGAGGTTAATTACAAAGAGACTCAATCATATATGAAGATAGCAAAATAATCCAATGCCAGTTTCCAAGTTAATTAGGAAACTCAAATCTCAACTTTCTCCAGTCATTCAGAAAAGTTCTTACCTAAGTAGGGTGGACAGCTAAATTTATGTTTCATGTTTAAATGGCAGAGCATTTAATAAATGGCAGTTTATTAAAATGTTTCACACTTTTGATTTAAGTACTGCAGTCCTATTAGATGTGGATGTGAAAATCCCCGTGGTAGTTAAGTAAACCTTTTGGGGGGGAGGGGGCCAGGGTGAAAATTGTCCCTGAAGGGAAATGTTGATCTATGATTTCCTTTTGTTCATGAAAGGAAATCAAGCTGTGCTAGTTAAATACTGGAGAAGAGTTTTTCCTGAATGTCCAGAGAAAACACAGGCTATGGGTAGCTTAACTGGTTATTCAGCTGACCTAAGTGCCAAAGTCACTAGAACACCAGCTTGCTTCTTGACTTTGAGCAGATCACATAACCTTTCTAAAAAGGTCTTTCAACTACATGGCAAGGATCATAAATTTCTTGAAGGATGAATTTGAAAAGTCTATTTTTCTCCCTGTCTGGACATAGAATGATGTCTGAATTTTCCAGGAACTCTCAAAATCCTCAGCCTGAGCCCACACTTATCCCTCTACCAGGCTTCTTTCCTTGTAAAATAAGGTACAGGCAGCTCTAGTTGATGGGAAAAGCACTGGGTTTGGAGGGAAAAGTCAAACCAAACCTGGAACCAAGTGACCATTTGCAAAGCTCTTCACTCTACTCTGCCTCAGTCTCCTTTTCTATAAAATAATGGCACTGGACTGAGGTGATCCCTTAGGAGACTTTTCTGTTCTGAATCCTATAAGTTAAAATATCAATGCCAGCCTACAAATTTCAAAATCTGCACTAGTTGCTAAGCCCTACCCTTGAGAATTATGAAGAAGGAAGAACTGAGGGATAAACACCATGCAACAACAGAAAAGGCAGGATAATGTAAAAGAAAGAAATGTTGATTGAGAGTCAAGAGACCAGCCACAGTTCCAACTCTGCCACAAATAAGTTGTGAAATCACGGGCAAATCACTTAACCTCTGGGCCTTGGAATTCTCAGTAGCAGATGCTGCTCTAAACCAGTGATCTTTCCACATGTTTTTGATAGCACACCCTTAGCAATATAAAACAAAAAACCTTTTGAACAAGCACCTGTGATATGCATACATTTACTTATTTATAAATGATATATACTGCTATGCTAATAATTACATACATCATTAAAAATTACCTAAAATAGACATTAAAAAGAGATAAAAATAAAATGTGCTCCTATGTAAAAAGGAGCCTTCTTTACTGAGACAAGAGGACATACATAGGAAGTGACCTCAGCTTTAAGAAAATCACTTTGACAGCTGTGCAGAGGTACAGTGGAAAGAAGACAGACCTGAGTCAGGGACAGACAGTCCAGGCAAGAAGTGAAAAGAGCCTTGACTAGGGTAGTGGCTATACGAATAGAGTGAAGGGATAAGACAGGAGAGATTTTTGTGGAAGTAGAAATGAAGACAACTGGCTATGAATGGGATGCGGAGGGAGTGGGGGAAGAGTTAGAGAGCTAGGAGTTAAATATGACCCTGAAGTGGTGAATCTGGGGGACCAGGGAGATAGTGGTACCCTGGACAGAAATAGAGATGTTTAAAAAGGGGTCCTTTGGTAAGAAATATAATATAATGAGAGCTGAGATGTACATCCCCACTCATCCAGGCTGACTCACTCTGTAAGACTCTGTCCTCTTCAGAATAAAAAGTGGACTCATTCACCAGATACTTCCACAGAACCTTCCAGTAGGTGACTGGTGAAGCCACTTAGGTTATTTGGGAGAAAGAGGATAGGGAGGGTGGGAGGGATTGGATTTTCCCAATAACACCTATTATGATGGGTATCCAGGAAGTGGTTAGGTTATTACATTCCTGAGGGGACAATACCAGGTTCAAAAGGGAGAGACTGATAACTTCTAAAGTAGGGAGAAAGGGTAGAGTAGGGGAGTGACAGGAGAGAAGGGTAGGGGGTAGATGTGGCTGTATTGGAGACAAGTCCCATGACTGGCTATCACAACCAAGATGGGACATGACCCCCGCTTCTTCCTAACCTCCAAATGGCTCTGAAATTATTATAGCTATTACAACTAATAAAAACGATAGCTAGCATTTTTATAGCAAAGCGCTTTACAGATATTATGTCATTTTACTCTCACAACAACCCTGAGAGGCAGGTCCCACTTTACAGATGAAGAAACCAAAGCAAAGAGAAGCTAACTTACCCTTCCCTGTGGCCATGCTTCATAAGTGTCTTAGGCCGAATTTGAGCTCAGGTCTTCCTAACTCTAAATTCATTGTTCCAGCACAGTTCCACCATACTCCCACATTTGAGAAATGACTAGCCTAGGACAACCTCTAAGATCCCTTCCAGCCTCAAAATTCTATGATTCACTCAACATTTTTAGTAACTCTTCTAAATAAAATTGAGTTTGGATCCTTAATATATATATATTTTCAAAGTTCCAGTATGCTCTGTCAATACATTTATAGTCTAATTACTACAGAAATTTTAAAATGGTACTTTTCTGGATCTGAAAGTTTAGACAACAGTTTTAGATGAGATTAACCAACTGAGTTTATATTGTCACTGTGATTGACTCAATTGAACTCAGTCACAGTCAAATTGCTTCTTTAAGGTTTTCTAGATTTTTTTCTTTTGCATGTCAATATATATTTATAGTAAGGTTTTTTTCTTGCTTTCTCAATGAGTAAGGATAGGGAGGGAGAGAATTTGAAACTGAAAATGAAATTGAATTTTTTTTTTTCAGTTTTCTAAGTATCACCATAATACAGGTCCCTGAAGATCCCGAGGCCTGATCTAGAAGCTCCCTGGAAGGCTGCCCTGAACTCTGGAAAGGCCTTTTAGAAGGAAAGTCTATTCTAAGACCATTAGTTCCTGGAGAGACAGAGGTCTGAGCCTCCACAGTGGTACAAAAGCTCTCAGGAGACCAAGCTAAACCAATGGCAGAACTAGAGCTCAGGCCAGCAGAGGTCAAGCAAGCAGAGGGCCTCCAGTATTCTTCAGGTAAATGGAAGGCCGAATCACATAGCTTTTAAAAATTCCAGGGGCCCTTTCTAACCCATCTACTGGTTAGCTGCTGACCTGGAATTACAAAACCATTTAGGAGACTGACTAACCAGTCCTTTTAAAAGAAAAACGAAGCAGTTTTTTCCCCCTCTTCTGCTTTAATCAGAATTAATCCAAACAAAAATTTCCATTTGTTCCTCCCAGTTTTCTTTATAACCTGATCCTTGCCACTTCCCTTTGGGCTACTACTCAGAGCTGAATTAAGAAAACCAGACAAAGGCTGAAGCCCATCTTGCCACCCAGGACTACACAGCTGGCTCTTAGCACTGCTGGCTATAACTAGAACCAGACATGTAGCACAGTCCAAACCTAGAGAAACAAAGATAAGAACGGATCATAAATGGTGTTGACCAGTCCATCCTCAACATGTCCATGTTTCAACATATTCTCCATTTGTTTTGGGATGCAGTAAGTAAGGGCAGGGAATTCAAAGGACTGAAGGTAGGAGGGAAGAGGGAGGTAGGTAGCTATTTGCTCTTGCCTGGCTCACATCTTTGCAGTTATCAGTTACCTACAGAAACCTCTTTGGATTTCCTGTCCATTGTATCTCATTTGGCCCAGCAATTGGGCACTACTGCAAGCCTACATCTTTCTTGACCCAAGACACTTAAAATGAGGGCCAAGCTTCACCAAATGGCTTCCAGACTCTTTAGTCTTTGCCATCTTTTGCTAATTATTTTCCTGGATGCTAAATAAATCCTGAAGGTCAAGTTGTTGTTGCCAAGATTTAAAAAAAAATCTGGCAAAAACACTACGCTAACAAATGCACCTCTGACAAGGAGAACGGATTTGGTTTGAGGAAAAAAAATCGCTCTAATAGACTCTCCTTTCCACACTGAAGTCCCTACTTCTCTATAAACATATCCAGAATCTCTCTGTCCACCAATATGGAGCTATAGTAGTTTAAAAGCTCTACCAACCCAGGAGCCTGGGTGTCAGTTCAAACAAGGAGGCAGAAGCTGACAGTTTGGTTTCCAAGGCCCCAAAAGCCCTAAATGATAAACAGCTTCTATTGGAAGAAAAAAAAAAAGTTAAATACTCCCAAGAATTCCCAACTCTGCCCCCATCCTGATTCAGGATCCAAGGCCTATAAATTGGCTCTGCTGATAAGACAGCATTTCCCTGCATATTTTTTAACTGGAGATAACATTGCAGCTGAGTACTTTAGGAGTATGTGAAAGAGATTTTAAGGACAGGACGCATACGTAAAACTCTCCAGATTCCTCCCAATGGGAAGGAGAAAGCAGCATTTTGTGAGGGATGCAGGAGAAACATAAAAAGCAAAGCTATTCTTACTAATTCTTAGACTTTCACCCTAAATGGTTGAACAGAAACTCCCAAAAATGCTCCCCTCCTTTTCACCTCTCTTCCCCTGTCTTCCCTATAGGCAGCAATGTGACCTGCAGAATTTATTCAAGACCCTGTGAGAAGAATCATTCACATGAAGCACCCTTTGGAAACTACACTCCAAGGGCAACCAGCTCCCCCAAAACACCCCTCACTCTTCCAAACCTGATTCTCCCCTCTTTACAATTTTCATTCTCCTTCCTCCCCTAATGTCTCATCTCTGTCCCTCCATTCATCTTGCCCCTCCTACCCCTGAAGCCCCGATTCCATTGCCTGAAGCATCACTGACTAGATGCTATGTGGCAGGGTTCTAACTGTCCAGATGGAAGTAATTGCTGTACACTTTGTTCTGGGCCCGACTTCCCCATCTTGTTTACTTTTTTTTTTTTAAACAAAGTAGTTAGGGCCTGTTAACTGGCTGGAAAATTGGTCTCCCTGCTCTGCTGATACAAGAGGTGTGTCTCCCCAAGAAGCAGACAAGGGGAAACTTTCAATGTGTCCCAAAAAGGCAGATCTGCATCTGCAAATCAAGTCACTTAGCAGTGTGCCTCTGAGATGATCAGCTGTGGAGGAACTGGAGGAATTACTGAGTGGTCCTTCCTCAGCACATATAGCCTCCCACTTAGAGTGTCTTGCCTTCTGAAGAAATGGAGGACAATCAGAAAAGCATTATAAATCTCCAGCTTGGCAATCAGAGAAAGCTCCAACAAGTTAAGCTGAAAGTGATAGTGTTTAGGCTAGGTTAGTGTCAAAGGGAAATTAAGTAGTCTTAGCAGCAACCGACCAATAAATGAAACTTACATGCTCTCTTATTGACAAGATTCTTTCTGACAGATTCCTTTTCTCTAGGTTGGCCAGTGGCTCTTTGCAAGGCTACTATAAGCAAGCTAACAGGCTCTGTGGCTATGAGAAATGAATCCAGATGTTTCCTAAGTCAAAATAAGATCAGAACATTAACAAATATTTGAGTGACTACAACATTTGAAACACTGTGCCAGGCACTACAGTAGATCTAAGATATAACATGGTCTCTGCCCTCAGGATCTTATAATTCTGTTGGGAAAATAAGATATGTCACATTAAAGGAAACATCAGATGATATGTGCTAGCTATAACTAAATGAGTGGGGCAGAAAAGTATGTTAGGAATTGAGAAATGGGAGAAAGCCTGATGCTTTCTCTTCAGAAATGAGGTGTGAATTTTAGATGGATCTTGAAGGATGAGCAGGGTGAAGGCAAAGTGGAGGCTGGACATTCTAGGAAGAAAGAAGATACAAAAGAGAAGGGAGACACCACAGAAAAGCCTTGTTTGAAGGTCAATGGGAAGGATGACTGCAATGATGGTTTGTGCAGGGGGGGAGTTTAAGTCAACGCATCAAATTCATCAAATTCATCAAATATTTATTAATCAAATACTGGGTGCAAAGTACCACAGGCATTGCTGGGGATGCAAGAAGAGAGATTGCCCAAGGACTCTCAAGCAACGGAGAGTGAGGGACATGCTAAAGAGGTGAGTACTGGGGGATAACAAGGTAGGTTGGGACCAGATTACTAAAAGCTTGCAAGGTAGGAAAAGGAAAATCACAGCAGAGAATCCTGCCTGGGCTGGGTGTAGAAAAGCTGAAGGAGGAGACCTCTTGAGAGAGTCAGAGAGAGGTGACATCCCTACACTACACGCTGGTCTAGGATTCCCTTCCCCTCTAAAGATAGATGAGGAGGAAGCCAGGTTCTAGGAGCTCAGGTGGGAATAACCCCTCCAGAGCAGCTGGCCTGATCACCACCAGTAACAAATGAAGTGAAAAATGCGAACTGTTTGTATGCAAGGAGGACAGCTTGAATTCTCTAACTTTAGAGGTCATCCAATTGAATCCCTCCCACGCTAGCTCCCATTTTTAAACAGAAGACAACTGAAACGCAAAAAGAGGTTGAAGTGACTTGCTCCTGGTCATACAGGGAAATTCTTTTAGGCATCTGTTTGTTCTCTTCCTCTCCCATCATCCCACTCCTTAGACTGTGAGCTCCTTCCTAGAACAGGGATGGGGGAAACAGTGTTTATCCTTTTATGAAGGGATTCAGTCAAAGGGCCACACTTGACCTAGAAGGCCATATGTGGCCTCAAGGCCACAGGCTCCCCACTCCTGGGCTAGAAAATAGAGATTGTTTTTTTTTTAATTTCTACCTTTTTTTTTGCTTAGCGTATAGTAGGTGCTTAATAAATATGTGTGGATTGCCTGTCAGGCAGAATGGACTCCAAACCCAGTTTGCTTTTCCACTGTACCATCCTGCCTTCCACATTAAGTGCTTACAGATCCCTGAAAGATTATAATTCCAAGAAATGGGTCTGTGTATGGCTCGAATTTTTGTAAACCAAAGCCCCTGGCCAGCTCGTCAGAACATGAGACTTTTTGAGTCACAGACTTTCAGCAAGGCTACCCCCAACGTGAGCCAACAGGCCAAGCTGGCCCTGGTCTGACATGGCACCAAAGCCCAGTCACTTCCCGCTGGCCTCGCTGCACCTGTTCTCCCCAACATAATGGGCTGATGATGAAAGCCTGTCTGGAAACTACAGCAGAGACCACAAGGCATAAGGAGGCTTTCTCCTCCTCTTCCCTTTATGCAAATAGTGTTTTGGCCTCTTTATGCCTTGAAGTTATCAAAAGGGCCCAGAAATGCCTGCAGGGCCTTTGGTTAGAATACTAAGGCAGGGCCACCATCCCTCCCCGGAGGACAACAATGCAAACTTCTCCCCAAGACCGCACAGCTTTGCTAATAACAATTTATTCCATTGTTTCAGTCCAGTCCAACTCTTTGTGACCCCATCCGAGGTTTTCTTGGCTAAGATACTGGAGTGGTTTGCCATTTCCTTCTCCAGCTCATTTCACAAATGAGGAAACTGAAGCAAACAGGGTTAAGTGACTTGCCCAAGGTCACACCTCGAGTAAGTATCTGAGGACAAATTTGAACTCAGGTCTTCCTGACTCCTGGCCCAGCACACTCAACTGTCCTTGGTAGCAACAATAGCTACCATTTACACAGTGCTTTAAGATTTTCAAAGTTCTTTACCCATCTTATCTTATTTGATTTGATATGGTTCTTTACCAAGGACTAAGAGAATGGCCCAGGCCAAATTCTGGAGCTATTAACAGAAGACATCAAAGTCAGGAATCTTTAAGGATCCAAAGAAACCTCTTTTCATTTTGAGGCAAATTAAAGAAATGGGAACGATTTGGATTTGGATGGAGTCCGAGAACCTTAGTTCAAAACCCAACCTCAGTTCAAATCCTAGCCCTGCCTCTGAACACATCACTTGATTCCTCAGTGCCTCAGTGTCCTCAGCTAAAAATGAGGTTGTTGACCTCTAAAATCTCATTTTCCTCTAAATTTATAATCCTAAAAATCCTAATCATGGAGATATCATGAAAGTTTGTACTCTACAAAGCACACAGAAAGGGAGATGGGTGAAACTGAGTTAAACACAGGAAGGATTACTTATCAGGAAACTAGGCAGCACAGTGGATGAAGTGCCTGGCCTGGAGTCAGGAGGACTCTTCCAGAGTTCAAATCTGCCCTCAGACACTTACTAGCTGTATGACCCAGGGCAAGAGGCTTAATCTTGTTTGCCTCAGTCCCTCATCTGTAAAATAAGTTGGAGAAGGAAATGGCCAACCGCTGAAATATCTTTGCCAAGAAAATCCCCAATGGGGTAAAGAGGAGTTAGACATGACTGCACAGCAACAAAGAAATGTTTATCACACACTTGAATGAAGAAAAAGCTTGGCACCATGAATGTGGATTCTTTAGAAACACTCTTCAGAAAAGCTGAGCCGACTTAACAGGTATAAATGACAAGGGGAATCCATGCCTTACCATTTCCTCTTATATAAATACTAGCACGCCCATGCCCTCCCACTCTCCCAAGCCTTACCAAGCTTTAACTCTCCCAGCTGGCCACCAGGCATACTCTGCTTTGCTTCAGTCTGGTATAAGACCTGCATCTGAATCCCTGCTCTATTAGCAACAATCTTCAAGACTTCAGGGAAGACACTTCACTTTGGCAGGTCCAAGCATCTCTAAAATGAGGGTCTTAGATCATACGATGCCTACGATTCTTTCCAGCTCTAAGACCTATGACCCTGTGTCCCAACTATATAACACTTAGTATGTAAGTCGGATACCATTTACCTCATTTAGCTGTGAGCTCTCCAAAAGCAGGAACTGTTTTTTGCCTTTCTATGTATCCCCAATGCTTAGCACAGCACTTGGCACATAGTAGGTGCTTAATACATGAATGCTTGATGATTTGACTGGTTGACTGATGGCACTTACCTCTATCATGCTCTCCCACTGTATCATACTGTCCTCCCTGCTTGGTTCTCTACTCACAGTTTGAAAATGCATTTCAGGAAACTCCCTGACCTTCTGAACAGCTTGCTTCTTTCTGGTTCTCATCACTCAATTAAACAACAAATATATATTAAACGCTTACTATTAATCAATCGACTATTTGCTATCAACCAGCATTTATTAAGCATCTACTGTGTGCCAGGAACTAAATGATGGAAATAGAAATACAATAAGTGAGAACAATCCCTAATCTCAGGGAGTTTACATTCTCATAAGAGCTACAAGAAGTGTGTGTATATATGTATGGTGTGTGACAGAGAAAGAGTAAGAGACGGAGAGAAGAAGAATTCTACACAGAATAAATATAAAGAGAATACATCAACGTCACTTAAATAACCAATACAGGAGGGGAGAAGCTAGCAGCTGGGTGAGGCTCAGGAAAGGCTTCTTAAATAAGTGATGCATGAGCTCTGCCTGAAAGGAAGAAAGGTCAAAGATGTTCAAAGAGAGGGGACCCATATTGTACAGAAATATTTATGGAAGCACTTTTTTTGTCGTCACAAAGAACTGGAGACAAAGTACCAGTCAGCAGGAGACTGGCTGAATGAATCACAGTATATGAAGATAATGGAATACCGTTGTCCTTTAACAAATGACCAAAAATGATGCTTTCCAAGATACCAGAGAAAACTTCTATAAATTGATTCAGAGTAAAATAAGAAGAATCACAGAAACAATTTCCATGATTGACTCAATGAAGGAAGAGAGCTTTGAAAAATATAGAAAATCTGATCCACAAGGTAACCAACTGGCTCAAGAAGGCTGATGGCAGAGAGGGGATATTTTCAGAAAGGGTCAACGCATCGATTTGTTTGACTCGATGATACTTATTAATTACAAAGGAGGATTTCTTTGGGCAAGGGCAGCTGGGCAGGGATAGAGATGAAAAGAAAGAAAAAAGTATCAATTAAATCTTAAAAAATACACATAAAAGAGCAGAAGAAAGTTGAAAAAGGGACACACAAGGAAGGAAGTTTGGTTATTACGGTGATGAATTTAATACGCACCTAAAAAACAAACTATATCTTAACCACAAGTTTACAATTTCATATACAACCTCTTTTCTGCTCTTTCTATCTTGGAATGTTTACATTTGATGATGCTTATTCAATTCATAATCGAAAAGAACACACACACACACACACACACAGGATGACTGGTAACTTTGAAGAGTAGTGAGGTCAGAAGCCAAACTACAGAGGGCTGGAAGAGAGGGGAAGTGGAGGCAATGAGTTTGGCTGAGAAAAAGAAAAGAGACGATAATGAGTGGGGATGGTGGAAAGGCTTGGAAGAGACGTGGGCATGTTTGTAGGCAGCAGTAGATGGAGACACATCAAAGCAGAGGCTGGAGAGGATGAGACGGACCAAAGAACGGTTTTCCTTCTGCTGATCATGGCTAACTTAATTCTTACCATCCTTGTTCTCAATGCTTCTACCACCCCGGCTCCAGCATCACCTTTTGGCTTTCTCCTTTTGTTCTGCGTTCTGTCAATCTCCTGCCCATCGCATGCGGACAGAGACAACATGTACATGTAGAGGATGAGGCAGACCTGGTCATCAGGCAAGTAGAAGAAACAAAGGGCTGGGGAGTCAAGAAAAACAATGAGTCCTGATTCTTGTCCAATGCCTTGCGCTGAAGGATCTGAGGCACTTTTGGACCAGGCTTTAGGATATAAATGCATTCTGGTTAGTAAGAGAATACGTGTGTAGATGTTCGATCTGCCTGTACTTAAATAGTGTATTTTCAAGAAATATGGGGTAGCAGAGTCAAGGAGGAGGGGGAGCAGAGGGGGAGGGGAAGGGCAGAAGTGAAATGCTTTGTGCTGCCTTCTCTTAACACCCTCAGCTTCCCCCCTAAACACGTAATATATAGGAGAAGTTAAGTTGAAGGTAAGTGCAGGCCCTGCAGCTTCCCACTACCAGTAACACTGAGAGCGTACCAACTGAGACAAATCCATGCAGTGCTCCCCAGCTCCACACCACAAAGCACACACAATAATGCAAACTTGCCCACAGGCTAAAAAAAAAAAAGCCAAAAACAATTCTTTCAAATTTTGCCAGATGGTCATTTTTCTCATCAGTTCCCACTACCCCCACCCCACATGCATTTCCCAATGCCCCTCCCCCTCTTCTTCCCATGGTCCCTGAACTCAAAGAACCCAATTATTATCCTGTAGCCAATAGCCAAGCCTTACACATACACGCATGCGTGCACGCGCACACACACACACACACACACACAGTGATTCCCACCAAAAAAAACCAGAAACCCAACAGAACAGAGGATTGGCCAAGTTTTACCCCCTGACAAGCTGATCACAGTCTCATCTTCCTTCCCCCTCAGGCCTGGACTGTTGTTGCTGGGACCACTGAGGCAGACAGTCACCCACAGTTATAAGGCGCAGACAGCCTAGTTTAATCTAGGCTCAGTTTTGACTTCCACAGAGTCATACTGTACATCCCAGAGAAGGCAGAATTGGGGAGCTTCTGGAGACAAAGCAGAAACCATTAGCAAAGGTCCAGCCTAGAAATGGGCATGACCAATGAGACCAACTCATCCAGACAACAAAATCACAGAAGCCAGAGTCACTTCTAAAGGACAGACAAGACATCAATGCACAAGGCAAACAACCAACACTCTGGGTGAGTGCTTAGCAGCCTCTGACTCTCAGTGGCTCCAACAGCCTCCTCAGAGCTGGGACACTTCTGAGCAATCACAGGTGCCCAGAACTCTAGGGCCCTGAAAACATCAGCTGTCAGGTAGCCTCACTCCTCACCCAGCTGCATAGAAAAGTTCCTTGCAATCACCCGGAATCCTCTAAATTCAGAGATCAGATGAAAAATACAGAAAGTGCTATAGGGACCCATGAAGGCTGGGGGAGTGCATGTGAGACATGCGTATCATTTTTCTCCTGACCCTTCAGCCTGGCCAGTGGGGGTGGCCAGTTGATTGGTACTCTCCTGAGTCAATTTGGGGGAGCCTAATCTCTCTCTTCAGGGAGTAGAGTGTCACTAACTACCCATGTGACCTGAACAAGCTATTTCATCTTATTAACCTCAATTTCCTCACCTGTAAAATAAGGAGCTTGATCCTATCATCTTTTAAAGAACCTTTCTGCTCTAATATTCAGCAGTTTCATGATTTAACAATCAATCCATAAACACTTATTAATCGCCTACCATACACAAGCTTACTTTGGCCACAAAAATATCCCAAATAGAAAGCCATCCCGGGATGATTCCTTCAGTCACTACTTACTCCAGGACCGGGAAAGGAACAGGGGCTGGGGCTGGGACTTCAGTGGCATAGGGAATTCCTGGATGGTAAGTTTTTTCTAACAATGCAGATCAGCACCTTCTTGGCAACTTACAGCCTTAAGGGAGCTTTTCTCAAACTTTTTGTTCTTTTTATTAAAAACTATTGAGGACCCCCCCAAAGAACTTTTGTTTACATGGGTTATGTCTATCAATATGTGCCATAATAGAACATAAATGTGTTAGTATTATGAAAACAATTTTGACCTTAAAGACCCCCCCCAAAAAGGTGTTGGGGACTCCCACGTCCCCCGCCGCAGGGATCCCATCTGAAGACTACATTTTGAGGTCAACTGTCTTAAAAACTTGCAAAGAAGAAACAAGAATGTTACTTCGTTAGTCTACTTAAGGAACTCAGAGGCATCCAAATTGTGACTCACCTCTGGGGGAATAGAGATGGTCTATGGATCATAAATCTGTACTGAGAAGGGCCCTCTAATCCAAACCCTTCATCTTGCAGATGAAGATCCAGAGGCCTACCCAAAGAGGTTCAGTAATTCGATCTGGGTCAACCAGGCAGTAAGCATCAGAGGCAGCATTTGAACCCAGGGTCTCTAACAGTATGCTCTTTCTACTCTACCATACTGATGCCAGCACAGAGGGGAACAGCTGTAGCCCCAAACTCAGCTGGGAGTAAACAGACCTTCCTGAGACTGATGGAGGGTGATTCATGGAAGGAAAGATTGGCACAGCACCAGGAACCCCACAGCTCAGGGATCGAGCTTCCCAGACACACCTAAGGGCAAAGTTGACTGGTTATTCTTCTGGTCCACAAAAAAAAGGGGCCAACAGGGTGGAAGAAAAACTCAGGATCCTTTTTACTGCCCCACCCACAGGGCCATCAATAAGCAGCCCTGTGATTCCTCTCCCTGGTTGTTTCGGATGGCCTTTGGCCTCATGGTCTCATGGCATTTCCAGAAACTCTTCTCTTTAATATGTTCCACTTCCTTGATTCATTCTCTCTCTGTATCTGTGTGTGTATGTGTCTCTCTGTCCCTGTTTCTCTCTGTGTCTGTCTGTCAGTCTCTGTTTCTCTCCTATTCAAGGTAACTCCCAAAGAAGGGGAACAATTAGAGAGGCAAAGCCTCAACCCCACTTCAAGCTGACCCTCCACGAGCAGGCCCCCTCAGCCACACCCAGCAGGCTAAGCAATCATAACTATATCCCAAGGATCCAAGAGAGGAAGCCAGCAGCTCTTCTCCCTGCTAGCCGCTAGCTTTCTCACCAGCACAGATTGGGATGCTGGCTGGTCCTAAGTCACTGCAGAGATGTTAAATGCCCTCTTTGAGATCCTCTCCTCAATGTAACCAAGAGCTACTCCAAATAAGAAGTGGGTTCCTCCGGGGTAAGGATCCCTGTGTTCATAACACAGAGACTGTGTTAAAAGAATTCAGGTTTTGGTTAGGGGTGGATTCAATAACATTTGAGGACCCTTCCAAATGCAATTCTGTGACACTACAATTTTATTTCTATGGCTACACCTAACTCAGAGAGAAGCAACAACTTCACAGCTCTCCATATATCTCACATCCTTTTTACACAAACTCTTTATCTGCATGAGAAATGGCTCTCCTGGGTGCAGCACTGCTACCCATCAGATGTAAAAGTCATAGAAGATCACCTCCAGCATTACAGGTTCATCCTGTGGAGAACCTATGGGATAATGTGGGCAAGGGAAATGGACAGGCTGCAATTTATACCAATGGAGGGATTAGTTGCATCAATTAAATTGCAGATCCAATGACATGTTCATGGAAAAGGGGAAGACAGAAGTTTATGGCACTGATTTTAAAGATGGAGAAATTGGCATGGAAAGGTGAAGTCAGTTGGCAGTATTCATACAATAACCCCTTCTACAGCTTTTTTTTCATCAACAGAGCTGACAGAATCAAGGGAATCATTCTTTCCCAAACACATGATTAAAGGAAATCACACTTCCCTAAAAGAGAGGCAAAAATTGAGTTCCTCCATAAAATTCTGGGAGGTTTCTTCCTCATGCTATATTCTTTCCCTCTCTATCAAGTCTCTTCTTGACCAAACAGCATACTCCACACTCACTCTTGCAGAAAGTAGAAGTTACATGTAAGCGGGGGGGGGGGGGGGGGGGGGGGGCATAGGGGGGAAGAGGGGGTCCCTGAGAATGCCCTGAATGAAGGAAAAACTGTGTAAGTGACCTTCTGATCTAGGCCCAGGTTCTAGGAGTCCATCCATGGAGCCACTCACAAACACAAATGCCCACATAAACACAGATTCAAGAATTACAGTGGAATGAACAGAAATACACAGCATGGTCACTGGCTTACATTGGCAGGCATACTCTGAGCCAATCAGGAGGCTCTCTCATTGTTTGCCAGAGTACAAAAGACATTCTGTTCAGAAAGTTCAAGAAGGGAAGAAAAAAAAAAGAGCTGGGGGCTTCCCTACTCCAGCCCAAGGAAAAAAAGCAATGGCCTTGCCAAGGTCTACACTTGGTTGGGAGAAAGTTTAAGTCATTTCAAGGGCAGAGACAGAGGTGATAAATGCGTCACCCAGGCAGGAGGGCTCCTGAAGATGTCAGGCTGGAGGATGCTTACTTCTGAAAATGTCCTTCTATCTCAGACAACAGTCTCCAATCCTCCAATGCCTTGGGACATCTCCAACAGCCCCACATGCTGATCAACATCCTAAGGTGTATGTCTGACCCACCGACTTTCTTCTGAAGTCAGAACAAGTTTTTCCAAAATACAGGACAGTCAGAATAGGAGGGGGAAAAGAAGCCTGGCCTCTTCATGCATGGGGCCAGCTGAGACACTCACTGCAGGAGATACCCAGAATCATAACGAGGGGAGCCTACCCCTTCAAACATGGTCCTCAGGCCAGCTCACTCTCAGACTGCCAGAAAACTGGAAGAGAAACCGCCTCCTTATGCCCTCCTCATGCATCTCTCAGAAAAACCAACTACCGTTGGTATTATATTAAAATCCTAAGGAATATACCCTGCTACTCAGGGCGTCACCGGGAAGGGGGAAGGCTTCCCAGCTCAGGAGTCCTTACCCCACTGTCCCCCGTCCAAGACACATGGATTCCAGAGCCGGCACCTATGGGAGCTTAATTAGCTTCTCAGTTCGAAATTACAGGCCTGGCAGACCAGCCGGGCACAGGGATTTATAGTAAGAGTCCCTAGCACAGAAACTAAGGGAAGGGGCCAGACTTTCTTTTTAATGTAAACAGTCTCATGTAAAAAATCTTGCGCTAGAGCAAGTCCAAAGGAGGGTGCTGTCTGCGCTCAGACACCTCCAAGCAGTGAGCCTCCGCGAGGAGAGGTCGTCCAGCCCAGGAAGCAGCCTGTTCCCCCACCGCTCACCTAATAGGATCCAACTGTTGGAGCATGACATCATTCCCCAGAGCCCCGGAGCCCCGGAGCCCGAGCCGCGAGCGAGCGCAGGCGGCCAGTGCGAGCACACAGGCGGGCGAGGGGCGGCAGCGAGCCGGCCAAAGGCGGGGGGCTGGCCTTTACCTGCAACTCCCGGGCCCTGGCCGCCCGCTCCATTCTCCGCGGGGTATCGCTGGCACCAAGCTCAGGCTGGGGAGCCCCGGGCCCCCGGATCCGCTCACTGAGGGTCCGATACCTGCTGCGCGCTTCCCCGGCTCCTTCCTCTGACCTTTCCAGAGCTCCTTCCAGCTCCAATGAGCGCAAGCACGTCGAGCTGCTGGCCAGGCCAGTTGTCATGGAGACCCTGTTCTCCCTCTGGCTCGTTTGCCCTCTCCCTCTCCTCTGCCTGTCTGTCTTCTCTCTCACACACAGTCTCTCGCACAGACTCTCTGTTTCTCCTCTCTCTGTGACTGTCTCTCTCTGCCTGTGTCTCTTTTTTTAGTTTCATACACAGTCTCTCTGTCTCTGTCTCTCTGTGTCTCTTTTTTTAGTTTCATACAGTCTCTCTCTGTCTCTTTTACACAGTTTCGTACATTCTCTCTCTCTCTCTCTCTCTCTCTCTCTCTCTCTCTCTCTCTCTCTCTCTCTCTCTCTCCCTGTCTACTGTCTCTCACTCTCTCTGTTCTCTCTGTCTGTCTCCTCTCTTTGTTTCTGTCTCTGTCCTATTCTCCCCCATTACCTTACTGCCTCCCGCTGACACCCTCTCTGTCACACACATGCAGTCCGGATTCTGGAGGCATCCACGAAATACCGCTGCCTTTGGATGGGCTCATTTTCTGCACATTCCACCCCTCCTACCTCCCTCCAGTCAAACAGAGGCACCAAGCTGTTCCTGGGAACTTGCTCACATAAGTTTGGGAGGAGAGAAGGGCTGAAGGCGCTACACTGACTTTTTCTCTTCCCCTCCAATGTGGTCTGGGTGTTGTTATTTTTGTTTTTTAAAATAATATAACTTGGAAGAGTCCTGAATTACAGGAGGGGGCTGGCTAAAGAGATCAGGAGAGGAAATAAAGGCTGCCTTTGGGCTCTGAAGTGGGTGAGGAGGGTTGTGCTCCCTTGCTTTGACTTGTTTCTGCACTTGGGATTTTCCGGGCTGAGATGTGGGCGGAAATGCACCCACCTCACCCCATGAGCCCGCCCAGACTGGCCTCTGTACTTACTCTGCTTGCCTGCCCAGGTCCCGTGGATGGCTTTAGTCAGCGCAGGCACTCATGGTGCTGGAGTCAGAGTCTGGACAGTCTCTCATCTTCCTGAAAATCAAAACAATGGCTTGGTCAGGACTGCATAAGTGGTGGTCGGGTCTCAGTGTCACAGCACAGAGGAAAAAGCTGGCATTCCCTTCCCTTCCTCTCCTCCCTCTTTCTTCCTTTTCTGTCCTGCTCAGGACACTGGAATGGTTCTCAAGGACACAGTCAAGTTGCTATCTTAGACCACTATCCTCAGGGAGCAAAAACTAATGGACAAGCAGTTACAGTGGAGAGTCAGCTGTGCTGAGGCCCTCCCCAGGACTACAGGTTAAAGGCTCTGCTAGTCTCCAGAGGCTAGAGGGCACCTGGTCTCATGTCTGTAGTCATTAGGTATGATGGGGAAAGCATTGTTCTTGGGAGGCTAAATGCCTGGTTTCCAACTGTAGCTTTGCTCCTGACCAGCTACAGAATCTTGGGCAAGTTAACAACATTTGAGCCTCAGTTTCCTTATAAAAAAGGGTTAATATCTGCACTCCCACTGTTCAGGATTGTTGGGATTCAAATGAGATGATAGGAGAAGAATGTCCTTTTAACCTATAGCTTAAAATGCATAAAGACTTTTGGGACATCTCGTATCATCAATTCATAGGTTAGAAGAAAAATGCTTTGTTTCTTTTCCTATAAATACTTGCCCTGGGCTTCCTTCCTTAGCAAGTCACTTCTCTGCCTTGTTCTGTCCCACTTTCCCACATAAAATATCAGAGGGTTGGACTAGCTGACAGCGTTTCCTCTAGCTCTTAATCTTATGAGAAATATAAATATATATAACCTTGGGCTTAGATGATGCCTTACATTTTTCAAAGTGATCACACAAAAATTCTTTTGCATTTCACAACATCCTTTTGATGAGGCGGGTAAAGGCAGGTAGCTCTGGTCTCCATCTTACAAAGGAGGAAACAGACACAAAACTGCTAAATGGCTTGCCCCAGGGCCCAGACTGAGTTAATGGCAGAACTGCAGAGATTGTTGGTTTCCTGACTTCAGGTGCAGAAAATTCTTCCTAGGTTATGCTGCCCAGCATAAAATGTGTTCCCTAGAAGGAGGAATAGAATCTTCATTGCACTGGGTCTTCTTCCTGGTGTTGTAACATCCCAGGGTACTTCTAATTATCTCAGTGAGAGCTGAAAATTTTTAATTCATTAAAAAGTAAATATATGAGTGTGGTATAAAGACCTCTAGGATCTATCTACAAAGTCACAGATGGGTGTGATCTGAGGGAGGAATTGCATATTTTATATATATATATATATATATATATATATATATATTTTACGTGTATGTACACTCACATATATACACATACATAATTTATGTGTGTATATAGGACAGGTAGGTAACATGGGGATAGAACACCAGAAGAATCATCTTCCTGAGTTCAAATCTGGTCTCAGACACTTATTAGCTGTTTAACCCTGAGCAAATCACTTCATCATGTGTGCCTCAGTTTCCCCATCTGTAAAATGAGATGAAGAAGGAAATGACAAAACCACCCCAAAATCTCTATCAAGAAAACCCCAGATGAGGCCACAAAGAGTTTGATACAACTGAAATAACTGAACATGTGTCCATATATAAACATATACATTCATATATCTGTGTACATGTACATGTACTATATATGTACACATGTATTTTATATACACACATAAGCATGTTGCACAACCAAACTCAAATAGAAATGGATCCCTGTAGCCACATATTGACTTAGAAAACCATGAATTGACATTATCTATGTTGAACTGTATTTTTACTTATTTTGCTAAACATCTCCTAACTACATTTTAATCTGGTTGATGCTGCACTTCAGAGTTTTGTAGGCCAGCCAGTAGCAAATCTGACAATTCTACTGTACAGAATATTTAGAAAGGGCTGGGCAAAGAAGAGTGTTACCAAATCCTATGGAAAAATAAGGCATCCCTGAATGCTGAGTATCCCTGAATTAATAACCCAACTTCAAGCTTCAAAGAAGATATAAGCTATCAAACACCAACTCCCTTAAAACCTCGGATTGTCAAAGTTTTTATCAACAATCCTCTGAACCTAGAACAAACCTAGTTTGGGATTGTTTTCTTGCTAGGAGAGGAAAAAGCAAGAGGAAAGAAAATGATTAAAGGGAGAGAATTCTTGTCCTCTCTTCATGTTCAAAGGGGCCATTTTGGCACCTAAAAGACCTTACTTGGGGGGTTCAAATCCAGCCTCAAACTCTTACTATTTGTGTGACCTGGGTAAATCACAATCCCTTGTCACTTCAGTTTCCTCATCTATAAAACGGATGAAAAAGCACCTACATCCCAAAGTTGTGAGATATTTGTGAATTCTCCTTGCAAACCTTAAGGCATTATATAAATGTTGGATATTATTATTACTAAAGAGAACTGTAGCCCTAAAGAACAAAAAATGACTTGCCCAAGGTAACTGAGTAGTTAGTGGCAAAGCCAGAACCTGGACCACCATCCCCTGACTCCTTCCCCCAGAGCTCTTTGCCATTACTGCGTTACTTTTCTCACAATGGTCCCAACCACATTTATCTGTCCTAGATGGAGTTCAAGCACCTGCTTGAAGTGCCCTAGTGTTCTCTTCTTTCTTTGTGTCCTTGACCTCCTAAGCAAACATCAGATCACTAGCCCCTACAGATTAAAAGCCTGTTGGGCCATAACAGGGAAGAAAGATGGTAGAAAGGACTGGATTTGAAGGCAGAAAATCTGAGTTTAAACTTTAGTGCCATACTTACAAGCCCAGAGCCTGGACTACTGTCATTGAGTTGTATCTGACTCTTCATGACCCCATTTGGTGTTTTCTTGGTAAAGATACATGTCATTTCCTTCTCCATCTCATTTTACAGATGAAGAAACTGAGGCAAACAGGACAAAGTGATTTGCCCAGGGTCATCCAGCTAGTAAGTCTCTTCATGAACTCATGAAGATGAGCCTTTGTGACTTCAGGGCCAGTCCTCTATCCACTGTGCAACCTAGCTTCAGGTTCCTCATCTGTAAAACAGGGAGTTAGCCAAGGTGACCTATAAGGTCTAGATCCTATGATCAAGACCTCTTCTTCTCCCAACTCGGAGTCAAGCATCTTCTCTACTCCTTCCCCAAACTTACTACCCAGAGACCTTCCTCCCCTCCCCAACAGCGACAGACTACACCTTCTGCCTGCCCAGGTCTACCAACTTCTAGACCAGAGTACTACACACTCAAGAGAAAAAGTTAAGGCTAATCTCTCTCAATGTAAAAACTGTATAATCCAGAGGAATTGTGAAGGAGGAAAATGAGGAAGAGGAGGAAATGGAAGCTTGAAGGGTCATCTGTCAAGAGCTTAAAGTTCACACACCACAGCAAAGTCTGTCTCTAGGAAGAAAAAGTTATCTCAAAATACATTCTACAATTTTGCTAAATTCTCCCAACTAGACACAATATGTGGGCTATGCGCCCTCTCGTGGCATTCTAGAGTTACACAGCTTTCTCAGTCACTTCATGGTTGGGGAAGAAGTAGGTTGTACAATGTAAATGTAAACAATTATTTTTAGAACTTAATTCCTTGTCCTTCAAATGCTTAAGCTGGAAGGGAACTAATGAGTCTTCTTAGTTTCCTCCTACCTGTCACTGCCCCTCCTGACCTGGATTCAAATCAACTAGAACAAGACCTTCCATCTTCTTTTTTTTTAATCTGTAAGGGAGACCCCATAACTTTCACTGGAAATCTACAAGAAGACCCCATAACCTCCACTGGAAATCTACAAGGGAGACCCCATAACCTCCACTGGGAATCTACAAGGGAGACCCCATAACCTCCACTGGAAATCTACAAGGGAGACCCCATAACCTCCACTGGAAATCTACAAGGGAGACCCCATAACCTCCACTGGAAATCTACAAGGGAGACCCCATAACCTCCACTGGGAATCTACAAGGAGACCCCATAACCTCCACTGGAAATCTACAAGGGAGACCCCATAGCCTCCACTGGGAATCTACAAGGAGACCCCATAACCTCCACTGGGAATCTACAAGAGGGACCCCATAACCTCCACTGGAAATCTACAAGGGAGACCCCATAACTTTCACTGGAAATCTACAAGAAGACCCCATAACCTCCACTGGAAATCTACAAGGGAGACCCCATAACCTCCACTGGGAATCTACAAGGAGACCCCATAACCTCCACTGGGAATCTACAAGGAGACCCCATAACCTCCACTGGAAATCGACAAGGGAGACCCCATAGCCTCCACTGGGAATCTACAAGGAGACCCCATAACCTCCACTGGGAATCTACAAGAGGGACCCCATAACCTCCACTGGAAATCTACAAGGGGGACCCCATAACCTCCACTGGGAACCTACAAGGGGGACCCCATAACCACCACTGGGAACCTACAAGGGAGATCCCATAACTTCCACTAGTTTCCAAAGCTTCTTTTCAGAAGGTCCTTCCTAACATCTAGCTGGGAGACCTCTTGCTGTAATTAACAATGATTTCATCCTGTCCTTAACTAAGAGAAAACTGAGGACAGCTGTTCGCTTTCACTCACACAATATTCTTTCACAGACTTCAGAGCTGTAATTAAGCTTCCTTCCTCATCTGTCTATTGTCTACTGGCTAAACAAGCCCAGACTGTAGCTTCTTCTCAAAAGGCCTATTTTTCCCAGACCTTTTCTTCGGGTGCATTCTTTTCTCTGAACCCCGTCCAAGTCCTCCCTATCCACTCAATTACCAGTCTATACTTCCAAGAACCATCACATCATACTGTTGTTTGCCAGACTGCCCAACACTCAATTGTGTCCCAACTCCAGCTGAATAAGGGTAGCAAATTCCTAGCAAGACATTCAACAAATGAGAGTCACTCATTAACTCATTCAACTAATAGATACAACGTACCTGCTAAGTGCAATACATCATAGTAGGCTGTTTAATTGTTTAGTCAGGGAAGAGGCACGGTGGAAAATTGGGGAACAAGGCCCAAGTGACCAAAAAAGCTAAAGGAGACAGAAGGATATGAGGAAAGGAGGAGCCTGTAGAGGGTCTTAAAAGTCCTAGAACTTTCTTCACTAATCACCCACACTTGTCTTAGAGTTGGGTTCTGGGAAGAGCCAGTCAGGCTGATGGAAGATTTAAGAGGAGAAACCAACGTTCTCCCAGCCAGCCTCTGTCTCCAGAGGAGATCAGGCTCTGTCTCCATCAGGAGATCAGAGGAGAACAGCGATTTAGTCACTGTTATCTCACCTACAAAGGGCACTCCCCTCTATGAAGATAGAACTGGAGAGTCCACAATAAAGGGTAGGAGATTCAGGGTAAATACAGGGTTTTAGCTACTAGATCAGTTAACAAGAGAAGGTCACAAAATTCCTTTATCTCAGTCTTTCTTTTTTTAAATTAACTAATTTACTTTTAATTTCCAGCATTAATTTCCATAAGGTTTAGATTTTCTCCCCTCTCCCTCCCCAAGATGGCATGCAATCTGATATAGGCTCTACACATCACAGGTTGTGTTCATCCTTCGTTTTCAAAGAGGACCATGACTTCAGGGAAATGATGACATGACTTGCACTTGACTTTCCTTGAGTGAGGGGGGACTGTGCAAGATCACCAGCCTTACTTTCTCCTTTCTCCTGAATCATCTGGATCCAGGGACTAGATATTCATCAGGATGACTGGAGATAGCCCAGGATGCAGTGGGAGACCTTGGCCTTTTAGGCTAAGGTTTTTCAGGCACTCACTGAAAGTGAGGTAACACCCATTCAGTGAATAGGTCTCTTTAAAAAAGTAGTAAGAGGATGGCCCCTTTAAACAGAAAAGAAAAGTAAATAAATAAGTCAAGCTGGGAAAGGCAGGAGTCTCAGGGTTGTTGTTTGGAACACAAAGTTACTACTGCCATTCACTAAGTCAGGAGGGTCCAAAAACAGCCACAGAATGGAGTTTGAGATTGAACAACTTGTTAAGGTATGCCATTAGATCACACAGCAATCGGGCTATGGCTGTACCCGTTCCATGAGGTCAGCTATCCAGATTCACCGCCCAACTACCCACTGCCCCGCCTGAATCCTCACCCCAACCAGTTCACTTTCTTTCTCCACAGTTCACTCATTGATTAGCTAGGGGTGGCTTAAGACCACATGTAGCCTTCTAAATCCTTAAGTGTGGCCTTTTGACTGAATTCAGATCTTATATAGAATGGGTCTGACCCATTCCACTGTATACACTGCAACTGTTTCTCATTCTTAACAAACTCCCTGTATCCTGAAATTTTTTTTTTCAATTAACCTTACTTCCACCATCTCCTTTCTACCTGAAAATTAGCTTTCCCCAAGGACACCGTTTCACTTTTAGCCCTCTCCACAAATGGCTATTCCCTTTCTTACTCCCCCCAAATTACAACAAAAAGAGCGATTGGAATACATATCAACCACCATTGTTGCTCCAAACTGTTCACACAGGCTCTACACATACGTTAAATTCATTTTCATATTAGCTATCTTGCACAGAAGAATTATAATGAATGGGTATCTCAGTCTTTCAAGGCAGCAGAGGTTGCCACATGTATCAGGAAAGCTGGAGTTGGCCCTAAAGTCACAGGGAAAGACTAGATGACCCCTTCCAACAAGGGATCCAATGAATTATTTTTTTAATCATATAAAGAATTTTTTAAACTATATTCTTGCTAGTTGCCTTTAAAAGGGTCCAAAGGAACTTGAAACAACTTAGAATCCCAGAATATTAGAATAGAAAAGAAGTCCTGTGCTCATGTAGACTGACAGATACCTAAAGAGAAAAACCACTACATCCCATACCAATAGCCACCTAACCTCCTCTTGAAGCTCTTTAGAGTAAAAAACCTCAGTCCCTCCAGGCAAAACCTGTCCTTATAGAGGCAAAGTTATTGTCTCTGTAACTTCTAATGAAGCAGCATGTTATAGGAATGAAGTACAAGACTTGGGATCAGGAAGACCTGAGTTCAAGTCTTCCTTTAAGCATTTATGAGATATATGACCTTGAGCAAGTTATTTAATCTCATTAAGCTTCAGTATTGTTAGGTAACATTTATTGAGCACCTACTGTGTGCCAGACACCATGCTAAGCTTAGGATACAAAGAAAGGTTTGATTTAAAACAAACCAAAAAAACTCTTCCTGCCCTGAAGGAGCTCATAATCTAATGGGGGAGAGAACATACAAACAACCAAGGTAAGTACAGGATAAATTGGGGGTGGCCTCAGAGGGAAGGCCTGGGAAAGTTGGCTTGCAGAAAGTGGGATTTTCCCTGGGACTTGAAGGAAGCCAAAGAAGCCAGGAAGCAGAGATGAAAAAGGAGAGCATTCCAAGGATGGGGCATGGCCAGTGAAAATGGTGTGTCTTACGTGATGAGGCCAGTGGATCCCAGAGTAAGGTAGAAGAAGACTGGAAAGTAGAGAGGGGCTGGGGAACAACACAAGGGCATTGGGCTTAACGTTCACCTTTCAATTTATGATTTCTTTCTAAGAGGGCGTCCTAATTCCGCCTTCTCTTATGATGCGCTTCAGCTCTGCTCCTCATCCTTACCACCTTCATCCCATCCGTATGTTTCTACCCCAAAGAGCCCCATCAGGCCACCCACCAAATCAGTGGCTCCCCACAGCTGCTCAAGCTGTTTCAGAGAAGAAAAAGAATTGCTCTGATCTTCTTGCTGGGGAGAGTCTCTCCCGCCCTAATGAATACCCCCTTCACTTGCCGGGTTGCAGAGTGGAATGGGCAAAGTCCCTAGAGGGGTAACATCGGGTCTCATGGTCAAAACAGTGAGTGACAACAGAGTGTGCTGGAAAGAGAAATAGGACAGGAATGAGGTCCTAGAACTAGCTGTTCCAGTTACTTGCTCTATAACCTTGAACAAGTCACAACCTCTCTGGGCTTTGGTTTTAAAAAAAACAAAAAGTGGAAGGGGAAGGAAATAAGTATTTATATACCACCTACTATGTGCCAGGTATTGTGCTAATCACTTCTGAAAATATTGCCTCACAACTACCCTGGGATGTAGGTGCTGTTATCCTCCCTATTTTACAGTTGGGGAAACTGACGCAGACAGCGGTTAAGTGATTTGTTCAGGGCCACACAGCTAGTAAGTGTCTGAGATAGCCTTGATAAGTTCTAAGGTTCTGTCTAAACTCTCCCAGCCTCCTGTGGTTTAGGATTCGGAATGAGAAGAGATAACTGTTTTGTTAGGCTCATGATGTACTTGCTTTGTGTATCATCAACCAGGGAACACAACGGAAGCAACCGAGAAACTTCCTGGCTTCAGAAGCATCTGGGGCAGGGGAGAAAGGGGAGGCAGCTTGGGGAGGGGGGACTGGGAGCCTCAGAGCCTTGGGGTGATCTGACTGAGGTCAGGCAGACAGCCACAAACTACAAAGAGCCTCCCTTCCTGGAGGAAAGAATGGAAGTTTAGGGTTTCCTGTCTAGGGGAGGGTGAGAGGCAGAAGAAAGCAACCAAACCAATGCTTTGGAAAGTAACTTTAAGGTAGTGCCTGGAAGTGAGCAGGGACATACACTGCCTACTTTGGGCACAAAGGAATTAACCACCCCAGTTATATCTAAGTCAGCTAGGAGAAATCCATGCCTGCTCAGCTCCAATCAGTCTGTAAGATGGACCTCTGGATCAAAAAAATTCAAATAACTCAATATGAAAAGAAGACTCAACACTTCGCTGCCCAGCAGAGAAGGCCTGGAACGACCAAATGGATTATCCTATATACACAATATACACCTATATCCTATATACAAATGTATTATCCTATGTGGGCACAACCCAATATTTTTACGGGCTTCCCCAGAGAACAGCAAAAGCCCCATTCAGTAGGTGCTGAAATTTCTTATTTTGCCAGTTATCATAAGGGACCTGTGCCAGCTCCCTGCCCCATATCCATCCCAGGACAACAGTAAGGGATTAATTGTTTTACTGTAATGCTGTTAGATGCCTCTCAAAGGCCCAGAGGGACCTAGAATAGTTTACTAGTCACAGGCTATCAGAGTAGGAAAAAAACTCAGAGGTCACCTAGCCCAACCCATCTCCAAACAGGAATCCCTATGTAATCTCAGCCTCATCTCCTCCAGTGCATTCCTCACTCAAACACCTACCTTCTCACCTTCTAACCCACATTTTCTTCCTGTCCACTGGATCTTTCCCTGTGGCCTTCAGACATGGCTGAGCCCCCCTCATCTTAGACTTCACTATGCCCTCAAGTTCTGCGGCCCCAGGTCTCTTCTTTTCTCAGTCAGCTCTTGGAAAAGTTGTCTCCACTCAGTGCCAACAGACTTTCTCTTTCATTCAGTCCTTAACCCTCTATTATCAGGCTGCCGAACCTGATCACTCAACTGAAACTGCTTTTTCCAAAGTGGGTACCAATGATCGATCTCTCGATCTCTCTCTCTCTTTCTGTCTCTCTCTCTGTCTCTGTCTCTCTCTGTCTCTCTGTCTCTCTCTCTCTGTCTCTCTGTCTCTGTCTCTGTCTCTCTCTGTCTCTCTGTCTCTGTCTCTGTCTCTCTCTCTCTCTCTCTCTCTCTCTCTCTCTCTCTCTCTCTCCGTCTCTCTCTCTCTCAGTCTCTCTCTCTGTCTCTCTCTCTGTCTCTGTCTCTCTCTCTCTCTCTCTCTGTCTCTCTCTCTCTTTCTCTCTCTCTCTCTCTTTCCCTCTCCCTCTCCCTCTCTCCCTCTCTCCCTTTCTCCCTCTCTCCCTCTCTCTCTCTCTCATCAGTTAAATGACTTCCCCAGAGCTCCTCAGTCAACGATCTCTGAATGACTGAATCCAAAGTCTCTTTCTCAGTATTCATCCTTGTCCTTTCACCTGTTGCATTTCACACGGCCAACACTCCTCTCTCTTCTTTGGCTTTTCAGGACATGGCTTTGTTCTGAGTCCCCTCCTGCCTTCCAGCTCCTTTTCTATTTTCATACTGTGCCCTTCACTGTGCACATTCTCCAGAGCTCTGTCCTAGGCCTCCTCCTCCTCTCTCTCTATCCTCTCTCTTTGGGTCACCTCATCAGAGCCCATAGGGTGAATTATTGTCTCTATGATGAGGATTCATAGACTCAGATGTTCAAACCCGGTCTCACCACTGCAATTTCAGTCCAGGATCGCCAAATGACTGTTAGTGACTCAAACATCTCAAATTCAGAATGTTCAAAACAGATTTTATTCTATTTCCCCCCAAATCCACCCCTTTTCCAAGCTTCCCTATTGTATCTAAGGCACCACTCTGCTTTCACTCATATATCTAGTCAGTTGGCAAATCTTTTCCACTTTGAATTCCATAGTGTTTCTCCCAGCCACTTTATTCTCACAACAACCACAGCAGGTAGGGGCTGTTAGTAGCTCCACTTTACAGATGCGGAAACTAAGGCAGGCAGTAGCTGAGTTCATGATCACCCAGTTAGAAGGTGTCTGAGGCAGGATGTGAACTCAGGTCTTTATGCTCCAGGTCCAAAAAAAAAACCTTGCTTCCTCTTTGTCCAAGAAAGCTAACAGAAGAGGTTCTGAAGAAGGCCATACCTAGAAAAAAAAACCAGACCCCTTCAAGAAGTCATGGAGAGAGGAGGTCAAGGCTGGATTCTCCAACTCACCATATGCTAGAAACTTGTTGCTCTTTGTAAACCTTAAAGTGACATCTAGATGTGAGCTACTGAGAGTGGAGACCAGTAGTATCAAACCCAAAGAGAAACAGATCCCTGAAGGCTTAAAAAAACCACAAATTTACATTATCTACTATTGTTTTTATCTATCTATTTTATCTGTTATCTCTCCACTATTTTTATTTGTTTTGTGAAACATTTCCCATTTACATTTTCATCTGATTTGGGCTGTTTTTCCAGTGCCTGTGCCTGGAGTTTGCCAGCCCTAGTCTATACCCCAAGATTCTACTCTAGTAGAGTGGATCCTTGCACCTTGGCTGTCTAACCCTGACATTGCTGATTCCTCTGCTGCCAGGGAGTGAGGCTTCTGGTACAATTCCTGGTCACCAAGTGAGGCAAGGGCCCGTTACAATCTCCAGATCATTGTCCAAAGAGGAAGCAGGTAGCATCACACATGTCCAACAGGAAAAACAGACATTCTCCTTGTCACGGCACTCTGCCTCCCAATGGGGAAGCCCACCACTGCTGGGGGCTGGGGTGAAGGGAGTCAAGGGCCTAATTGTCCTAATGCCAAACTTCCAGTCACCCAAGTTCATTATTACCTTGGAGGTCTCTGAAAGTGTTCACCCCTCTCTTCCCCCATAGCCATCCATCCTGTTTTCCCCCAACATCTCATAGCTTTCTCTCCATCTCCAATGAATGAAATGAATAAATAAAGCAATTATTAAGCCCTATGTATAAAAGCATGGTGCAAAGGGCTGGAATCACAAACAGAAAAGATTACTCCCCCCCGGAGGAACTCAAATTCTAATGGAAAGATAACACACACACACACACACACACATCTATGTATGTATATATATGTATGTGTATATATACACATGTATATACACATATGCATATATTATATATGTGCATATATATACGTGTATATATACATATGTATATAAATATTACACACACACACACATCTATGGACATGCAGAAATGGTCTTTCCTCCATCCTTGAAACACAGTCTCCTCTGCCTCCCAGAATCCTTCATTTCAGGCACCACTTCCTCCAGGAAGCCTTCCTTATATCCCCTAGTTGCCACTCCCCTCTTCCTCCTCCACCTACCTTATATTTATGAACTGTATCCCTGAAGTAGAATGTAAAGTGCTTCAGTACAATGACAATTTGGTTTTGCCTGTGGATCCCAAAAACCTAACCGAGCCTACCATGAGCAAAGGATGTTCTTAATAAATGTTTTTTCTTTTAAAATTGAATTGACCAACATCCAGTTAGCTAAGTGCTACAAAACTCTGGAAACAACATGAGCATTAAAACTGCCTCTCCTCACAATCAGGCAGTAAACATATATTAAGCCCCTACTACGTGCTAGGCACTGTGCTCAGTTCTAGAGATACAAAGAAAAGCAAAAGACATTCCCTGATCTCAACAGTCTAACAGGGACACTGCAGACAAACAAGGTACAGATAAGACAAATTGCAAATAATGAACAGAGGGAAAGGCTTCTTGTAGAAGGGAGAGGGGAAGGGGAAAAGATTATAGAGGGCTTTGAATGCCACACAGAGGACTTTATATTTGATCCTGCTCAATCTCAAAGTTGTCCAGATGATGGATTAGCCAGACCAGTCCTCTGCTGGGGCATTAATGTTTCCTATCCATGAATGGAAAAGGGGCAGCTAGGTAGAGCACCGGCCCTGGAGTCATGAGGACCTGAGTTCAAATCCAACCTCAGACACTTACTAGATGCGTGACCTGGGCAAGTTACTTTACTTCAATTGCCTCCAAAAACATAATAATGATGCATGGGAAAACTTCTTTATAAGAAAGATCTTTAGGAGGTAGGAAAGGAATCAGTCTTCACTGTGACTCAGCCACAACATTCTAAGTCTAGTCAGGGAAGAATTTGGCAGGAGTGGGCGTGCATCGAGTGTGCTCCCATGAGTTGTATCACTGCCTAGTAAATCATCTGTTCCTATTCAAATTGCAGACTCTACAGAGACTGCTTTAAGCAAAGGGCCAGCAGGAGCATCCCCAGCAGCCAACGGCAGAGCCCCCATGAGCCAGAAAAGGCCATGGGACGTGCACAAGATAAAGATGGATATTTTCAGGATCAGCTTTTGGTGGATTAAAAAAACCGAGCAAGCATCATCTTGATAAGCTTCTGAGAAGCCAGACACGATGTTTCGATTTAACTGGGATGGACATCCCTGAGCAAGGGCACTTCACAGCTTATTCCAGCAGGGCTCCAAGGGGGAGGAAAAAAGCAGTCACTGGTCCAGAGATTGCCTTCAGACTTGCCTACTGTTTGGTGAGGACCCCGCAGCTGAAAGTTTAATTTCAGCAAGCAAGTCCCCATTCTTTCCTCAATCCTCACATCAGAATGTTGTTGTTCGGTCATTTCAGTCACGTCCGACTCTTCCTGACCCCATTTGGGGTTTTCTTGGCAGAGATACTGGAGTGGTTTGCCATTCCTTCTCCAGCTCATTTTACAGATGAGGAAACTGAGGCAAACAAGGGGAAGTGTCTTGCCCAGGGTAAGTGTCTGAGGCTGGATCTGAACTTATGAAGATGAGTCTTCCTGATTCCAAGCCCAGTGTCCTATCCACTGCTCTCTCACATTAAAATACTCCCAAACAAAAGACTAAAAATGGGCTGCCTGAAGGGCCAACCTTAAACTGTCAATGATGCAATGAGAAAAGAGAGCACAGGGCTGCCAAAATGGTAGGCAGCTAGATGGCATAGTGAATGGAATGCTGGGTCTGGTCTCAGGAAGGGCTGAGTTCAGGCTCAGTCACATCCTGGCTACATGACCCTGGGCAAATCACGTAACCATCTGCCTCAGTTTCCTCATCTGTAAAATGAAGATAATAACAGCACCTACGTCACAGGGTGGTTGTGAGAATCAAATGAGATAACATACATACGGCACTTCTCAAATCTTAACGTACTATACAGGGTCTTCCCAAAAGTCTTGATATTAAAGCTCGAAATAAGCGAAAAAGCTGAATAATATGAAGGCTACAGATACTTGATAGCTTTAAACTATTAAAGCTTAAGATTTCTGAGACACTCCGAATGCTGGTCCACCAATGCGTAGGACATCTATGGCCCGCCAACAATGGTTATGAACAACACACACACATCGCAGGGGTTGAGTTATAAATCAGGGCAGGGGTAAATACTATTTCTGCCTTAAAAATGGTAGGAAAAAGAAATAGCTGTGCTAGAATCTGCAAGCCAACATTGGTACCTTAATTTTTGCCTTTCCATGTCTGTTTGTGCTCAGAGAAGTCCCAGGTGCTTACCCAGAGATGCAACCTTCCTGGATGGTATCAGAACAACCATCTCCAACCAGGAGATGTTCACTGAGCTTTGTGGACATGGGGAAACCATGCCATGTACTGGGAAGCTATCAGGCGAGGGACCAACATCCCAGAGGAGCCCGTGCTCCTGTGAAAGCCTCTGGTAGCCCACAGCTTTATTTTTTGTTCCTTCTATAACTAAATACGTTCCTTTCTCACTCTTTCTTGATATGAGACCCAAAGTCACACATAGAGAAAATAAGGGGGAAAAAGGGGGAAAAAAAGAACTGGTCAAATGTTAGCAGATTTCTCTAAAAACAGGGCCTGAAAAATAGCTTAGTCAACAAGGGCAAATATGTGCCAACTTCAGTGTCTAAGAAAATCCTGGGGAGGGAGGGCAGACAATAACATTAAAAAATGGGAATTCCTTCTCCAGGCTTTTCAGTACTTTCCTGTTCACAGAAAAAAAAAAAAAGTCTTGTATACACTCACGCATGTGTAATACAGGATGGACAGGGTATGTGTAGATACTTCTCACCTGCTTCCAAATGACCATGTGTAATTCAGCCCTTGGGCCCTTGAAAAATGGCAAACTTCTTGGCTATTTTCAGCCATTTGGTGACCTAACCTTAAAAGGGCTTTCTGCTTTGTCATGATGCAGAAAATCCTACATAGAGCCTTGGCCATCGTTCCCATCATAGTAGCAGGACAGAGGGGTCCTGAATCAGTCAAAAGGAGATAGCTGTCAAATGACTTGCTCTTCCTTCGACCCTCCAGAAGGCATCATACAATTCTCAGATTTCTGATGAGAGCTAGGACAGTCTGACTTTACCCCACTCCAGGATCATGGTGTCCATTCTCTCATGGAAGTTTGAATAGGGTTAGTTCCACCAGGCAAGCTTGCACCTATGCCACTGCTACCTTTTCTGATTTGTAGTTTGTTTTTCCCATGGGTAAATGACAGACACAGATGTGTCTGCAAATGACCCTGTGGGTACAAGAAGCTCAGAGTTCCATCAAATCCAGCTAATGTGTGCCAGAGAAACCAGGAAGAGGATGAATGGGAATTGTTTTGACAGTGTAGAAGCAAGGTAAAATGCAGCCTTTCCAATGTGGCAATAACACAAATGTCTTTTTTTCCAGATGAGGCGGAAATAGCAGCCCCCCAAACGAATATAACAGGAGCTATAAATTCCAATGCTTATTGATAGGCTAGCTCCCGTGGAATCAATCATCATCCCTATTCAGATGACTCCCAGATCTTTATATCCAACCCTAATTTCTCTCTTGGACTGCACAGTCCTTCATCACCACCTGCCCAAGGGATACCCCTACATGGATGTCCTAACTAGAGATACACCTCAAATTCAATGTCCAAAAAGGAACTCACAGCTTTCCCCCAAAGGTGTGCTTCCTTCAAAATCTCCCTATTCCTTTCATCAGCACCACCACCCTCCCAGTCACCCAGCTTCATAATTTAGGAGGCATTTTTCACTCTTTCCTCTCCTTCATGCCCAATAACCAATTACCAAGCCTTCACTATGCCACCTCCATGAGTTTATTGCATCCACCTCCTTCACTCCACTGACCCACATCAATACCAAACTAGATCAGCAGCCTACTAATCTGTCTCCCCCCTTTCCAATCTATCACCCACACAGATAGCAAAATAATTTGTCTAATAATTATCTAACTTCACAAACCACTCTCCTAATCAAAGATCTTCAGTGGGTCCCTACTACTTCAAAGATAACAGCAAACTCCCCAGCTTGCTGCTGAAGGCCCTTCACAGTACAGTCCTGGTCTATTTTTCTAACAGCTCAGACAACTCCCTTTCAAAACTTTCTTGTTTCAATCAAACTGGATGACCAACTGTTCCTCAAACTCAGCGTTCCTCCATGCACATGCACAAGCTGTCACCTGCACCTCTCTAATGCCTCTCAAAACCCTCCTATTCCTCCAAAAGTCAGTTTCAGGGGTCATCCGTTCCATGAAGCTTTTCCCAATTCCCATCTCCTCTGTCACTGTAATGCTCACTCCCTCAGAGTAATCTGAATTTGTCCAACCTATACACATTGTATTTCCCTTTCTTCTAGCAGAATGTGATCTACTTGAAGGCAAAGTTTTTTCCGCTTTTATCTTTGAGTCTTCAGTATCTAACACAGTACCTGGTACACATAGGGTGCTTACTAAATGCATGTTTTTTAGCTGATGTTATACACTTGTGGAATGTAATCTCTTCAATGACAAGGACTGTTTCATTTTTGTCCTGGCATCTTGGCACATACTATTCGTTTAATAAATTTTTGTTGTGGGGTCATGTCTGATTCTTTGTGACCCCATTTGGGGTTTTCTTGGTAAAGATACTGGAGTGGTTTGCTAGTTCCTTCTTCAGCTTATTTTACAGAAGAGGAAACTGAGGCCAACAGGGTGAAGTGATTTGCCCAGAATGATGTAGTTATTAAGCTGTTAATACATCTAAGGCCAGATTTGAACTCAGGAAGATGAGTCTTCCTGATTCCAGGCCTGGCACTCTATACACTATACCACCTAACTGCCTTAATAAATACTAACGTTAACTGATTCAAATCCCTTCTCTACCACTAATACTCTCTGTGACTTGCTCAAATTATTATGACCTCTATGGACCTCAGTTTCCTTATCTGTAAAATGAAGGCGGTAAGTCCCTCCTAGCTCTAAAAGAAATATGGTTCTGTGTTTCCCCAACAGGCAAGGAGCTGAAAGGGAGAATGTTGGTCAAAGTAATATGATATCCAATGACCATTATTCAATATCCAATTCAGTCCCTTAACCAAGATTTCAAATAATCCCTACAATATGAAAATCCAGAAAGGGAAGAAAAAGAAAGAAAGCATAGAAGAAAGCAAAAGAGAGAAAGAATGAAAAAGGAAGGGAGGGGAAAGGAGGGGAGGGAGCAGGAAAAAAAAAGGGAAGGGGAAAGAATTCAGATGTTTATATTTATATGAGCAGCCATAGAGGCAACCCTGCCTCTATACTTTCAGCTTTTGAATTCACAGTCACTTGGTCCCTATGTACTCAATGACTATGCATGCTCCTGAATCTTTAATTAAACAACACTCCTGGCCCAGATCCTAGAAAGAAGCTTCCTCTAGGTGGGTGTATACTTTGTTCTTAATGCAATTTTATCTTAAAGTTTGTCTTCTCTCCCTCCTACCTCTCCCCTCTCCAACGGAGAAAGCAAGAAAAACAAAATGATGGGCTAAACACTTCCACGTTCCAACTGTACTTCAGATCACAGAGAGTAGCACTTATTCTCCACTTCCTCCACTGTAGTTAATTCATCTCTCCCTTTTGAGGAAACTGTTTATATATTTCTGGTATCTCCCACAAGAGCTAGCACAATGCCTTGCACACAGTAGGCCCTCAATCAGCATTTGTCAGCTGACCACTAGCTGAGAACTGAAGTTTCTGGCTGTCCGTTGGTCTTTGACCTTTCACCCAGCGGAGGACTAGATCTTTCTCCACTGTCCTCTCTCCTCCCTCCTTGCTTCCTGCAGCTGCAGTCAGGGAAAGACGTTGTCAGAAGCCTGGTAGAGTTTCATCCAGACAAGGAAAGTTATATTTAGTTTCATTCCTGACTGTCCTGATCAGCCTGTCTGATAGAAGTGTCTGTTGCTTAGGGCTGGGACAGTAATGAGAAGATAAGGGACGAGGGGGAGATTTCGAGAAGTTTATAGCCCAAACTCTATAATATATGCAGCCTTCCAAAGGGCTGTGCCTTCAATATTAGGGAAAGGATCACGAGGAGCCCCCTTTTCTCACGTGCTCTCAACATACTCCCCTTACCCCAAAGAGGAGAGACGGTTCCTAGGGAACCAGTTCTGTGTGATTGGTGGTGCCAGACGAGCAACATGAAATGAACTGAACATGGCAGGTGCCTGTTTTTCCTCTCATCCCACCCAGCAGTCAATATTTGGGGAGCAGGAGATGAGCTTCCAGATCCAAGAAGAACATCTGCTCTATCAGGACTTAAGATAGGGTGGATAAAGTACTAGGGAGGGGAGCTTCCAGCCTGTTCCCCAAAGGACTGCCAAGCCACTGAACCTAAGGCTTTTAGGCCACAGGGGCACAGTCACAAGCTCATAACCACTCTCTCCCTTTCCCTTTGGCCTTACACTGCTCAGGAATACTCCTCTCCGTTCATATTCCCACCTTCCAACACTGCCACAAAGGTCTCTCTTCCCATTTTCAGCTCTACTGTTTTTTCCTTATGTCCAACAGACCTGTCATGCAGTATCCTTTTCTTCTAGCTAGACAAGCAAGCCCTTTTATCCCCTGATCGAATGCCTCAGGGCCCTTCCTCCTTTCTCGGACTTCTCCTTGGGCTACCCTTCTTTCTTTCCATTTTTGCCTTGGGGGTCTTCATGTTGAATAACTCATTGGCACCATCTCCCCAAGGAAAAGATTGTGTAAAGTGAAGAAAACACCTGACAAATGAGAAACATGGTCTGAAGGGGTGGAGGGAGTCATTCACTCACTCACTCAACAAACATCAGTCAGACAGGGAATCTCACAAAGAATGCCACTGCAACCTGTCTTCCAAGATGCCTTCCAAGCACACACACACACACACACACACCACAGTACAACAGCTGACTGAACTCATTCCCAAGACCAATAAAAAAACCCTTCACAAAAACCTTAAGGACCTGAAAAAGGAGATGCTTTCTCTTGCCTTTCAGAGGTCAAAAAGGAAAGGGCTCCACATGGTTAGAGCATGGAAAAGCAAATGAGTTTTCAAAAATACTGAACAATCTTTCCTCTCCCCAGGATGACATTCACTTACAATGTTGGAATGACCATATTGCCCCTCACATTCCTAGAAAAGGTACCCTCCCAACACACACACAGGCCAGTGCCTCCAACCTCGTCCCTCCTCCACCCTCACCATCCCTTCCCACACTGGCCATCACTTCCTGCCTTACTGCAGCTCCAGGCCACAGGGCTATGGAGCAATCTATACCCACAGACCCCCGTGGGAAGAGAGCTGGGCAGCAAAGGAATGCAGGCAGCTTCCCGGCAAAAATGGGCTGAGAAAGGGACTGAAAGCAGCTGACATCTCCCTGAGCCCAGTAAGGGGCAGGAGCCTGGGTTTGCCACCCTGTGGGACTTCAGCCATCTAGACCGCACGGTGGAGAGAGGGCTGGACTTGGGAGTCAGGCAAATCTGGGTCCAAAACCTCCCACACGGATTATGTGATCCAAGGCAAGCTCCTTCACTCTCAGTTTTCTCATCTGTAAAATGGGAGTCCTGATAGCCCCAACTTCACAAAGGTGTTGTGCAGGTTAAATGAAAGGACCGAGGTAAGATTCTCCATAACCCTCTACGTGCTAGGTAAATGGCCCCCTGGGGCCCCAGGTAAAGGGAGACAGTTAGTAGAGGCAGAGGGGGACAGACCAAATCCAAAACTTAGCCAGAAGGCTGAACATGAGAAGCTTCTGTAGTTGTCTGTGAAATGAGGGTATGAGAGCCACCCTTCTTCCCCTCTCTTATATCAGAACACTAGAACTGAAGCTCATCTCATTCAATCCCCCCATTTCAGTATAGGTTAAGGTCCAGCAAGACAGTCGGGATCTGAACCCATGTTATCTGACTCTCAATCCAGAATTCTTTCCACCGTGCCAGCTCCCACATTCCCTACTCTAAGGAATTAGAGAAAAGCCCAAAGAATAACAGGGAAAGGGGGAATCCCTTGTCTCTTGGTAGCAGCATCTGTCACTTTCCTATCTGTGAAGGCTTCATTGTCCCCACCTGAGGGAGAAAAACAGGGAGGGGTCCAACATCTGGCAGGAAACCAACACTGGGCAGCAGACATGCTCAGTGCTCTGCTGTCTCCCCTCCAGAGTCACTGTCTTGGCCCAGCTAGGCTCTCACCCCACCAACATCCCCCAAGGGGTAGGGAAGGGTGGGGGGTCTTGCACTTGGCAGAAATACAGCATTTTATGGCACCAGAGCAATCAGGTGGGCTGTCTGCAGGCCCAGACCTCCCCACAGAGCAGAGGCCCAGGCATCTGGCTGAGCTGGCCACGTCTTCCTTCATTCAGCTGCATGAACACAACCATGGTGAGCCAATCCAGTCCTGTCACCCGCCTGGGACAAGCAAAGGGGGCAGGAGGTGGAGGCTGAGAAAGGCTTTACATTAAGCTAAGGCCTTCTTGTTTTGCAAATCACTGACTTGGAGAACCTTAAAGCAAAATGAAAAGGAAATTTTTTTTTTAAACAAACAAGGGTTAAATTAAAAACTGCTCTCTCCTTTCCATACAAAGGGCAAAATCCTTATATATATTCCACACAGTGTAAGCGGCCCTCCCCCTGCCCCAGCCCTCTTCCTTGCTCCATCACCCTTCCCCCAAAGCTTGGAAATCCTCATCTGTTATTAGCATTAATCCAAAACACAACAACACACACACACACACACACACACACACACACAGAGCCCATTCCTAAAAATCTTTGTTCCCCTTGCCAAGTTTGCAAGACCCCCTCTAACCTTAGGTTCCCAAGGGAGAGCAGGAGGCCTTGTTTATTTGCCCAGAGTCAGACTAAGCATTCCCCACAAGCGAGGGCCTTAGCTGCCCAAGGAGTCAGGCTATACGTTAGTCACCCCCACATGCATCAAAGGACAATGGATCTGAGTACCCAAGACATTCCTTTCCCTCCATAGTACTAAAAAGAAACTGCTAATCTCAATCCTAGGAAGCACGGGTCTCTCACTTGATCCTGTCTGTCATCCTGCAGGGTTCTTCTGCACCCCAACTGCCCCGTCAGTATCTGACTAGTGAGCAAGTTAAACTGAGGGAGTGGTGCTGATGAGTCTCAGGAGAAAGGTTCAGTTCAGTCAGTCCCACGACCATGTACTACACCCCGAAACCAGAAAGATAACTGAGTGTTGTCGGTCCCTGATCAAAGATCAGTTCAAATGTAGCCCCCATTATAAAAGCTCAAATCCAGGTGGGTCAGTTGAGTCACCTCTATCAACAAAGGAAGGTATATCACTGAAATGCTGCCCTCTCTAAAGAGGAATATGGCGGCTGATTTCATGGCCCCTACCAGCACTGAATACTCCAGGATAAATGACCAAGACAGATGCCCATCCACTTTTCTTGGAATTTTAAGACATCAAGAAACGATCCCCAGGTAAGGATATACAGAAACATCTAGAGGAGGTCCTCTGTCCCTTCCTGGGAGATTCTCAACTGCTTACAACTAGGGGGCTCCCCAGAAGTCACTCTTGATCATCCTGGATGGAATGATCAAGGTAACCTTGAGATCTCAAAGTTGTTTACACCACAAGCTCAGACAAGTCCTACTGCGCCTGTCATCCAGGGATAAGTCTTGATAAGAGGCAAAGGAGATCTTCATCAAAATGTCAGGGCATCAAGTGATAGCCTTTTTTGGGCTCTCTCAGTTCATGGAGAGAATACACTAAGACAAGGAGGTGGAGCTGTGATCTGAGATGGTGGAAGGATTCCTAAAGGTTTCATTCCCCAAGGGGATGCTGCAGCAAGCTCATCCAGAGAGCCTGGAAATCTCTTCAATTTACATAAATCAGCAGCAGATGTACCCTACAGGAAGTACGCATGGCTTCAGACTAGAAGCTTTCCATTTACGTCCTTATACAATATCGTAGCAAGAATTTATTATTTCCTATTCAGAAAGGGGAAGAGGTCATTCAATTAATCCCATCAAACCACACATATAAGGAATGTATCTTGATCTCAATTAGATAAAGAGCTTCAGAAATAAATGAACATACAAATACATACATAAATAATCCAACTTTAAATAAAATGCAATTTTCGTGCTTTAAAATGAACCATGCCCAAATAAATTATCCCTCTCAAGGAGTCTTTACTTGAAGAGGGAGAAATGAGCAAAAGTCTGACCAAAGCCAGCCCAGCAAATGGCTTCCTTTATCTCGGGCCTATAGAATTAGGTCAAGGGAGAAAGACCCAGAACCTTTCCCCTTCTTCACTCAGGCTGTGTTCCAGGCTTCCTCAAACAGCACTGTTGTTCTCTATTGGCAGCTGTTGAGTGAATCACTCCCATGACATCCTTAGTGGGTAGGTGACAAGGGCAAAACAGACAGTGTCCAACTTTGAAATGGGCTAGATTCCAAAAATTCGCCTGAAAATTGGTCATTTGGAACTTAGAATGCATTTTCCCACAGGAAAAAAAAAAAGTTCTAAAGAGTGGTTAGGTTTCCAGACTATCCTATAAATGTCTACTTACCCCACCATAAAACCAAAATTTTGTAGATTTGCAATAAAAAGAAAGGGTCCTCCAGAGTTTCTGTACTCAAAAAACTCATCCGTTTGCAACCAACTTGGTAATGTGCCAATCCAAACTTGGCTGGATTGGTTCTCAAATGGCAGAAATGTAATCCAGTACTGGGCCTGAGCAGGTTTAATTAAAGGAGGATGAGGAGGTGAATGGAGATACTGAAAGGGGATTTTGAGTATTTTCAAAGACTTTAGCCACTTAGAATTTGTAATTTCATGTCAACATGTAGGACTTTTTCTTACTATGGTCCAGACTCCAACACTACTCTTACTCTTATGCTTACCAGACATAATGAACATTTTAGGTCACAAATGAAACTACGAGTGAAGGAGAGAATGGAAGATTTTCCTGAGATAAGTGGGAGATGGCAGAAGAGAGAAAAGAACGAAAGGAGGCTCAAAAAGATGTGTATGCTTATGGAAGAAAGATAACCTGAATTAAAAATTTAGTGTTGTTTTTTTTTTAGATTTGAATGGTGAAAGGCACAGGACCAAGGGAAAGGTCTTCAGGAGGATGGGGGAAAACAGAGAAAAAGAGATGTGCAATCATTTGGTCTCTTCTGCAAAATGCCAAAACATGATGTGGACAATCCAGGACACCTTGTTTGAGGGAGAAACAGGAAACAGTGGGGCCACAGAGAGTGAGTCCAGCAACTTCTATTAGGTCAAGTCAAACTACTGTCATACTCAGAAGGTGTTGTGGTATCCTCAGGGCATTTCTAAACTACGTCCTGTGCTACGAAAATCAATGCCTGGGTTCAGGAGATTAACCAGGACTTACTACATGAAAATTATCTCTCTCAATGTCATTCACCATAACTTCCTTCAATCAATTGGTATAAACCCTTATTTTTCAATTTTACACCAGGTTTCTTGAAAGGATACAAGAAAGACGGGGCAGACAGCCATTGGTCAGAGGAAAGACAACCTATTTCTAGATCATGGAATGACAGAACTTCAGGGTTGAAAGGGACCAGAGAGGTCATTTGGTCCAACTTATGAGACGTCTGACTAAGAGTCCCCACTACAACTTATGAGAGAGACATTCAGCCTTTGTTGAAAGACCTCCATTATGGGCCAAACCACCTCCCAAGGCAACCCATTATAATCTGCAGATAGTTTAAATTTTTAGATAATTTTTCACTTATCTCAAGCTTAAATATGTCTCTGAATCTTCTGATTGAAACTGAGGCAAACAGAGTTTAACTGACTTGCCCAGATTCACACAGCTAGTAAGTGTCTGAGTGTAGATTTGACCTCAGGTCTTCCTGACTACAGGCCTGGCACTCTATTCACTGAACCATCTAGCTGCCATATCACTCTAATGATATAGTATACTCAGTTTATAATTCATTAAAAACTCTAGCTCTTTTCCCGGATGAACTGCTATCTAACCACTCTGCTTCTGTCTTGTATTTATAAATTTGTAGGTATGTGTGTATCTATGTAGTTACAATTTTGGGGGGGAACTCAAGTGTAAGACTTGTTGGGAAAAAATTGGGAAAAAATAAAATATTATATATTTTTAAAATAATTTTTTAAAAAAGAAAGTAGTCAAGCATAACTTGTTTTTGATGAAGTTATTTGTGATCAACACTTACTAGATGGTCACTAACAGTTCTTTTAATAATGCATTCTAGAACTCTGCCAGCAATCAAAGTCAAGTTCACTTGCCTAGTTTACAAACTCCATTATACTTCTTATTTTGAAAATTAGGACATTTGCCTATGAAGAACTTGGGCAGCTAGATGACAGTGGATAGAGGGCTGGGCCTGAACCCAGGAAGGTTTATCTTCCTGAGTTCAAAATTGGCCTCAGACATTTACTAACTGTGTGACCCTGGGCATGTCACTTAACCCTGTCCACTTCAGTTTCCTCATCTGTTAAAAGGAGCTGGGGAAGAAAATGCAAAGCATTCCAGTATCTTTGCAAGAAAACCCCAAATGAGGTCACAGAGAGTCACACACAACTGCAAAATGACTGACCACAACACATGACAAACCTATGATATATTTTCTCTTTCCCACAGTTTTTCAAAGATCTCTGACTGGCTCAACAAGCAAACATTTTAGTATTTTTAGTGCTCTATTTGTCCAGGCTTGGGGACTTGAAGACAGCGAGCTGCTCTCTTAAATAATCTTACTATTTACCTTGGGTTTCAACTCCCTACCAACCTCATGTTCTGTCCTGCTCTCCAGAGGCAAAAATAAAAAGCAAATAACTCTGTCATCTCTCACCCATTATCATGACTCCATCCACTCCAAATAAAAGCCCTATCCTTTTTGGATCACCCCCTTTTCCCTGAGTACAGTTAAAAAAGAAAACCCTTTTTTTCTTTTTTGTGACTCTGGCTCCTGTATTATTCCCTTACGTGAGGATAGCTCATTTATACACAATGATATACTCCAATAGCACATTTTCCCTCTTCTGTTTTTGGAAGAGGGCAAACCTTCCCAGAGCCATATTCCAATAACGGACCCATCTTGACCAAGCTTCCGTGACATCTAGGACATAATTTTCCCCTCCTTTCATTAGAATCTCCTGTTCACCTTGTCTGTTATCAATAGTCTGTATGTTTGCATAGTGTTGTGACACCAGTGGTTTTACTGCTGGCCATGCTCTTGGATTTTGTCTATGAATTGCTGGATATCTTTACTCCCATTCTTCCTCCTAGTTTATAGCTGTTTTCTATGGCATTTATACATAAGCAGCTTTCTCTTTCCCCTTTTTCCTCAGTATAAGACTCTTTTGATTAGGTTTGTAAAACTTCAAGGTAGCCCCTCCTAAGTGAACTCCATCCTTGGCAGAGGGTCCATCATACCATATTCTAGGTCAAAACCCCAAAATCCAAACCTTATTATCGCTCATCTCTTCGAATCATCTGTTCAGTTCCCAAATCTTTTCCTCTCTCCCAACAATCTGGCTTTGATCAGTATCAATGATTGAAAACAGCACCTGTGACTCTAAGGTTTTTACTTTCTAGTCAAGTCTTCTTTTGTTTTCTCAGTCTTCCTGAGTCTATTTTGGGGGTTTTCTTGACAGAGATACTGGGGTGGTTTGCCATTTCCTTCAACAGCTCATTTTACAGATGAGGAAACTGAGGCACACAGGGTTAAGTGACTTGCTCAGGACTACACAACTAGGAAGTGTCTGAGACAGGATTTGAATTCATGACCACAAGTCTTCCAGATTACAAGTCCCAGAGCTCTATTCACAGCACCACCTAAATGCCCTCTTCTGCTTGTCTCCTTAATCCCTAGTAACGCTCTGATAGACTCACTTGTGCCCACAGGAATCCCCAGAAACAGATAGTAAAGTATTGGAAGGTTCTCTATCATGTCCTGGACACATGCCCCAGTCACACAGGAGACCTCTCTCTTTAATTAATATCAGGTTAGCTGCTGCCTCTTCTGCTTCTGTCTCTCCAAACTAGGTCCCCATCCCTCAATCTTCTCATTTTTCAACTCCCTTTCCTTTTGTCTTTGACAGCTAGGTGACACAGTAGATAGAGCACCTAGATGGAAATAAGTAAGACCTGAGTTCAAATTCAGCCTCAGATACACTAGCTGTGTGACTGGGGCAAGTCACTTAACCTCTGTTTGCCTCAGTTTCCTCATCTGTAAAATGGGAATGATAATAGCACCTAATAGGATTATTGGGAGAACCAAATGAGATAATAATTGTAAAGTGCGGAACACAGTAAGTCCCACATACATACCAGTTATTATCTTTGGGGAAGCCAGGTGGCATAGTTGATAGAGCGCTAAGCCTGGAGTCAGGGAAACTCATCTTCATGAGTTCAAATCACACCACTTGCTAGCTTGTAATTATTACTAGGCAATTTATTACTAGTAATTGCCTAGCAATCCCTCTAGGCAAGTCAGTTCACCTTGTTTGCCTCAGTTTCCTCACCCATAAAATGAGCTGGAGAAAGAAATAGCAAACCACTCTAGTATCTTTGCTAAAAAAACTTCCCAAAATGGGGTTATGAAAGTCGGACATGACTGAAAAACCATTGAAAGACAATAAATGTTTATGATCTGCCTGCTTCTGATCCCCATTCCAAGGAGGAGCAAGTTTCTCCTGCTAGGCTCCGGTTCCTCTGCCTATCTATCTCTGGATGAAATCTCTCCTGACAGCAACAAGAGCAGCTCTAAAACTAGCTGAGAATACAAAACACAACAGATCGACCCCCAAGAGAGCTCATCCCAGCAATGGTGCTGACAGTGCGCTCTTAATGGCAGCTCTCCACCACCAGGCACCCTCTACACGTTTACTCTCTACATATCACTACGAGAAAAAGAGGCAGACACTGGCAAGGCTTTTACCAAATTCATCTTATGGCCAGAGGGGGAAATTAGAAAAGGAGGTTTGCTTTTAAGAAGCTTAAAAGGGTCTGCGTAGAGCAGGTCAGAATAGTTCATCTTCTCTGGAATGGTTGGCTTCCCCAGCTAAGGGCACAACTTCTTTCTCCTCGTACCGACCCAAAGTTCTCTGAATTATGCTCCTCAGAAACTTCTCCTAATTCTCACCTTTGTTTCATGAGATGCCCACATGATGTCAAGAAAAGAAGATTAAAGGCCCTAGAACAGTGGAATAGATTTAAAAGAGGGCATGGACAAGAGATTCACAGGAGGGAGAAAATCTGCAACCCTAGAAGGAACGCCCACATCAGCAAGATGATATAAACCGGGAGTGGGGAACCTGCGGCTTCAAGACCACATGTGACCCTCTAGGTCCTCAAGCACAGCCCTTTGGCTAAATCCAAACCACTTAATAAAAGGATTTGTTCTGTGAAGTTTGGATTCTGTCAAAGGGCCACATCTGAGCAGCTAGAGAGCCACATGGATTTGTTCTATGAATGGAGGACCTAGACAGCCACATGTGTCTTCGAGACCACAGGTTCCCCACTCCCTGGACAAACCATTGGGGTACCTGACATTTTCCTGCATGAAGCCCAGTCATAACATCATTTTTAGGGCATGAGCTCTGAACAGCACCAGACACAACAGGAACAGTCAATTAATACATGCATTAGGCCAAGTCAGCCAGAGCTACGGGCTTTGGTAGCTAGCAGCATCCAAATCCCTATCTTCATGCAACAGGGAAATCAAGGCCAGGTGAGGATCTGGGCTGGATTTCAAGTATCCTTGGTTTTATGGGGGAGAGGAAGAATTCTGGAACTGAACTCCCACATGCAAGCCAAGCCTCCCACATCCCAAGGGTGACAGAAAGCAGGTGTGGACATCATGATCTTACTGAAATAAATGTCAGTTCTCCTACAAAAAGGCCAGACTCAGAGTGCCCCACAGACAGATGACTCATAACTCGCACTTATTTATATGGTGATACTGCCTTTGTCAAAGTTTTCTCATACATTCTGTCTCACTTTATGCATACAACCAACAGCCCTGATATGTGTTAGGATATCCAAGTCATGAAAGAAAGGACCTAAAACATAGAGAAGTTCCATGATCCCATAGGAAGGTAGCATCAGCCACGGACTAGGACCCAGGTCTCCAACTTCCTAGGCAAGAGTTCTTTCTGCTAAACCTAAAACTAATTTCCTAACAGAGGAAATGTCTACACTAGAACAACAAGACCTAAAGGAATCAAAACAGTTTATCTGCATATGTTTCTAAGCAAAACAACACAGCCTGAAATGTTTGGCAGAGACAAACTAAATATTTCCTCTGTGACCCATACCAGAGGGGAAGACTGTGGGAGTAGGGGAGGCAGAGTACAGAGGGAAACTGAGGAGAGCCAGCAGATGGGTGAGGAGAGAAGAATGCAATTTTAATCAACAAAACAGATATTTCTAGGCTGAGGGAAGGGCAGGGGAAAGTGGTGGGGGTCAGAGAGAAGGGAAAGTTTCTGAGATAAGAAAGGAAGTAGGGTTTAAAAACTCAGAGCCCACAAGACACAGTTGGCAAGGAATATAGCAACCTCCTGTTTGACAAACCCAAAGATCCCAGCTTCTGGGATAAGAACTCACTGTTCGACAAAAATTGCTGGGAAAACTGGTTAACTGTGTGGCGGAAATTAGGCATAGACCCATGCCTGACACCGTACACAAGAATAAAGTCCAAATGGGTACATGACCTAGGTATAAAGATTGATACCATGAATAAACTGGAGAAGCAAGGTATAGTGTATTTATCAGATTTATGGAGAGGGGAAGAATTTTTTTCTAAAGAAACGATAGAAAGCATTTTGAAATGCAAGATGGATAATTTTGATTACTTTAAACTGAAAAGTTTTTGTACAACCAAACCCAATGCAACCAAAATTCGGAGGGATGTAGTTAATTGGGAAAAAATTTTTACAGCTAAGCTCGGGGATAAAGGCCTCATTTCTAGAATATATAGAGAACTGACTCAAATATATAAACATCCAAGTCATTCCCCAATTGATAAATGGTCAAAGGATATGAACAAGCAATTTTCAGGGGAAGAAATCAAAAATATCTATAATCATATGAAAAAGTGCTCTAAATCACTATTGATTAGAGAGATGCAAATCAAAACAACTCTGAGGTACCACATCACACCTGTAAGATTGGCAAACATGACAGAACAAGAAAATGATAAATGCTGGAGAGGATGTGGGAGAGTTGGAACACTAATTCATTGTTGGTGGAGCTGTGAGATCATCCAACCCTTCTGGAGAACGGTTTGGAACTATGCCCAAAGGGCTACAAAAATGTGCATACCCTTTGACCCAGAAATATCGCTACTAGGATTGTATCCCCAAGAGATTATAAAAACGGGAAAGGGTCCCACGTGTACAAAAATATTTATAGCAGCACTCTTTGTGGTGGCCAAAAACTGGAAGTCAAGGGGATGCCCATCAATTGGGGAATGGCTGAATAAATTATGGTATATGAATGTAATGGAGTACTATTGTGCCATAAGAAATGATGAACAAGAAGACTTCAGGGAGGCCTGGAAGGACTTATATGATCTGATGCTGAGCGAAAGGAGCAGAACCAGGAGAACTTTGTGCACAGCAACGACCACAGTGTGCGAGAGTTTTTTCTGGTAGACTTGGAACTTTGTAATAATACAAGAACTTACTGAGAAAAAAAAAAAAAAAAAATCCTAATGTCGGTCTTCTAAGGCAAAATGCCTTCCACACTCAGAGAAAGAAATGTGGAAGTCACTTGCAGAATGTAGCAGATCATGTTTGTATGTGGGTGGGGTTCAGTGTATTATATGTTGATTTGTTATATGATTTCTTCCATTTATTTTAGTTCGATTACATAGCATGAATATAGCGAAAATGTGCTCAATAGGAAAGTATATGTAGAACCTAAACAGAATTGTATGCTGTCATGGGGAGGGAGGGGGGTATTGGGGGAAGGGTAGGGGGGAATAAAATCTTAACTTTAAGGAAATGATTGTAAAACATTAAAAAAATAAAAAATAAAAAATAAAAAATAAAAAAAAAAAAAAAAAAAAAAAAAAAAAAAAGCCCTTTAACATAATTAAAATTAACTATTTTACATTTTAAAAAAAAAAAAAAAAAAAAAAAAAAAAAACTCAGAGCCCAGTATGGAGGGTGGTGACAATTTCACAGGCACTTTTTAAGACATTTCTATACAAACACAAGCAGCTCGATGAAGAAATTAAAATCTTTCCCTGAATAGCAAGGGTTAAACTGAAGTACAGCTTCGAAATCAACCTTAATGACAATGCTTAAATAAATTCCAATTGAAAAACGGCTAATGGGAGGAAAGCACAAGGAATAAAAGTTAAGGGTAATTTATTTAACAAAACAGATAAAGAATGTGGGCAGAAATAGAAAAGTAAGAAGAGAGCTGCATAGGAAAGTGTCAGAGAAGCCTTAGTGAGAAACAACCCCAAAAGAAGAAAGCCTCTGAGAGCCTGTCACCATATAATCAGAAGCTTAACAAAAAAAATGGTCAGTGAGATGAAGAACTGAAAAGGGACAGAAGGTGATCTAAGTGGTGACGGTCATAATGTTAAGTCCAAGGAGTTTAAAAAGATTTTTAAAAATCTGAATCTCCCAAGGTAGATTGTAGGTGGGATTACAGGGTGCCCCCAAAGAACCAGAAACCCAGAATCCAAACGCTACCTTTCTAATGGCAAGGACTGGCCCAAGAGGAAGACTAGACTCCAGGAGGCAGATAAGGTCCATTCTTTCAGTGTTAGGGAGGGTTGCCTAGAGAGGTTCAGGTGATAGGGTCAGTCAATGCTCGTTTTACAGCATCAACACTTCTCACTGTCCTAGGTGAGGGTGATAACTGGTAGATGAGTATATTCCTGAGGAAAGGTCCAGCATCCTAATGGACAGACCTGGAGCTCAGAAGAAGTCTGAAAGAAATACCATTCAGAATCAGAAATCCACGCCACCCTGGACGGTCCCTTCTCCCTCACCATTCCATACCAATCAATCAGATGCCAAATGCTGTCAACTTTACCTACACAACATCTCTGGCATTCTTGGAAGGAGGCAAAAGGTTACATTTAAAGGTTGGCATTGTGTGATCTTCCTTGTGTGAAGGGCAGGGGAATCAACAAAAGGAATGCCAAGGGGCTTTCAGGGGATTTTAGTTCAGTTCTGAGTACCCGATATCCCCACTGGACGGCTGAGTGGCACAGTAGATAGAGGGCTGAGCCTGGAATCGGAAGGACACATCTTCCTGTGTTCAAATCTGGTCTCAGACACTTATTAGCCGTGTGATCTTGGGCAAGTCACTTCACCTCGTTTCCCTCAGTGTCCTCATCTGTAAAATGAGCTGGAAATGGTAAAACCACTCAGTATCTTTGCCAAGGAAATTCCAAATGGGGTCATGGATAGTTGGACACAACTGAAAACAGCTGAACAACAATAACAAACTTGCATAGAAAATAATTACATCTTTATTTTTTACTAATCTCTAACAGAGATTTAGCATTTCCTTTAATTACTTAAGAACATTATTCCGAGAAGGGATTCACAGTCTTTACCAGATCTGCCCAAGAGGTTCCAGACACAAAAAAGTTAGAAAAATTCTGTTGTAGAGAGTTTGCCCAGATGACATGTAAGATTCCTTCCAATTCTATGATTCCGTGGTTTTTAATATTTCCAATTGTTTCAAAACATACATAGGATTTGCCTCCCTCAAGTAAAAAGAACAAGCTCCTATGTGACACTGGGCTGAAAAGGATGAAGACACTGACTGCCCTATTTCTTTTTTGTTCTTTATAAGCTAAAATACAATTATAATACAAATATTGATAATAACATTTCAACAAATAAGATGTACAACAACCAAACCATTATCACAGAGAGAAACGCAGCTCACGATGCCCCCAGACATAATGCTAATGCACTATAATTAAGGAATAAGGTTTTTAATAGTGTCGTATGAAAGATGAACTACTCAATCTCCAAACTGTATTGGGGGAAGCCCTTTTAAAACAGAAAGCCATATAAAAGAGATCAGAGCCTTTTCAGGGATCACATTGGCCAATAAATAGGGTTATCGAAGTTGTCTGCAAACTTCTCCAACCTAAATTATCTTTTTGAGGTTTCATGAGCCAGAAAAGGAGCAATCAACGTAGGATACACAAGACAGAAAAATATGACATAAGGTAAAAACCTCATGAAATAATGACAGAAAAGTTAAGTATTTAAAACTTCTAATCACTGTACCATCCCCTAACACACTTCCTATACCAGATGACTTGTAGTAAATATAAGAAAACTTAAAAACATGTACTTCTGGGGCCAGCTATGGGCATCTCTGTCTAGGGTCACCCTCACTTCACAAGAGATAGTCAATTCTGGTACTACCTAGCCACATGTTGTATGCTTGTGAAACCTAGACAGTCTACCAGCGCCATGCCAGGAAACAGAATCGCTTCCATTTGAACTGTCTTGGGAAGATTCTGAAGATCACCTGGCAGGATAAAGTACCAGACACTGAGGTCCTTACTTGAAATAAACTGCCAAGCCTTCAAACTCTGCTTCAGAGAGTACAACTCCTAGGGATTGGCCACATTGTTCGAATGCAAAACATACACTTGCCAAAAAGACTATTTTATGGAGAACTCACACAGGGCAAGCGTTCACATGGTGATCAGAAGAAGCAATACAAGGACACTCTCAAGGTCTTGTTTAAAAACTTTGGAATTGATTGTGTGACATGGGAAACACTGGCATAAGACCGCTCAGCATGACGTGCCCACATTAGAGAAGGTGCTGTGCTCTGTGAGCAAAACAGAATTGAAACAGTTCAAAGGAAACGCAGGATGTGCAGATTTAGAGTATCGACAAATGTTCACATAGACCGTTTGTGCCCTACCTGTGGCACGGCATTCTGAGCTCGTTTTCGTATGATCAGCCACAGTCAGACACATCAATACTTGACTCCAGCGTGGCAATGTCATTTTGGCTCTCTTCAAGAGTGAAGGACAGCAGCCAGCCACGTGAAGAAAAAGCAGAACAGCTGAGGCTAAAAAGGAAAGAGCATCTGTCCAAGAAAAAACGGGAATGGAAACCCAGCCGGGGCCAGCACTATCTGCCAGAAGCTTACTAGGGGCAGGGTCCTGAGTCAGGCCCTATACATCCCAACACAAGGAGGCTACAGAAACCCAGCCTTAAGAGTCTGTGAAGCTTTGTAAGGAGGGGATGGGAGAAGAAGAACCAAAAAATGAGAAGGGAAACCAGAGAAGAGCCACAAACCATACATAATAAACATTAAAATATAAAAAGGCCAAGCTGAAATACCAAAAGAGAGAAAAACTAATTCAAAATCTAATTAACAAACAGATAAACAGAGATAATCATAGACAGGCAGAAGAATGAGTAAAAATTTCAAAAAGAAGTTATGACATTATAAATAAGTACTATAACATGAAAGAAAATAAGCCAAAATTCCCTGACCAAAAAGAAAATCCTGTAGATTCCCTAGAGATCACAGAACTGCAAAAAAATGCTAAAAGAATTCAAAAGATAAATAAAATTATTAAAAAATGTTAGATGATAAATCAGAGCTCTCGAGATAGAATTAAAAAACTCAAACAGAAGCGTACAAAGCTTAGGAGATACAATGAAGTTTCTCTCCAAAGGAATAGAGGCTCTTAAAGAGAAAAAAGCAAAACTATAGAAGTGGAAGAAAAATTGGCCTAAAAGAAATAAAAGGTGACAACATTAAACGAATATATGAATTTTATACAAGTCAAACAACTAACCTTAAAGACAGAAAGTACAGAGATAACTGAATTGCCATAGATCTCCCAGCATGGTATTATAAATAAAACAACTTGAATATTGTAATGCAAGCAATTTTCACAACAAAACTATCCAGAATATTTGAACAAATACAACAAAATGCTCATTGATCATACCTGAAGATCACCACCCCAAATGAAGAATGCTTAAAACTCCATGGCACATAGTGACTAAATTCCATAATTTCACTAACAAACAACATTTACAAGTAGCCCACAGAAACACGTTTAAGGATCAACTGGTCAGTAAGCATTTATTAAGCATTTGCTATGTTCTAGGCATTGTGCTAAACTTGAGAAATACAAATATAAACAGAAAAACAGTTCTTATCTTCAAGGAACTTACATTCGAATGTTAAAGATAATACATAAAAGGAAGCTGAAAAGGGAGAAGATACCTGAAATGGGGCCACTATAAAAGAAAGTCCTGGAGAGTTACAAGTACAGTCAGAAGATGAATCAAGTGATGAATGGTATAAGAAAACAACCCAAAGTTACTCTGCAGTCACAATAAACCAGGAGAAAATTTAATTCTGTGTATTTGCCTTCCTAATCAATTACTCTCTTTTTTACTTCTTTGGTCAGACTTATTTATTGTAGATTCCAGTTTTTCTACTCTGTCCTTTATTGCTGCCATACGGGCTATAACTTCTGCTCTCAAAATTCTCATTTCTCTTCTAAACCACTCAGGAAGAACATTCCACATCTCCTAAAATTACAGAAGGTCCTCTGTTTCATCAAGTGTTAGATTGTTTTCCTTCATTTTGAAGTATTTATCTTAGATATCTCAACTCATCTACTAGATCTGGAGGCCATGTTTCTGTTAATGTTTTCCCTTGTTGATTTATTTGCTTACATTCAAGTCTCTGAGGTTTTTTTCCCTGAGATCTTTGAAAATCTCAGGGGTTTTTTCCTTTATTTTTCCATATTGTTCACTATCTGACTCCCACCCCTCTGATGCTAGCTTTTTTGTAGCATGAATCTCAAAGCATCTCAGCCTTCTCTCATATTTAGCAATTCACAATTCAGCAGCCAAGGTCTCTGCTCTAGCTGACTTTTAGAGGGATAAAACTGGATCCAACTGGATGTTGAATTCTTTCCCTGAGGCTCAGTGGAATACTGCACCCCACCCTCCCCACCCTCACACATATGGTAACCTGCTCCAGTGTTTTGTCCAGTTTCCTCTGTTCCTGAGTTCTATGGCCCAGGACCAGCAGCTCAAATGTTGCTACACGGTGTTATGGTGCTGATTTGTTATTTAGGTCTCCTAGGCTCTGGAAGGAGGGTAGGGCAAGCTAGGGTGTTGAACTCTATTTCAAGCCTAGGTCGTCTTGCTCCTTTCCCTCTGTTCCAGACTCTGCTGCAGGGATCTTTTGTAACATAGACTACCACCCTTCCATCCAACAACCTTCTTTCTGTCCACTGCTCAGATGGCTGTCTAGAACTCAACAGGCTTACACCTCTGAAGAATTGTTCTAGCGCTAGCTAGCTGTTGTGACCCAGCCAAAGTTCCACAGCCTGGAACCAGGATCTCCACTGAGGAGAGGGAGGGAAAAACAAGGTTTGGGGTTTGATTTTGTTGTGAGCCCATGTGTCCCTATACTAACACCTAACTCAAGCTCAATCAGCACCCCTTCCTCAATCACCGACCATGCTACCAGCAGCAAAACTCCACTAGCCTTGCTGAACCATGGAGATTCAAACTCCAAATAACAGAAATCATCTCAGGCTATGATAGCACCAACATGGTAGCACTCTGTACTGTTGTGTAAGAAAGCTAAGGAACAGAGGGAACTGGGGCCACTTCTGTCCCTACAAAGATCTTTTGGCACAGGGACCAAGGTTAATAAACCAGCAGAGGAGAAGGCTGAGACAATTAAAGATCCAACCCTAGGGAAACCACCTTCAGAAGGGAGGGAGTTATAAAATAAGTAATAGTAGAAAATAAAGGGGAAAAAAGACTGAAATTATTTTTTAAAAAATCTCGGAAGAAAACACAAATATCTCGAGCATAAGTGATAAATTAATAGGAAAAACAATAACTGCAGAAGGAAATGTGGCCTCCAGATTTAATAAACAAGTTCAGTATTTATCTATAAATAAACACTACAAAACAATGAAAAATAATCCAATACTTGGATAAGACAGACAATCCTGCAGAATTGGAGAACATGGAACTACAACATGTAGTTCCTAAGTGGCTTAAAAGATAAAAGTGAAGAGAGCATAATTAATAGCTTGCACAGCAGAAATAATGGGCAGAATAGATCTTGAATCTGAGATGGCAAATTTCACCAAAAAAACAAAAGAGAAGACAACAGATTGGGAATGCCGCTGCACAGAAGCAAAGGACAATTCAGAAGAAAAGAAAACATGTTTTCAATTCAAACTAAACCTGTTGATCATGAAGACAGGATGCATAGAGACAACCTAAGGGGTATAGGTCTGATAGGGATGGGATCTGAACAAAAGCAGCCCCCTGGCCCCCACACTTTGCCATGTGACTCAGGTCGCTGGTGTTGACCTGGAGCAATGTTATTTAATTAACTGCTCTTTCATAGGCTGCACCTGGCCCCACCCTATACTGCCACTCCCTTAATTTCCTCTAGACCCCTTTGTTTCCACTTGAAAGTATTCAGATTCAATCTGGCCCACTTGTCAATACAAGTGTCACAAATGCTTAGATTCCTTAAGAGTCTGGTTGATAATGGTGGATTTTTTGAATCACATCCACCTTGGACAGAATTCTAATAAACCTTGAGTTTTTTGGCTGAAAGAAGGCATGGGTTGAATTCATTCCAGCAGGATCCGTATGTTGCTATTTCGGGGTGCCAGCACCCCTAAACCTCAAGAGGCCTACCAGAATAACACAAGTCAAAAAATCTGAACATGATGATACAAGAAATAATAGATCAGAACTTCTGAACAAAGAAAATGAAATACAAATGAAAAAATCCATAGATTTCCACAAAAAAAATCTAGGGTTGCAAATTTCAAGATACATAGTGTTTAAATTCAACAATTTCATCGATAAACAATAAATTCTTCAAGCGACCACGAGAAAGACTTTCAAATACAAAGGAAAAAAAATGTAAATAACACAAAACTATTCTGGACCCACCAGAAAACACAGGAGGGAATGGGACAATGTTTTCCAAAGAATAACAGAGCCCAGAATGGAAACCAGGGTACGTAATTTGCAAATCTGAGCTTAACCATATTTAAAAAAAAAATCAATAATAAAGAGACATTTGAAATAGTCTTAGAAAGAAGACTGGACTAGATTGCTTCTCAAACACTTCAGATAACAGAAATGCAAAGGGAGTGAATGAATGAAACCTCCAAAGGCAGTGACAGCAATGGAGTGGTAGAAGAGATACTACGTACGAACCTTCTTTCAAAATGTACCAATGAAGACAGGGATAAAGGCTGAAATCAGGTAATGGTGGAGAGGCAAGCCTCTATCCCTAGTGCTTAGCACAGGGCCTGGAACACAGTAGGTGCTTAACAAATATTGATTGATTGATGCTAGCCCAGACTCCTCATGAGGTTAAGTGACTTGCTGATGGTCACCTGGCTATTAACTATCAAGAGGCAGGATTTGAACCCAGGACTTCAAGTCCAACACTCTAACCCACAATACAATGCTGCCTCTCACAGAATCTCAAAGTTGAAAACAGTTAACTAATATTAGGTTTAGATTAACATCTTACACCACATCTCATAGTGAGCTCAAAGTGAATACAAGATTAAAATATAAAAGATCATGCCAAAAAAATTTAGAAAAAAAAGGCTACAAGATACCATTTATAACTATGGTTAAGCAGAGTATTCTTTACCAAATAAAGGATGGTGGAGATCACAAAAGATAAAATAAATAATTTTGAATACATGGAATTGGACAGTTTTGTTTTGTTTTTTTTTCAGAAACAAAATTAGTATATCTAGGAGAAGCAGGGAAATCATCAACTGGGGAGGAATATCTTTGCATCATTTATTTTAGATAAGTGATATCCAAACTATATGGCAAATTAATATAACTTTATAAAAACAGAGTCATCTCACAATGAAGAGTCAAAGGATATGAACAATAGTTCTCCAAAGAAGAATTGTGAATTATTAACATAACTATATGTGAAAGATTGCTTTAATTCACTAATAAAACGAAAATGCACATCAAAACCACTCTGAGGCTTCCCATCGTAATCAGAAACTTGCCAAGAAGAAAAAAGATGGAAAGAGTCTATGATGGAGAGGTTGTGGGAAAACAGGCACATTAATGCACCACTGGTGCAGCTGCACATAGAAAGCAATTTGGAAATATGCTAAGAGACTAATTAAAATGTCCATACAAAAAATGTCTCTTTGATCCAGAGATTCTACTGCTAGGAAAATAACCCCAAGGAGATCAAAGACAGGAAAAAAAAGGTCCCATAAATACCACCATATTAATAGCAACACAGAATTGGAACCAAAGTAGGTGCCTATTGACTGTGAAATGACTAAATAAATTGTGGTACAGGACTGTAATGGATTCTTACTATGCTATAAGAAATGATAAATATAAAGGATTCAGAAAAGCACAGGAAGATTAGTAGGAACAGATGAAAGGTCAAATATGTTACTGGTAAACATATATAAAAACCTACAGCAATGTAAATGAAAAGAACAGAAAAATTGAAATTTATTGTAGCGTAATTATATTGATCAAGCTTGACACCAGAGAAGAGCTAAGAAAATTATCCATTCTTTCCTACATTGCAAAAGCGAAGAAGTATATGTGTATATGTTACAAATATCGTCAGGTAGGAACAATTTGCTTCGCAGAACGGCCTTTTTTCTCTCCCTCTTAAAATTTTTTGTTACAAAAAACAGTTTACTGGTAGGGAAGGATGGAGAAACATAGGGGAATGAATGTGATGTAAAAAAATCAATAATATTTTTTTTAAAAAATCATGATAATAAAACAAAACAATGCATTTAAAATACTTGACGGTGGATGAGACTAAATAACCTTTAAGGTTCCCTTCAACTTTAAGGTCCTTAGCCCTTTTCTGTCTTCATCTTTTCCCTAGAACCTTTCCATTTCCTAAGGGCTTCCTCCTAAGGATCCCTGTCCTTTCAAAACAAATTCACCTTGCAATACCTGTCACACTCTGTGACTTCAGCAAAAGACATCTTGACTACAAAATTCTTCTGGTATGCTGTCCCACACCCAGTTGGTGATTCTTTGGAAATAACCCTCCTCCAAAAATTAGTTGTAGTGACACCTGCAAGGGAAGGCTATTTTTACCTCATGCGGTCATATACCACGCTTTAAAAAATTTTTTTTTGTTCTGAGTTCAACAATGAACTACCACAAACATTTCAAGATAAAAAAACAAAGAGATTATAAATATATATATATATATGTATAATAAACGTCAAGCATCCAAGTGTTTATTTTGTGCTGGGCACTGTGCTTTACAAAATATTTATAAATATCTCATTTGATCTTTATAACCATACTTAGGGCTGATATTATTATTATTATTCCCATTTTATATTTAAGGAAACTGAGGCAAACAGAGGTTAAGTGACTTGCCCAGGGTCACACATCCAATAATTTGAACTCAGGTCTCTTGACTTCAGATTCAGCCTATAAAATTGTTCTTTTGCCCCTTTCTGCTTCTCTCCTGCCTTCCTTTCAACACTTTTTACATGTTAAGTGTCAAATATCTATATTTTTTGAGAAATGTATTTTCACATCTATTGCTACCATCTCTGTTCAACAATCCACTTTATTCTCATGCATCTCAGCAGAAGCTCTCCCTTATAACAGATATGTATGTATAATCAAGCAAAATAAGTCCATTTGTTGGCTACGTCTCCGAAAGTACATATAGTTCTAAATCCTGAATCTATTACCTCCCTGCAAAAAAGCAGAAGTATGTCATTATCATCTGTCTTCTGAAGTCATGATTGGCTGCTGCCTTGCAGTCAGAGTCATAACCACAAAAATAATACACTGTACTTCCTGACGTGAAATCAAAGTTACTTGGCTTGTCTCAACCTCGTCCATTCATTCAGGTATTTCATAACCAGCTAGTAAGTGCAGGCATGAGGCTGAGGCTAGCAACACAAAGGCCGAAATGAAAGGGTCCTCGAGGAACTCAATTAAACAAAAGGAACATGGATGTGTCAATTATAAAACATATTCAAATAAAAAAGTAATTTGGAAAGGCTGAGATCAGGAACACACCCCACCTTGTGGCCACCCACAATTTTTCTCATCAATCTCCTTAAGAAAAATCCAGGGTGTTCAGAAGTGTAGGTTCCTACCCTAAGATAACACATGGTTATCTTGAATGATTCATTTTTCAAATCTACACCTCTTGTCCTGACATAGACAAAAAAAGTGCACAGGTCCCCAGGACCCAAGAACCAAGAAGATTGCTGAATTTGCACTTTTAAACAGAATTTGCTCCAGGGAAACAGCTTGAATCCATTTCTAGGCAGCCTGGGGGCATACGATGCTGGCCCTCCCACATAATTCCACCACTAGACTTGGCTGGCAGAGGCTTAGGGTTCGGGACGATCGAGGCGGAAAAGTTACAGCCTGGCATTACATCCTGGAAAATATTAAAATGTGGAAAAACTTCTCATCCCAACACCACATGGCTCTGACTGATGTTGAATCAAAAGTCCAATGGCTCAGTCTGCAGAATTCAGTTCAAATCAACAAGTCTTCATCGAGACCTATCATGTGCCTAGCACCTAGCACTGTCCTAAATGACTGCCTCATAAAATCCAAACTTAGTTTTCTGAAGTGAAATCTCTCTACAAAGACGAATTTAATCTCCTTCAGTGGCAGAGGACACTGAATTTGGTTTTATTTGGCCTCTTTAAATACCACCCTTCATATAAGGCATACAGATGGAAAGCGTCTCCAATACTGAAATCAATGGAATTTCCAGACTAAGATGAGTCTGAATGAAACACTCCAGACCCTGAAGCATGCCAAGTCTACGACAAGCAGCAAAGTCTGATGGAAAGAGTATTGGGACAGTGGTCAGATTTTAAATATAAGTTTCTGGTCTCTCCACTACGCTATCCTCTAGGTGTGAAATCCTGAAAAGAAGTCTGTTTCTTCCTTTCTAAGATAAAAATAAGAATTCCTGGGATAGCGGAGAAAGCAGGGAATGTTTTATAGGACAAGGATGTTAATATACTAAACAGTCTTTGAGAGTTAGGATGAAAATCCTTGCTGGGTCACTATTATAGAAGCCAAGAAATTGGCTATCCCCAGAATCCATAGTTCAGGCAACAACTCCACTTTTAATCAGCTTTGTTACTGGGGTAGTGCTCTTACTTTATATCTTGGTTCTAGGACCTAAGTCTTCCCTCATTCCTTGTGACCAAGTCCTCTGTTCTGTACCTCCAATCCCAGTAACTGAGTCTCTGGCTCCTGATCTATGCCCTATCCCCAATGATTTAAATCCCTACCTTGGTTCACCCCACCAGGTAACCCAGCGTTCCATCTAGCATAGTCCTTGTCTTGCTCCCTTCCCCAAACTGTCCTGGTAACCAAAGGTCTGCCTTAACCCAGGTTCTGACTACCTACCATCTTCTTGCTGCCCCCTTCAGCATCCTCTCAGCTGTCGGAACCATCCTGAAGTATTCCTGCTTCTAAGAACTGCCTCATGGGCAGTTCAATGGCTCTGACCTTCAGAAGAGGATCATTTAATTTAACGTGGAAGGAACCTTACAGATGATCTACTGTAATTCTTTCATTATACAGACGAAGGAAGTAAGGCAAAGAATCAATCATCAAGCTTTTGATTATGGCCTTGCTTGGCACTGTGCCCCGCCTAGGACATACATACACACACAAACACACACACACACACACACAAAATTCAAAACAGTTCCTGCCCTTGAGGAGGTTCTATTCTGAAGGTAATTCTCCAAATCCATTATGTTTTCCACTTTTCCATCCATTTATGTTTCCCCCACCCCTAGATTCCAGGCCATCTTGGCTACTGCCTTTGTGGTCCCAAGCCCTATGTTGATCCTTGGCAAACCAAGGATGGTTATTTGGACTATCATTTCCCTTATGCAAAATCATCCTCCAGCAACAGTCAGTGAAGGACCTAAACACGGTATCAAGTTAAGTTTTCCCTGGTGGCACAATAGAAATTAGTTTTTTGCCTCCTACCCCATCCACTTCCCCATCATAACAGCTTAGGATAAGAACCAAAAATGCTCCCATCCCTTAACACTTTCTGAAAAACCTGAATTCCCACATCACCAAATACCAGTTCCATTCCCATTTATTTTCCTGGCACACAGCAGCGGCCTAAAACCTGCAGCTGAAAGCAAAGCCTGGATATCTCATACAGACTAAACTGCAGCACACACATAGGAGTGACTTTATATGCCTTGTAATGTAAATCACTGGAGCTTTACTTCTAGGACCCACATGGATCCCCTGACAAACCCCCACTTCAGCTGTTGTATCAGAAGTTTTCTTTTTATTACGGTAACTCCCAGTAAAGACACAAATTTGCCACTTTGCTAATCTAAGGGCCCTTAACTTCACCACAGAATCTTGTGATGGCCACATCTCTCTCAAGCTACCAAGCTTCTAAGAAAAGATGAACAAGACAGAGGTCAGTCAATGATGGATCAGCAGAGAGATACAAGAATATACAGGTTTTATAACTATTATCTCTTTCCATCACTGAAGTTAGCCAACTCCTGTTTCATATAGAGCCCTTGTTCATATACAGTTCTGTGGCTATGGGGGAACTACTGAAAGCACTTGATAAAAAATAGTTTGCATCTGGGCATATTAGAGATATAGGCTATCTGTCATGTCCAAAACAGAACTCAGCATCTCCACCCTCAAATTTACCCTCTTGCTAATTTAAAAAGGTGATAGGGGAGGGATGGATTTGGTCCCTTCCCCCACCACCCCAGCTGGCTGATACACTCATATTAACACATCAGGACGTATAAATATGATACTAAGATATTAACCCCCAGAGATCCCTTTACAAAATACTGTTATCTTTCTCTGACAAAACTGAAGGGAGCCTAGCCATTGGGTGAGCAAGAAAGTTTTTTATGGTCTTGGAAATTCCAAATAGCTAAGTCTTCCAAAGTCAAACCTTCAGAAAAGTTGAAGAGAAAGCCAAGTCAGGGAAGAAATTCGGCTTTCCACATCTTAGGAGGCAGAGATTTTCTTTCGTACCCCACACTTAATCAGCCTTGACATCTCTCAGAACTACTGGCCCAATAAAAGATAAACACCCTAAACATCAGTGAGAAAGACAATGAATGTTAAAGGCAAGTTGAAAGAATGGAGGCACATACTCCATAATGACACAGATACAGTCACTCAAAAGAGGAAACACTTTCCAGGAGTGAGGTCTCTGACAGCAGAAAACAGACCTGGCTATGAACTCAACAGAAAGCTAATCTTGGCAATGAAGAGTCAAGCAGCAGAGATAAGCCAACTCTGGAAGCCTTGTTGAGCAATCTCGTCTTCAGAGACACCGAACCAGGGGAAAGTTTGTAAAGACTCCACACAAGAGAAAGACTCCAAGATCCAACAGTGCCAGAGGAGTGAGTAGTACTGACCACATGTGTTCCCTGTGTGTATGCCTCCCCATAGCTGTACTCTTAAGTTTCTTCCCATGAATCCCATGAACGCTATGTATATTTGTAGAAAAATTAATCCCAGGTTTATGGAGGAAATGCTTTGTAGCTAATATTCTTACTATAACTGTCTTAATAAATCCTTTCTTAAGAGCTAATTGTGCCTACTATCTGATTGTTATGGAGAAGCACACTGGCAGGTACTTATCAGTTATATTTTTAGGAGTTAGTACTTCCCTTGTACCTTAGAAATAATCATTCTCTCCCTTATGTTTCAGAACCAAACTTGCAAATCCACGATTGCTGAGTTGAGGAGGTGATCCTTCAAGGGTGATACAGTAGGGTGGCTTGTGAAAGATATTTGGATCCCCTATGCATTTTCATGGATCTTTCTCAGGACCCTCCATCTGAGAGATCTTATCTGAGATCTGAGGCTCTCTGTCTTGGACGCCCAGCCCTGCAAATATCCGCTAGGGTAATCTGAGGTCCATGAATCCCCAAGGGGTTTATAGAAAAATTTCAGAATGTCTGTGAACTTGGATGGGGAAACAAATTTGTATCTTTTTTTCATTAATCACTAACTGAAATTTATCATTTTTTAAAAGGTTTATTCTAAGAAGGGGTTCATATGCTTGACCAGACTGCCAGAGGTCCATGACACATTAAAAGATTAAGAACCCTTGCACTCAAATAGAATTCCCACTGTTTTTCTTATTTTATTTCAAATTATAATTGAACCATCAGATTTCTGGTGTGTTTCCTCTATGAGCCACACCAATTTCTGTGAGATAACTTGCTTGGCTGAATGCCAAATAAATGTATTGATATGCTCTATTACTGTTTCCCGTTACGAGTATGGACGCCAATATGAGAAGTGGATGCCGTATTCTCAGAATCTGAGGTAAAGCAATTTGTCTGGAGCACACTATGGGAACTCATCTACATTCATCATTTTTCACTTTTGAGCAGATTTAGCCTGCCTGCCTTACTATTATTACAGGAGTCAAGGCTGCTTGTCTGAAATCCTTAAGGACTAGGATGAGGTCTACCTGATGACTTAGTCCTATCAGGAGTTCAATCCTAAAGGTAGACTCCCTTTGTGGAAACCCTACATTTCTTGGGGCTTTTCTGAATGTGTTTTCTTTTTGACTTAGCATACTTGTTCTAATAAGGGATGAGTTTGGATCCTCATCAAGATTGTTCTATACACTGTAAGTGTCCAATGGGGAAATTTCAGGTTACCCTATATGCTGAAGGGACCCAGAACAAAGTTTTTCCTGGCCCTCTGGTTGGATTGCCCTATAACTTTCAGGGATCCCTAGAGAAATTTTGAGTGACCTAGGTGGTATCCAGTGGAATTTTTACCTAGGACCTATAGGTTATGTGGCTTACTCAAGTTCACAAAGGCATTTAGTGAAAGAGGAGACTCAAAAGGGAAGTCCTCTATCCAAATCACACATCCTTTCCACTGTACATACTACTTCTCTATTAATTTCCAGACTATTTGTGAACTGTCACACCGACTGTACCAAAAAAAGCATCCCAGCTGATTTACTGGGGCCAGAAAATGTTTAACTGGGGGGACAGTTTGTTCCCCTCCCCTCAGCTAGTTGATGTAATCACAGAATGTAACCCTAGATGAAAGACAGTGACACCAGGTGATCCCTTTACAAAGAATGAAGACATTTCTCTAGTGGAATTAAAGAAAACCTTGCCACTGTACATGCAAAAAAAAAAATTAACACACTCAAAAAACCACCAACCTAGTTCAGAACAATCAGAGCTGCCCCAAAGTGGAAAGGGGTCCCCTGAGAGCTCTCATCACTGTAGGTAATAATAAGCAGCAGCTGGATCAAATCATCAGTCAGATATACTGTAGCAAAGATTCCTGCCCAGGTAGAGGTCAGCTTGGACAGTCTCTGATGCTGTAATGTCAGTATCAGGATGGATGTAACAATTCAATGTTACAAACATTTGTTGACTACTTACTAAGACGCAGGGTCAGGCTCTGAGGATAGCAGAAAAGAATGAAAGGAGCCCCTGTCTTCAAGGAGAAAACATTTGAATACAGAGATACAACACGCACAGAAATAAGTAGTATATTATAAGGAGATCATTTGAGAAGGGAAGAGCCAGAGGATTAAGGAAGGATTCACAAAGGAGAGTTCACCTGAACTGAGCCTGGAAAGCAAATGTGAATTCTAAGAGGCAGAATTAAGGAGTGAGAGCATTTCAGGCATTGAGAACAGAATGTTCAAATGCATGGAGATAAGGAGACAGAAGGCCAGGTTTGGGAAACAGCTCCTAAATTAGTTTGGCTGGAACACAGATTAGAACGATACAGAGTACAGCTTAAAAAGTAGAGGGAGGGAAGGAGAGTCAAGTCTAGACAGAAGAGTTTAAAGCAACAGGGAACCAGTAAGAATTTCCCACAGAGAAGTGATATGATCAGACCTGTGACTAAGAAAGATTATTTCATTTTTGTTTTTGATATCTCCTCAAGGATTTAGTTTTTTAATAATATTTTATTTTTTCCCAATTACAAGTAAAGACAATTTTTAACATTCTTGCTTAAATTTGGTGCTCCAAATTTTCTCCAATTCTCCCCTATCCCCTCTCTGAGACAACTGCAATTTGATATAGGCTATACATGTGGAATCATGCAAAACATATTCCCCATGTTAGTTATGTTATGAAAGAAGATAGAGACCAAAAGGAAAAAAAAACACAAAAAATTAAAGTGAAAATCATATGTTTTAATCTGCATTAAGATTTCATCAGTTCTTTTTCTGGATGTAGACAGCATTTTCCATCATGAGTTAAGGAAGATTATTTTAGTAGCTAGATGGGAAGACTTGGAGAAGGAACGGACCAGAATCAGGGAGACCGATTAGAAGGCTATTATGTTACTCTAAGTCAGAGGGAAGGAAGCATGATGTTTTGAAGAAAATAGAGAAGGTGGAACAGATGTAGAAAAGGAGATGGAGGTAGAACTGATAAGATCAGAGGATGAATGATGGGGGAGTGGAAAGTGAGGAAGAGAGAACAGAAAACAGGTAAGGCTGATGGAGGGGCAAGCTTAGGGGGAAAGTGAAGATCCATTTTGGATATGAATTTGAAAAGCTCAAGGAACATCCAGAGAGAAATAACTAGCACACAGCTGGCAGGAAAAACTAGAGTTGAAGATCAACTAAGTCTAGCTATGTAGATATGGAAGTCACCAGCTTAGAAATAATGGAACTCATGAAGTTGATGAGATCATCAAAGAGACTGAGGATAACATGGGTGGGAGTAAGTAATTTTTGAAGTGAATCTAACAGCCTTAGGAAAGTCTCTTTAATGTCCTTATCTGTTCATTTCAAATATGCTCTAATGTGAAATACTGTGCCCTAGCCAGTAAGAATGCTTATCTATGTAAATCCACTCACTCCAACCAAACAGAATACAGAGGGGCCAGGCTTCTCATAGAATCAATTGAATATGCAAACTAGGTATAAACAATTACTAGATAATGTCAAATCAAAGGAATAAACTAGACTTGAAAAATTCTTCATTAATTTAGAAGGAGTGAAATGCTTCCAGTCATTGGATAAAACAAGATGTCTGTGCAGGAAGCGTACTGAGATTAGTCAAAGATCTCAGTCAATCTTGTGGGACTTTGATAAAATAGCAAACCAGTTCCGAATCAGATACTGCAGTAGCAGGTCAGCCTGGTGGTAGAAGCAGCTTCAAGCAAACACTGGAAAGGAGATGACTTAATTTGTTAAACAGCTAATTGCTATTGAGGAGATATTACCTAGTCAAATATCACCTAGACACAGTGAGTCAGAGTGCTAGCAAAAACCACTCTCAGCATCTCTGGGTTACCCTGAGATGAGAAATAGCCAGCTTGCCAGTATGAGTGGAGGTTAGCAGAGTAAGCCTACAGCTTTGCTACATCTGTAATTTTTAGCACATGCCCAAGTCTGTCTAAAGTAAACTTCATTCAAGGCTCAGCTAAAGTGCTACCTTCTACAGGAAGTCTTTTCTTATCCACCTTGGTGTTAGTGTTCTCTCTTTCCTCAAATCACCTTACATATGTACTTACCTTTGTGAATATTATATCCTATCTCTCCCTGACCCCACAGATGGTAAGTAATCTTCTTGATGGCAAGGAATATTGGGTTTTGGTCTTTGTATCCCCAGGGCCTGGCACATTGCCCTGCACACAGTAGATGCTTAATAAATGCTTGTTGAAGGCAGTTTTCGGAGGAAGAAATTAAAGCTATCTATAGTCATGAAAAAATGCTCTAAATCACTATTGATTAGAAAAATGCAAATCAAAACAACTCTGAGGTACCACATCACACCTATCAGATTGGCTAACATTACAAAACAGGAAGATGGTAAATGTTGGAGAAGATGGGGGAGAGTTGGAAAACTAATTCATTGTTGGTGGAGCTGTGAGCTGATCCAACCATTTGGAGAAATATTTGGAACTATGCTCAAAGGGTTACAAAAATGTGCACACCTTCTGACCCAGCAATATCGCTTCTAGGACTCTATCCCAAACAGATCATAAAAATGGGAAAAAAGACCACATGTACAAAAATATTATAGCAGCCCTCTTTGTGGTGGCCAAGAACTGGAAATTGAGGGGATGCCCATCCATTGGGGAATGGCTAAACAAGTTGTGGTACGGGAGGCAGAGCCAAGATGGCGGAGTAGAAGGACGCACATTTACGAGCTCCGAAACCAAAACCCATAGAATTAATGTAAAAAGAGTTCCCCATAACTTCTGGGTCAATACAATGTGTGCAGAAATGGAATGGAAGAGATTTCCGTTCCAGGGAGCCCTGGAGACCCGTCCCCAGGGTCCGTCGCACCCCGAAAAGTGGACCCCACCCCCAACGCTGCCCTGGCCGCGGCCCCAGAGAAGCTGATCTGAGCAGGCTTCAGAGATGGAAGCTCCGGCAGCCGGGAAAGTCCCTCCGCCCACAGAAGCTACAGGTCAGTGAGAGAGAAGGCCAGGCTGGAGGAGAGGGGGAGCAGGGCATCTCCGTGACTCAGGCCCCCTCGGGAGGAAGCAGCGGCGGCAGAGACGGGGGGAGGAAGCGGCGGAGGCAGAGGTGTGGGCAGCGGCTGAGGTGGCAGCGTACCGGGACTCAGGAATCCCCCAGCAGCAGGCAGGATCTTCATTACGGAAGATTCCTGCATAAAACCTGAGGGAGCTGAGCCTGGGAGGCGGCCCTGCCCCCACCCCAGCACCACAACTAAAGCTCACTGATTGACTGCCGGCAGGAGGAAAGCCCATTTAAATCTCAGAGGCCAAGCACTAGCTGGGCGGATCCAGGCAGGGGTGGAAAGGAATCTCAGAAGTCAAGTAACTGGCTGGGAAAATGCCTAGAAAAGGGAAGAAAAATAAGACTTTAGAGAGTTTTTTCCAACAAATGCAAATGATCCCGACCTTCGGATCTGATGACAAGGACATATCCTTGCCATCAGGGAAAGACGTGGGGGGCAGGGCCTCAGTACCCCAGACACCCCAGGGGGGTGGCAGGTGGGCTCAGGCCCTGGAAGAGCTCAAAAAGGATTTTGAAAAGCAAGTTAGACAGGTGGAGGAAAAACTGGGAAGAGAAATGTCAGAGATGCAAGAAAAGTATGAAAAACGGGTCAATACCTTGGTAAAGGAGACCCAAAAAAATGCTGAGGAAATTAACACCTTGAAAAATAGGCTCACTCAATTGGCAAAGGAGGTTCAAAAAGCCAATGAGGAGAAGAATGCTTTCAAAAGCAGAATGAGCCAAATGGAAAAAGAGGCTCAAAAGCTCACTGAAGATAATAGTTCTCTCAAAATTAGAATGGAACAGATGGAGTCTAATGACTTTACGAGAAACCAAGAAATCACCAAACAAAACAAGTTGTGGTACATGAATATAATAGAATACTATTGGGCTATGAGAAATGATGAGCAGGAAGACTTCAGAGAGGCCTGGAAGGACTTATATGAACTGATGCTGAGTGAAATAAGCAGAACCAGGAGAATACTGTACACAGTAACGGCCACAGTGCGCAAGACATTTTTCTGATAGACTTAGCCCTTCATAGCAATGCAAGAACCTAAAATATTCCCAAAGGACTCTTGAGGCAAAATGCCATCTACATCCAGAGAAAGAACTATGGAATCGGAACACAGAATGTTGTGTTATGTTTTGTTTTGGTTTGTTTTTCTCATGACTTCCTCCATTTAATTTAAATTTAATTTTCCTGGGGAGGAGTCAAGATGGCGGAGTAGAAAGACTCATATATGCTAGCTCCGAATCCACAGCCCATAAATTTCCTGTAAAAAGAACTCCCCACAAATTCTGGAGTACTGCAAGCCACGCACCAAAGCAGTGGAAGAGATTTCCATTCCAGAGAACCCTGGAGAGCCGTCCCCAGGGGTCCGTCGCGCTCCGGACAGCAGAGCCCACCCCTGAGCTGCCCCAGCCACGCGGCCCCAGAGGAGCAGATCCGAGCAGGCTTCAGGGACGGAATCTCCGGAGGCCGCAAAGGTCCCTCCACCCACAGGCGCTACAGGTCAGTGAGAGAGACTTCTGGGCTGGCCGAGAGGGGAGCGGGGTGTCTCCGTGACTTGGGCCCCCTCGGGAGGCAGCGGCAGAGGCAGCGGCAGAGGTAGCGGCGGCCAGGTACTCCCCGAGCAGGCAGGAGCTCCATTACCGAAGGTCTCTGCATAAAGCCCCTGAGGGAACTGAGCCTGGGAGGCGGCCCTGCCCCCACCCAAGCACCAGAACTTAAGCTCACATTGAATAGCAGCCCCACCCACCCCAGAAAGCCCTGAGGCTGGGAAGCAGCATTTGAATCTCAGACCCCAAGCACTAGCTGGGCAGATCTAGGCGGGGGTGGAGAGGAATCTCAGAAGTCAAGTAACTGGCTGGGAAAATGCCCAGAAAAAGGAAGCAAAATAAGACCATAGAGAGCTACTTTATTGGGGAAGAGATGTTCCTTCCTCCCTTCATTTCTGATGAAGAAGTACAATGCTTGCCATCAGGGAAAGATATGGAGGTCAGGGCCTCTCTATCCCAGACATCCCAGGTGGATGTCTGGTGGGCTCAGGCCATGGAAGAGCTCAAAAAGGATTTTGAAAATCAAGTTAGACAGGTGGAGGAAAAACTGGGAAGAGAAATGAGAGAGATGCAAGAAAAGCATGAAAAATGGGTCAATACCTTGCTAAAGGAGACCCAAAAAAATGCTGAAGAAAATAACACCTTGAAAAATAGGCTCACTCAATTGGCAAAAGAAGTTCAAAAAGCCAATGAGGAGAAGAATGCTTTCAAAAGCAGAATGAGCCAAATGGAAAAAGAGGTTCAAAAGCTCACTGAAGAGAATAGTTCTCTCAAAATTAGAATGGAACAGATGGAGTCTAATGACTTTCTGAGAAACCAAGAAATCACAAAACAAAACCAAAAGAATGAAAAAATGGAAGAGAATGTGAAATATCCCATGGGAAAAACAACTGACCTGGAAAATAGATCCAGAAGAGACAATTTAAAAATTATGGGAATACCTGAAAGCCATGATCAAAAAAAGAGCCTAGACATAAATTTAATTTTCCTCCTCATTTTAATTCCTCTATGAAACATGACTAATGTGAAAATGTGCTTAATAAGAATGTATATATAGAAACCATATAAGACTGCATGACATCATGGGAAGGGAGGAGAAGGAAACCTAAGACTTATGGAAGTGAGTGTAGAAAATTGAAAATAAATAGATTAAAAACAAATCCTTGTTGGATTAGATTGGATTAGGGCAGGAAAAGAGTCTAGAAGAGCAGTGACACTTGGTGACACTCACGGCTAGAGGAGGGAAGATGGATAATGAGTCAGCAAAGGAGAAGATTAAAAGAACAAACACGTACAAGGAGAACTCAGAGAAAACAGCGTCAAAAAAGTCAAAGGATAAAGGTCATCGAGAGTGTGAAAAGTGACTGGAAAGCCAAGAAGGAGGAAGGCCAACCAATCTGAAAGTTGAGAGATCACTTTAGAAAAAGCACTTTTAGTAGAATAAAGTAGGAAGGTGGTTAAAGAAGAGAATAACTTTCTAGGAACCTGGAAAAACAAGGAGAGATACAGGATGAAAACCTGAGGAGATAGCTGATGACCACCCAGCGATACTTGGAAGGGTAAGAGAAACAGTAAGTAGAGAGGGAAAGATGGAAGGCAGTGGGGAGGGAGTGAATGATGGGAAAAGCTCCCAGAGGAGATGGAAAGGGATAGGATCATGGCACAAATAGAAGGGTTAGATTTGGCAGAGAGAAGAGCCACCTTTTTACCTTGTCCTCAAAGATTTAAGTCAAAGACAGAGTATCAGGACTTTGAGGGGTTGGATTGGAGAGTTGAGAAGACTCAGGATGGATGGCCTTGGTTTTTCTATCAAGGAGGCTTAGGAAAATAGGAGGTAAGGTCATCTTTGTGATGGAAATGGGCAGAAGTTGCAAAAGACAAATTAGGGCTTGATGTAGGGGAAAACGTCTTAGCATTAGAGCTAAGTGAAATGGGCCACTCTGGAAGGTCTTCAAGCAAAGCCTGGATGACCACTTTTCAGATAGCAGAAGAGATTCTAATTCAGAGATGGACTGGAATAGGTAGCCTCTGGGGTTATTTCCTAATCTATGATTTTTGTCATCCACTAAGAAAAAGCAAACTGGGGAAGGCACATGGGTCTCAGAACTGGACTAGCCACTTATAAGAGTATGAAAGTCAATCGTAAGAAATGCCAGGCAACCATAAGGGCACAGATGAATTTAGAAAATATGAATTTGTGCCAGACATCATCAATATGCTCGGGGCTTCTTGTAGAATCAAGTACACAAGAATATCACTAGAAAAGGCAGGTGCTGGAACTGACTCAAGATCAAAGTTGAGCAGGACAGAGCTGATAAGCCAAACTGGTCAACTTTACCGATGTAGGTGAAAGGATGAAAAATCTGAAAACTAAGATGCAAAGACCATAGCCAAACCCCAGAATAATTCTCCACAAGTCAGTTTCAAATGCCAAGTGGAAAGCAGAAAAAAATACAAAATACCACATAGTGATGGGAAATGCGATTTTAAAAAAAGAAATTATCTTCTTCTGTTCAACTTATTGTCTCTATATTTTATCTACTTTCTGCACTGCTTATCCAAATCAAACCCCTTCCAAGTGATGGAAGAATGCAGACTGATAACCTCTCCCTTCATTTATTCTAAGAAATCAAGACACATTTGGCCTCTTTCAGTCCCTTGGAAAGAAGCAAAGAGGATCAGTGTGAGAAAATGGGGATAACTGAGTACGAGATGTCCTCTCTAGTGTAGGAGTCTCTCAAGGCACTTTCATATCAAGAAGGAAGGAACAAAAGGAGACCATGAAGAAAAAGACTTTTCTCTGGGGTGTGCCAGGTCTAATGAAGGTGTAGGGGGGAGCAGCAAGGGGAGATATGCAGTTTTCTGAGAGTAGAACCTACTTTCCTTTTCCTCAGCCCTAGAAATCAGTGGGTTGGAGGTGAGAGAGAAGAAGGCAGTGCTGACAGTCAAGTCTCTGAGTACCATATGAGATGGGGGGACCATGCCTCCTGTTCCATCACAGCACATATTGAGGAGAGGCCACGGCATTGTGACTATCACAGGATTCTTTCAGCAAACATTGATTATGCACCTGTTAGAGGTAGCGCCCTGTTTGAGGTATGGCGATGCAAACTTTTTTTTAAAAGGTGGCAAAGTTTGGCCCCATATATGGGATACCATTAAAACATCCCTTTTTCTTCCTTCAATGTTGAAGGATACATAGGAAAAATCAAACCACAATAATGACAGGTCTATCCAGGGGTGGGGAACCTGTGGCCTCAAGGACACATGTAGCATTCTAGGTCCTGTGGCCCTTTGGCCGAATCCAAACTTCACAGAACAAATCCCCTTAGATTCAGTCAAAGGGTGAGCTTGAGAAGGGTAACATCAAAGAAAACAGGCACCCTCGGGTTAACACACATTCTTATGTTGGTTTTTTTGTGTGTCTCATGTATCTAACATGATTATAGACACCCTAAGGGGCCATATGTCATTACTTTTCTGTACAGTCACCCACTGCTTGCCTCCCTGTACATTTCAAAGAGAAAGGGGAAGAAGATGCCAAATGTTATAAAGACAAGCATTTTGTTCTCCAAATGATCACATGAAGCACCAATTGTCTTCTTACCACTATGATCCCAAGCAATAATTATGAAGGAAACTGTGTAAAGCATTTACAGAAACATGTTCAGTTCTAGGGTTCATCCAACCTTCTTAATTTTCCTTCATTTAAATAACATTGTCCTGCCCTCATACTAATGGCCCATCCTAGGGCAGGGTCATCCTTGAGAAGGGGTCAGGTCCAGCTGTTTGTTGTCATTACCCTCTTGTAGAAAGCAGGTGCTCAACTTGTTTGTTAGATGGAAGATTAAAGCCCCTAGTGCCTCAACATAGAACTGGGCAAAGATTCTCTGTTATTGAAAAACCCTGATTGCTACGGCCATGGAATTCCTGCACAGAGAGAGACCACATAAAAGAAATGATCAATTACAGATAGTACTCTAAGGTCTAAAATACAAGGACACATAAGCTAGGATCCTCCCCCTCTGCCCCAGAACATCTAGAAATCAAATCCCAAACACATGCCCAAGTAGAGCAGGCTAGTTACTGTGAGTACTTAGCAGAAAAGTAACCTCGAGCAATCACAGATATTCTGATAGACCAAAGATTCAAGTTAGAGAAGTGGAGCAAGGAGATTGGCATTTTCCCTCTCCCTTTTGCTTCCTCACCATAAAATTATTTTCCTTTCTGTTCTTTCTTCCTATGTTGGGACAGAAAATGATATGATCGATTGGAGAATATGGAAACACAGTATTTCAGCATTAGAAGGGACTTCCACATCTACATAGTTCAAATTGTACTTGAAAATTATCCCCACTACAACACAGCCAATTAGTAAGTGGTCATTCAGCTTTTGCTTATAAACCTCCAGTGAGGGGAAGCTTCACTGTCTGGGCAAGTCACTTCACCCTGTTTACCTTAGTTTCCTCCTCTGTAAAATGAGCTGGAGATGGAAATGGCAAACCACTCCAGTATCTCTACCAAGAAAACTCCAAAATGGGGTCATGGAGAGTCGGACACAAGAGAAAAACAAGTAAATAACAAGTGATATACCATGCAGCATAAAATAATGGAGGAACGGTTTTGGAAAGGAGAAAATCTTGAGTTTTTCCAGGTCTGCTGCCTATGTGATTTTTGGTAAGTCACTGCTGTACTCAGAGACCTCATGCTTCGCAAACAGAGTGTGGATTAGCTACACAAACTGCCTTACATGAATGTGCTAGAAAATTACCACACTGTAAGAAGTGACAATTGTGAAGAATTCAGAGAAAGTTGGGAAGATATATGAAATGCCAGCGTGTGAAGTATGCAGAACCAGGAAAACATACATACTATAAGAGAATAAAAAATGTTCAGATCAATAAAATGAAACTGAATCACATTTACCAAGCTCAATATCATATGACATGAGAAAATGAGCCTCTCTCTTTTCATTGGAGAAACAGGGGAATTGGGGTAGAACACGTAACATATGTAATTAGACAAAACTCAATGCGTTACAAAGTTTTACTGGTCTGCTGGTTTTTTGTTTTGTTGTATTTATTTAATTCATCAAATATTTCCCGGTTACATGTAAAGAAATTTTTAACAATTATTTTTTAAGCTCCAAATTCTCTCCCACCCTCCTTGAGAAGGCAAGCACTTTGATTTCAGTTCTACATGTGAGGTCATGCCAAACACATTTTCATATTAACCATGTTGCAAAAGAAAACAAAAACAAAATAAAACAGTAAAATACAAAGTTTCAAAAGTATGCTTCAACCTGCATTCAGAGTTCATCAGTTCTTTCTGCGGTAGATAGCATTTTTCATTATGAGTCCTTTTATAATTGTCTTGGATCACTGTCTTCATCAGAGTAGCTAAGTCTTTCCCATCTGATTTGCTGTTACTATATATAATGTTCTCCTGGTTCTGTTCACTTCATTTTGCATCAGTTCACATAGGTCTTCTCAGGTTTTTCTGAAACCATCCTGCTTGTCATTTCTTAAAGCACAATAGTATTCCATCACCATCATATGTTCAGCCATTTTCCAACTGACGGGCATCTCGATTTCAAATTCTTTGCCAACACAAAAAGAGCTGCTAAAAATACCTTTTGTACAAATAGATCCTTTTCTCTTTTTTGATTTCTTTGAGATATAGACCTAGTAGAGGTATAGCTAGGTGGAAGGGTGTGCAGAGTCTTATAGCTTTGTTGGCTTACCTCCAAACTGTTCTCCAGAATGGAGAACTACACCAGTAGTGTTCAAACCACTAGTGTTCCAATTTTTCCACATCCCCTCCAGCATTTGTCATTTTCCTTTTCCGTCATATTGGACAGTCTGATAGGTGTGACATGATATCTCAGAGTTGCATTTCTCTATTCAGTAGTAATTTAGAGCATTTTTTCGCGTGACATTTAATAGATTTGATTTCTTCAGAAAATTGCCTGTTCCTATCCTTTGATCATTTATCAATTGTGGAATGACTTATTTTTTATAAATTTGGTTCAGTTCCCTATATATTTGAGAAATGAGGTCTTTATCAGAGAAACCTGTTGTCAAAATTTTTTCCCAGTTTCCTGTTTTCTTTCTAATTTTGGCTGCATTAACTGTGCAAAAGCTTTTTAATTTCATGTAATTAAAATTATCTACTTTATGTCCTTCAATCTCCTCTATTTCTTGTTTGGTTATAAACTCTTCCCTTATCCATAGATCTGACAGGTACATTTTTCTCCATGCTCTCCTAATTTGTTTATATCATCCTTTGGGTCTAAATCATCTAATCATTTTGACCTCATCTTTATATATGGTGTGAGATGTTGGTCTCTGCCTAGTTCCTGCCAAACTGCTTTCCAATTTTCCCAGCAATTTATGTCATATGTTAACTTCTTACCCTAAAAACTAAGATCTTTGGGTTTATCAAACACTAGATTACTATGGTCATTTACTACTATGCATTGTGTACCTAATCAATTCCTCTAATTCACCACTCTATTTCTTAGCCAGTACCAGATTGTTTCAATGATTACCACTTCATAATACAGTTTGAGGTCTAGTATTGCTAGGCTACCTTCCCTCACAATTTTTTTCATTGATCCCTTTGACAGACTTGATCTTTTATTCTTCCAGATGAATTTTTAAATATTTTAATTATTTTTTTCTAGCTCTGTAAAATAATTCTTTGGTAGTTTGATTGGCATGGCACTGAATAAGTAAATTAACTTAGGCAGAATTGTCATTTTTATTATGTTGGCTTAACCTACCTATGAGCAAGTAATATTCCTCCAGTTTTTTAGATCTGTCTTTATTTGTGTGAAAGGTATTTTATAATTGTGTTCACATAATACCTTGCTTTATCTTGGGAGGTAGATTCCCTAGTATTTTATGTTGTCTACAGTAATTTTAAATGGAATTTCTCTATGTTTTGTTGGTAGTATATAAGAAAGCTGATGACTTTCGTGGGTTTATTTTATGGCCTGTAATTTTGCTGACGTTGTTGTTTCTATTAGTTTTTAGTTGGATTCTCTAAGTATGCCATCACATCATCTGCCAAGAATAAAAGATTTATTTCCCCACTGCCTGCTTTTATTCCTCTGTAACAGTAAGCACCCAACATACACACGTTCTTCAATCTGCTTTTCTAAAAGGAAAGGCAACTTCTGAGGGGTCAACAATCATTTTAATCATGCACATGTATCATTCACTTAGTTCAGGGGAAAAAGTGAGCACCCTGAACTTCAGAGAAAGTACAGAGAAATCAAAGATCAACAGACAGGCTTCCAAACTGTCTGACATACATCACAGATCGACAGATAACTGCCTGACCATACATACATAGTTAAAGGAGAGGGAAGCACCAACACCTGGGTTTTCAAAGGGGAAGAGGGGGCGCGCTCCTTAGCAGCTTCTCAGAGTCTCATATGGCACAAAAAGTTTCTTCCAAAAACTAAGCCCCAAATAAAGCTGTCACTCAGAGTCTTTATGTACTTTTTAGAGCCAGAGGGCATCACAACCCCTGACAACTAGTGCCTCATTAACAAAAGATGCGGGCCTTCCTACAAATCTTCCCAGGCCCATTAATGGGTGGGGAATATCTTCTTTAATCATGTTATTCAGAGGCACTTGATTATGCTAAAAGAAAAACAGCAAAAGATCCTACTCTGCTTGCCATCACATCCTCCAATTTCTTTCTCTTGTGTTATTGCTATAGCTGGCATTTGTAATACAATATTGAATAATAGTGGTGATAACAGGTATCTTTGCTTCACTCTTGATTTTATTGGAAAAGCTTCACGTTTATCCCCATTGCAGACAATGCTTGCTCTTAGTTTTAGAAAGGCACTACTTGCCATTTTGAGAAAGGTTCCATTTATTCCTATGCTTTCTAGTGTTTTCAATAGGAACGGCTGTTGTAGTTTGTCAAAGGTATTTCTGCATCTATTGAGCTATCTTATGATTTTTGTTGCTATTGTTAATGATATGGTCAATTGTAGCTCTCCTAATGCTGAATCAGTCCAGCATTCCAAGTATAAATCCCACCTAGTCATAGTACATGATCTTTGAGCCATATTGCTGTAATCTTCTTGCTAGTATTTTATTAAAAATTTTTGCTTGATATTCATTAAGGAAATTGGTCAATAGTTTTCTCTTGCTGTTTTAGTTCTTCCTGGTTTAGGTATCAGAACCATATTTGTGTCATAAAAGGAATTTGATAGGACTCCTTCTTCACCTATTTTTCCATGTAGTTTATAAGGTATTGGAATTAGTTGTTCTTTAAATGGTCGATAGAACTAATTTGTGAATCCATCTGATCCTGGAGACTTTTTTCTTAGAGAAGTCATTGGTGACTTCTTGAACTTCTTTTTCTAAGACAGGATTATTTAAATATTCTATATCCTCTTCTGTTAATCTGGGCAATTTATATTTTTGTAAATAGTCACACATTTCTCTCCGATTGCCAATTTTATTGGCATATAAGTGGGTGAGATAATTCCTAATAATTGCTTTAGTTTCATCTTCATTGGTGGTGTATTCACTCCCTTCATTTTTATAGCAATAATTCAGTTTTCTTCTTTTTTAAATTTAGCCAGTAGTTTATCTATTTTATTGGCTTTTCATTAAAAACAGTTCCTATTTTTATTTATAAGTTCAATGGTATTTTTACTTTCAATTTTATTAATCTCCTCCTTGATTTACAGGATTTCCACTTTGGTATTTAACTGGGAATTTTTTGTTAGTTCCTTTTCTAGCTTGTTTGTTTTTAGTTGCATGTCCAAAGCCTTGATCTTCTCTTTGTCTCTTTTACTGATATATGCAGTTAGAGATATAAATTTTCCCCTAAGTGCAACTTTGGCTACATCCCTCAAATTTTGGAATCTTGTCTCATTGCTGTCATTCTCATTAATGCAATTATTGATTTGTTTGGGGAAACTAAGTAGCACAGTGGGTAGAGTACCAGGCCTGAAGTCAGGGAGATTCACCTTCCTAATTTCAAATCTGGCCTGAGACACTTACTAGCTGTGTGACCCTGGACAAATCACTTAACCTTGTTTGCCTCAGCTGTCATCTGTAAACTGAGCTGGAGAAGGAAATGGCAAATCACTCCAGTATCTCTGCCAAGAAATCCCCAAATAGGGTCACGAAAAATTGGACACAACCAAATAAGAAAAATTTCTTCTTGGACCCACTCATTCTTTAAGATTAGATTATTTAGTTTCCAAATAGCTTTTGATCTATGCTTCTATTAAATGTAATCTTCCTTTTGCATTTTAGTCCCCAAAGGGTATATTTAATATTTCTGCTTTCCTGAAGTTAGTTATGAGGTTTTTATGCTCAAACACATTGACCTGTCATTTTTTAATATTTGTTATAAGGAATTGCTTTTGCCAGATTGGAAAGAAAAGAGGGACATATTTGGGAATGACCATGATGTAAAAGCAAAAGGTATCAATAAAACTTTGCAAAAGAAAATAAAATTAAAATGAAAGGGTTGGAAAAAATGCCCTTCCAGAGCTAAAGTTCTGTAATTTATATGTAAAGTCCTTTGAATATGCAAGTGCCTGCCTCAAGTTCAAAGAGAGGTGTGAGTGTGTGTGTATGTGTGTGTGCAAGTGTGTGTGTATGTGTGTGTCTGTATATGTGTTTAAGGGAAAGGCCTTTCTATAGAACCATATTACCACTTTCTATTACAGAACAGTTTTCTAACCACGCCATGACCTGAACCTAAATTCTCCAGAAATGACCAGTGAGATCTGGGGTCCCCTATGAAATGAGGGGTTGAATCTCACCTCAGGCCTCAATGGAGATCCACCTCCCTCCACAGCCTACAAAATAAGACTTCTAATGCCAAATACATCCTTGCTGTAAATTACCATAAATCCTAGGGAAAAGATTTGAATGGGTCACACACACACATATATTCAACTTCCAAATACCTAAATCCAGAACTTTTTCTTAGTAGCTTCCAATATAAATACCCTAATAGAGTATTTCCCGATCTAAAGTGAAGTACAGACTGGTAAAATATTTACATTCTCTAATAAGAACTGCTCCTCCCTCTATACCTTCAAGGCAAAGAAGGGGAAGATGGAGGAAGATGATGAACCGAATGCATCTCAATAGTTCAGGGGGACAGGAAGAAAATCAGGGCTGGAAGACCAAAATAGATAGAAAGATAAGGAAGAGTTCATTTTTAATAGGTTTTAAGAAGTAAGGACTTTTGATAATAAAAGTTTTGTGGACCAATAAAATTTTGTCAGACCACAAATGTTTGACGGCAGAACAAAGCAAGCATAGATGTCATTTTGTCCAATCCTCTCATTTAATAGGTGAGGAAAATAAGGCCCAGATGTCTTGCCCAATGTCACAGAGTAAGGGGGTGGGGGGCAGGGCTAGCAGTAGACTCCTGACTTCCTATTCAGGGCTCCTTCTTCTCCACACTTCCTTCCTCATGCAGGGAATTTAGCCACAATCTGGGTAGTGACTTTGGCATGTACACAGACCCAGATCAATTAGCTTCCTAGGAGGGTTTGTGGGTTTGTGGTGAAGGAAGAGCCAATTCCCAGGCATGCGTGTATGTGTGTGTACACGTATATATTGAATTCAAACTTAAGACTTAAAAATAGAAGTTTATAGGATCATAGATTTAGAGATGGAAGGAATAATCGTGGTCACTGAACCCAACCTGATCACTGTACAGCTGAGGGAATGAAGACAAGGGCAGCTATGATTTGTTCAGTCACACATGTAAGAAGTAACAAAGACAGAACTGAAACGGAGGATTCTACACTTCAAATTTAACGTTCTTTTCAATATACCATGTTCAGCCACTCTGGTACAAACCCTAAGAAATCATCCAGGAGGGGAACTTAAAAATAAATCCCCTGGTCCAATTCCTTCATTGTGGCAAAAGAGGAAACCAAAGCCCAGAAAGGAATAACCTTACCTAAGTCACCCACCCAGCCATTCAAGAACAGACCCAAGCTCAAACTCAAACCAAGGTTCTCCAACTCTCAACCTGCTGTCCCACGTTACCTGCTCTGAACCTCAATTGATAGAACTCAGCCCAACTGCAGATCAAAGAAAAAAACAAAATCAAATATAGACTGTTGTCCACTCAAAATAAACAATGAAATGAAAACTAGGAAACTGCTAAGAAAAAAAAAACGGTTAGTATAAATGGCCAAGCAGCCCCTGTCCAGTGATTACAGGGCGACCCCACCGAGGGATGTTTCTTTTACATTAACACAGGACTAAATGAGCTCAACCCAAAATATTCTCCAGAATCCCAGGATTTAATCCAGATGACTTCTAGATGTCCGGTTTGGGTGTGATGTGAATGGACTTAATTGGTAACTTTCAAAACTTCAATCCATAGAAGCAATTTTTAAAAATAAATCAACCCAAATTGAGATATCATCAGAATAGTAAGCACCTGGTAAAGAACTCCCTCAACTGATGTATCTCAACCTCTTTCCTTTCACTTCCAGATAGTTTTAGAGAATTGCCTGGAGACACTGAAATAGCTAAATGACTTGTCCAGGGTCACCCGATCAATTTAAGGCAGACATGGAATGAGACTCCAAGACCCAGCTGTGTTCCTCAATGCCACAATGCTTCAAAGTTACAAAGTTTTTAACAAGTCGAAAACTGGTTAAAACTCAGTTAAAAAAAAAAAACCTTAGGCAAAGTTCTTTTGGTTAAAAACGTTTAAAATATCCCTAGATTTAGCATAATTACTCATACTCAAAATTTGTTTTTAAAAAACTAACTCATCTTACTTCAAAATGTCCCCTTCCAGCTGAAAACTCTAATTGCTGCATATCTGACTTCCTGCATAAAACATAAACAGAGAAACAAGCATAATCAGGTCTATAAGCATGACCTACAAAGAGAGACTGGGAATGCTGAGAAGAAAGGCCAAGGAGCAATAGGCACAGTATGTATTATTTGTAAAAACTCACTACTGGGGGCCCAGGAGAGGATAGTGATTTATTCCTGTTTTGGAAACACATTGCTGGGTGATCCTTTGATGTTTCTGAGGCTCTGGGAGGCTTGTACCCCTATCAATAGAAGCCCCTGTAAACCCAGGGAGACATGGGAGTTCATGGATGAACAGGGCAAAAGAGAACCTAAGGTAGCTAAGTCTCCTTTCATGAAATGCCGAAAATTTCAGTTTTCTCTCCAGGAATGATCCAAAGTCTTTTGCCGGGGAGGCTGTAGAATTTCCCTCTTGGGAACAGTTTAAAAATAGGTTAGAGTTAGCCCGGGTTCAAGAATGCAGTGCTTCTCAACTGCAATAGATTGTATCAGAGACGTAAGAGGTCTATTCCAGTTGCATTTTCCTAAGTTCTTAAATAACTTAAGAAACCCAAGTTATCCTTCTAACAAATCATAAAGTTGACTTTTCCAAAGTATAAAAACATCTAAACTGCTGGGTATTTGGGCCAAAAATATGCAACAAAACAATTTAGGATACTCACATGGTGGAGTTATTGGTGTCTCTTTTAGAGACCCAAGTCAAGAGCATTCTCACAATAAACCTCTTTTTAAAAAATGCCACATGAAATTATGGCCACCGTCACATGCTCCCTAAAAGCAAATTGCTAAGTTTTCCTTTGAGTCCCACAACAAAACACATCAGAGTCATGATGGTGTTCAGGGCTGGTCCCTCATTACCAGCTCCAAAATGAGAAAAGGTAATAAGGTACCAAGACTTTAGTCTCCAAGCCCAAGTGCAGGCAGCCACCCTTCAAAAAGCAGAGGCTGCTGCTCATGCAGATCCATCATACAGCAGCCCAGTCCCTAAATGGGCTCCTGTCTTCAGCACATACACATCTGCCTCTGAAGTCAATTCCATATGCCTTGTTCTTCCCAGCCAAGGCTGATTTTCTGGATTTGACAGAGGTTTTCTAAGGAAAACAAAGCATTCTGAACTATAGTCATCCTCTGAACTCATGCTTTCTTGGACAGAGGAGGAAAAAACAAAGCACTTCTGGGAAGTGACTCTATCAGCAATACAAAAAAGAAGGAAAAGCTACTGTCCACGAATTTGGTCCTTGAGCTGTGGTGGCAAGGAGGGCCTGAGGCATCTCCTGTAACACCTCCTGGCGCCCTGCCCCAAGAGCAGACCCATTCTGCTCCTGCACCTTAGCCGTGTGAAACTCAATCACTCAGAGAAAAAGGCCTTGTGGTTGCCCACAACAATAATACAGGCAACATTAAAAAGGAGGAAGCAATTTAGGTCAAGGGGCTTCCAAAAAACACAGGATATTCAAGCTGGAAAGGGTGGTGGAGACCACTCTACCCAGTTTCTTAATCTGTAAATAAGGAAACTGAGGCAGGAAAGAGATATGTCCAAAATCACATAACTACTTAGGAGCAAGACTGGGGCTGAAACTCCAATCTCCCACCTTCTGGTTCAGTAATCTTTATATCACATTATGCCTCAATACTGTACACTAGCCCCTCGTTCTCTCATCTGCAGAGGACCAGAGGTCATGGGAATGCATCTGAGCCAGAAATAAACAGTTCTTTTTCTGCTCATCTATAGTAAGCAAAAAGCAACAACTGAATAAAAAGGTAGCATGGTGTGATTCCTGGAGATAGGAATCCCTCTTCCCACATTCGCCACTGTGTGACCTCCACTCACGATGTCATTTGGCCTCCTTTTGGCTAGGCTTTCTCATCACTATAAGGAGGACAATTGGGTCTGTGGTCCCTAGCTCACAGGGTTGCTATAAAGATGAAATCTATAAAGCATTTCACCAGTGTTAGATACTCTACATAAATCTTAGTTATTATTAGAAAGTTTAGAGAGATAAGAACAGTTTTCCTTAAACACTGGTCTACAAGATTGGTCTCCCATGGAATCTTAATGATTCCCAAAGTAAAACTAAGAAGTCGATCAAGATTTTAATTTCAATTAGATTCATTATTATGACAAACTTCTTCATTCATTTCAGATTATCAGTTACCAACATGCTTTAAATTAAGATGGCAGATTTTAAGACAGGAGAATTTTTGGAAAAACCCAGCACCTCAGTCTGCACCCCTGAACGGTAACCGAGCTTCTAACCCCAGAAGGATCATCTTGGACAAGACAGTCTCATGTTATTATTGATCTCCCTCCTAGGGTTACTGGGAAAGAACTTTTACCAACAATGGTGAAACATTTTGCAAACATAAAGAACAAATAAATGCCACTGTGGTTGAGTCTTTCAATGAACATAATCTGTTTGCATCCCTACCCCACTGAGTTCAGCTCTTTCCTGGTCTACGCAGCCATGTGGTCAGTGACACTAGCTCTTGTCTAAAGAGCCAAGCAATATAAGGGAGTAAGTGAAGGGAAGGTGCTAAAATCCTCTGGACGCAACATCCATTAATTTAGCCTCAGGTATTGATCTTGTATATTACTCAGGATTTCATGCCCACCACTGCCAGACTGATTTTTCTGCCCTGAGCGCCCCCTTTCCCCAGAACCCCACTCTCTGATCGAAAACATTCACCTGATGCCCATTGTCTACAAGATTAAACCTGAACTCGTTAGCTCAAAGCACTCAAGATCCTTCATTAATTTGACTCTAGCCTCTCTGTCCAACCTGACCCCCATTATTTTCCCAATTCCACTGCATTATTGCAAAAATATGCCAAGTACCTTCCTGACTCTGCTCAAACCATTTCACCGACCTAGAATATTCTCCCTCTTCCTTTCCACCTGTCTAGATTTTCTTTCCAGGCCTGATTCAAATCCTACCTCTAGGAAGCTTTCCCTGACCACCCAATAATCTCTGTGAGGTACCAGAATACTGAAGTCAGGAAAATCTGAGTTCAAATACAACTTCAGATACTTACTAGCTATGTGATACTGAGGAAGCCACTTAACCTCTGTCTGCCTCAGTTTCCTCAACTGTAAAATGAGGATAATACTAACACCCAGGTTGTTGTGAGCATCAGATAATATAATATTTGTAAAGAATCTAGCATAGTGCCTCACACACTCCCCTGACTTATTCCTTTCCCCTTTTCCCTTTCTGCTTAAAATAAAAGCATTTAAAGCTACGAGGAATTTCAACTAAACCCCCTATTTTTTACAGACAAGGAAGCTTACTGACTATTCCAATCATAAGGCATAATAATGATCTTATGAGCTATTGCAAACTTTTCATAGGCAGGAGCAGTGCACAGATCAGGTACTTAATGTTTGTCAGTAATATATACATAAAGAAAAATTCCAACTCAGACAACGTTAAAGAAGGAACTTTAAAGATCCTCATTTCACAGTAGAAGAAACTATTATTAATATTCTCTTCACTAAACCACCTGGTAGGCACCCAATGTCAAAAATCTGCCCTAAATTGGAATGTGGGATTACCCATTACCAGACCTGAATGTCCTATAGATGTACTTAAGTGTGGGAGTGGACAGCTCACTTAAGTTATGGGACTTACTGTGCTTCCCAGCAGACAAAGTTCAGAAGGAATCTCCTTCAAAAGAAGAATATTTCCAAAGAATCATTTTTTGCTTTGTAGATCACCCAGAAACTTCTCAGGTTTTTAAAACTGAAAGCAGCATACTTGTTAGAACACTTACTTGAGGCTGATCTCTTTCAAGGGGGGATCATGGTTTAACACCACTTCCAAAACCCACTTTCACTGTTTTCTTTCCTGTCCCTCTAAGGGACTTTGCTGTCCAAGCAGCATCCTGCGGAGGCAACAACTTAAAACGTTACAAAGAAAGTCTAAACTCTGCTGTTTATTCTTCCAAGGATCGATGAGGTCCTTCACCTGGGGTCCCATGGCCCAGATTTCAAGGTCTGTACTCTAGAAGGGGGGAAATAATAGCTTTGTTTTCACTAACTTCTAACGAAAATTTAGCATTGGTCCAGGGACTGGGGAATCCCAAAAGCATAGACTCTCAGACTCGGAAAGCATAAGACTTTCCAGAAGGAAAAGTCTACCATGCAGGCACGCAGAGTCCAAGCTTATCCTAGGAGTCCTAATTGTAGTGAATGGAGAGCATACACGTACCCTTGTCCCAGGCGAGCCAAAGCTGAGGGGCAGAAGGCTTCGATGTCTTACATAACCCTATCACAAAGCTCCCTAAGGACCAAGCAGACACTCTTGGGGAGAGATGAAAGGTACTGGAGGGATTCGGTCCCATTCGACAAGCGTTTGTGAAGCCCCACTTATGTGCAAGAAGTGGCTTAAGCAACTTCTCCCATTCGGTTCTGGAGACCCTCAAACCAAGCTCCATCACCCACTGGTGGGACCCTCGTGGTCCCCACAAGCCGTGGCTGGGGCGTGCACACTGAGGAGACCATCCGGGCACCCCGCTTGCAAGGGGTGCTCTGGGCCCCGAGCCCGCGCGCCTGCGGACGCTGGGGACCTCCTCAGTCCTCGCCCCAGCGAAGGGCAGCTGCTCTCCGGGGCAGGACCCCGCTCCCCGGCCCCGGAGGCTCTGGGAAGAAAGGAGAGCCCGGGCAGCAGGCGGGAGGCCGCGCAGCGAGCCCAGCAGGCGCCCCCTCCCGTCCGCGCAGAGGCCGGGAGTCCGGGAGCCGGGGCCGGCCAGCTGGCTCCGCGCTCGGGGCTCCGCGCCCCGCGCCCCGCGCAGCCCTCCGGCTCCAGCCGCACTCACCTCTGCGGCCCGATCGCCGCAATCCGGCCATCCGCAGAAGCGCCTCCCCGAGACCCAGGCAGCCAGCGGGACAGGCATCCGCACCCCCAGCCGCAAGCAGGGCTCTGGGGGGAAGGAGAGCCGAGCCAGCGCCGCACAGCCCGGAGCAGATTTGGAAGGAGCGGGGCGTGGAGGAGGTGTGCCTGTGCCGGAGACTGAGCGAGACCGGGGGCGGGGAGGAGGGGGAGCTGGGGGGGCGGGGAGGCCGAGGTAGGCGTGCGGGGACCCGGGGAGGGGCGTGTGCAGGATGCAGATGTGAAGGGCGAGAGGGAGATTCGGTGGGGGTCTGGTGATCGAGGGGGCATTAGGGGGATTTGGCCCAGGACGCGATCTGGGGTAGCTGCCCAGACTAAGAGCACTCTCCTCTCCTTACCTCCTCAGCGTCTGCCCCAGGTTGGTTTACTCTGAGCAGCGGAAAACAAGAAAGGCTGAAACTTTATGTCATTTTCTCACACACACGTGACCCTCCTGAAGTCCAGATGGTCTCAATCACTGAAGGAAAAAAGGGACTTTGCTGGTATGCATGATCTGGGAGAGTCTGCTCTGAAAAGCTGCCTGAGCAGCTAGCTGGCCTTCAGGCAAACCTCAAAGGCTGTTCCTTTCTTCTAGTCCGTAAGTCTGAAGGAGGGTAGGATAGTCCCGTAAGGAGGAGGACCTTTATGACCTACTCCCTCATACTACCTGTAACAGCTAATTCAGAAACCACCGGGGAGCAGAGGCTATTTGTGTCCAGACAAACCAGAGAAAGACCAAGTCTGCCCTGGAAGCTCTTAAGGACTGTGTAAGAATGTATCCTAAGTACATTATGCAAAACCAAGACCTCCCCAAAATAATAAGCAGTGGCCTACTGGGAATTAGCAATAAGTCTAAACCAAACGAAGGAAGGAATTCTGCAGAAGCCATGCTAAATAGGATAGGATAAAGCAGATGGCAAAGAATGTTGCATCCCACCTAAAATCTGAGCCAATAAATATTCCTTGGCTACAATGTTGGGGGAACCAGACAGGAAAGCAACAACTCCATCTCCCTCCCCCTCCCCCCAATAAAGTCTTGTAAATAGATCTCAGTATCTCTTTGCAACAATGAAAATTATCTGGAATTCACAAACCTAGTTCCATTCTCAAGGAAGAAATGTAGAGAGAATGAGCAAAAGCACGTTCTAAGGCCAGGGCCTGTATCAAAGCACAAGCCAACTCCACTGTCAGGTTTCCTGAAGAAGTATTTACTCAGCTGCAGAGTCTGCATCAAAAATGATGAAGACTTTAAGATACATACTAGAAATAATTTAACTAATTCATGATCACATAAGAATAGTGGCAGGAACTGAAGAGATTACATCTATTTTTTCCCTTGCCAAAGAAGGAGCAATTTTTTAAAAAACATTTTTAGCATTAACTCTTTACAACTTCTTGCAGTGTGTCTGCTCAAGGTCCATGTGGCCTTCATAGCAGCCAGGCAGCAACAACATGGTGACAACTATGTGACAATGTAATCAAGAATTGCATAGGCTGTATTAGTTTCAGATTAAGTTCTACATGAAACCACTGCACTGTTGTGAAACATTGGAAAGAATCTGAAAAGAGACTAACCTGGTAGGGTTGCTGCTTCATTTCACTAAAGTAGAGGGGGTTCTTGAGGAGAGCTGAATTCTATTTTGGAGGAATTTTGCTTAAGCCTGTCCCAACTTTGAGCCAACTTCTCAGTGTCTCAGCTCCTCAGTTGCTTAAATTCTGCTACCACATCAAACAGAAAACTGCTTCATGGGGAACTTTGGAAAATCACCATCATAGGGCATATGCAGCCCCGGATCAATGGTACCAGGAAAGAGAAAAGTTCCTTGAAGGAGCTTCCCAAATTCCTATTTCCCCAAACCAAGCCTGTTCTACCCGGGGAAGTCTAGAGGCAGCCAAGAGAAGGAAGAGTAATCAAGGCAGGGGAAACAGTGAGTAAAAAATGTAGGGAGGAGGGAAATGGAGGCAGGGTCACTGGATTACTGAGGACATGGAAAGAGGGGTAAGAAGACTAAAAAGCAGGAGGAAGCCAGGTGGAGAAGGGCTTTGAAAGTTAAACTGAGGAATTCATATTTGATCCTTCATGTAACAGGAAGCCACAGGCATTTGTTGATTAGGCGGGTGCCATAGTGGGACTTATTCATACTAGAACTGACATCTGTCAAGATCACCAACTTCAAAAAAGCTCGAAAGATTTCTTCTAGTGATTGATTTCATCTCTGGCTTCAATGACTGATTTCATAACTGGCTTACAACTTAACGATAAAGGTAAAGTGAGAGGCTGATAATGAGATATAAATATTCGTATATAGACAAAGCCAATTCTCTAAAAAAGAAAGAAAGAAATCTCTTGAGCTGAAGCCCTTATTTACAAATTCAACTCCAATAAAAATTTTTAAAAGTATTAGAACAAATCTGAACTCAACTAATAGCAATGTTGGGTAGCTAGGTGGTGCAGTGGATAAAGAACCAGTCAGGAAGACCTGAGTTCGAATGTTACCTCAGACATTTATTAGTTATGTGACTCCTAGGCAAGTCACTTAACTCTGTTTGCCTTAGTTTTCTCCTCTGTAAAATGAGTTGGAGAAGGAAATGGCAAACCACTCTGGTATCTCTACCGAGAAAACTCTAGACTGTGTCACAAAGAGTCTGAGACGACCAAAAAATAAAAATAGCAAAGTTGGGCAATTTGATGAAGAACAGAAAGTCAGTTTTTCAATGTCTGATCTTAGAAAGGTGTTACGCAATTTTCAGTGTTCTTTTGGCTCTTGTCATTATTATTGACATTAGCTGAAATTTGAACCTAACTATGGTTGTAACATAACATACATTTAGCAAAGTGCAGAAGATGGTTGCTGCAAACATTAAATAATTGTGTATAATAATAATATAATTATTATTATATAATAATATATAATTATAATTGTCTATAAGAGAAATGTGATGTTTCCGATGTCTAATTGAGAGACCTTTTACACACACACACATACACACACAAACACGTACATACACATGAATGTGTCTGTAGCTCCATTTCTCCCCTCAGATCTTTGACTTCATTGATATTATGGGGAACTCTCAACGAGGAAACTCTCTCCAATAAAGTAGATTGTACCAGATCTGCAGCTTATAGATTTAGAAACTTTCCTGAGGCATCAAGAAGGTAAGTGACTTGGCCAGGATCAGCGAGCTAATGTCAGAGGTAGGACCTGAACCCAGGTCTTTCTGCCTCTGAGGTCATCTAAGGTCTATTAGCCTGTATCTTTTATAGCACCTATTCTCCACAAATATCTGAATGACATAGTATACATAGCATGTATGTGTATGCATATATATGATATGTATATAATGTATATATATGCATGTATGTATATATGTGTATGTGTATATAATATGCAAAAAATCTTTCAGTATGCACGTATGTATATATAATATGTATGTATATCTTTCAATATGTATGTATGGGTAATATATATATATCTTTCAATATGCACATGTGTATATATTTCTATATATGTATATATAATATATGTATATCTTTCAGTATGTATGTATATATAATATGTATGTATATCTTTCAATAAATCTCTGTTCTAGTGCCTCCTCATTGGATCACGAAGGAGACACTCAAGAGGCTAAGCTGTTGGAGGACAAGCTCTCGAAAACCCTATCAAATTGTTAAGTCTCTAAATATGGGCCTGGCTACCAGCTAGCTGTGTGTCAGCTGTCTGAGGGCCAGCTGAAGTCAGTTCATCAGCAGATGATAGATTTTTTTTCAGCTACAGCAAACTACCTACAACTACTAAGACAGGAAAGACTATTATGCATATTAGAAAAGGAAATATCCACACTGAAGAAATCAAATATTCTTGAACTACTAAGGTAATATACATAGTGTCCTAAAAGTCTTAGTGCAAATTTAAGTTTTAATAACTTAAAACTGTAATAAATAAAACTATTTAAATTATTTTAATTGATAAGCACTATCTTTATTCTTTATATTTTATTTTTTTCCAATTACATATAAAGATAATTTTTAGCACTCATTTTTTTAATTTTGAGTTACGAATTTCCTCCCTCTTTTCCTCCCTTCCCCCTTCCCAAGATGATAAGCAATTTGATATAGGATATATATGTGCAATCATCCCCCTGTTCTATCGACCAACCCAATATGACATGGACTCCAGACCTTTCACCATCTTGGTTGCCCCACTCTGGACACTCTCCAGTTTGTCAGCATCCCTCCTAATCTGTCACCCAGAACTGAAAACAATACTGCCAATGTAGTATGACCAGGACAGCATGCAGAAGTGTTGTCACCTCATTATTTCTGAAGGTTATGCCTCTCTTAATGCAGCCCCAAGGTTGCACTCAATTTTTTGGCAGCCATAACTCACTGTCAGTTCATACTGAGCTTTCAGTTCAGTAAAGCACTCTGGATCTTATTCAAATAAACTTCTCTCTAACCCTCCCTTGCTCACCCTGTACTTGTGAAGTTGATTTGAAGCCAAAAATAAGAGTTTTACATTTATTTCTATTGACCTTCATCTTGCTGGATTTAGCTCAATGCTCAAGCCTATTGAGATTTTCTTTTGAATCCTGTAATCCAGTTTTTTAGTTACATTGCCCCAATACACACACAGATTGGTTTCATCCACAAATTTAATGAGCATGCCATCAATACCTTTAACCAAGTTATTGATAAAGATGTTCACCTTCAGACTAAGCATCCTTATTTAATTTGGATAGTCTCTACTCCTATGACCTCTTCATCCAACTAGTGAGTTCCTCTCTGAACTTCAATTTGGGGAAGCAGCCACCAGACCTATCATGCTTTCTTTAAACTTAGATCAGTTTGTGATGCCCCAGGTCATTTCTCCACCATGCCCCAGCTAAAGTACTTTCCCTCCCCCCTATCTTTTTCAGCTCCTTTTTTGGTATTGTTTTTCTCTGCTAGAATATAAGCTCCTTAAGGCAGGGCTGTCTTTCTGTTTGCTGGTTTTCGTATTCCTGGGGCTTACAGAATGCCTGGTATATAGTGTTTATGAAATGCTTTATCTAGCTAGACAGCCTAACTCTTGTTTGGTTCATCCTCTCTTCCATACCTTTTATCCCTAAGCCATTTCCTCTCTATTAACCTTAATTAGCCAAACTTTCTTATGTTCTAGAAATAGTAGACTTAGACACTTTGTGAAGGTAATTATATCACATATAAGACATAACTACAATAGTCATCTTTCTTAGAAGTCACAGCAGGATAGTTATAGTTAATCATTTCATGTTTGAGGGATGTGGAATTAAACTATTTAATTCTTTACTTTTGATACTGTGTGGGTAATAGAATGGTGAAAAGATTCTCTGCCCTCCTGGAGCCCACATTCTAATGAAGGCTACACCTAGCAATCAACTTTGTATGTGCAAGGCTAATCTCGGAGGAAAGGTACAGTGGCTCTGGATGTGATTAGGAAAGGTCTCTTGCAGAAGGTGGATTTGAGGTAAGTCTTGAAGAAAGCCAGGAAATCAGAAAGGAGAGGTGAGGAGGAAGAGTGTTTGAGGCATGGTAGACAGCCAGAGAAAAGGCACCAAATTGGGAGATGGAGTGTCATGTGAAAATAACAGCAGGTAAGCCAATCTCTCTGGATTGTAAAGTATGTGGAGGGGAGTAACAGGGTAAGAAGGCTGGAAAGGTAGGAAGGGACTATGTAGGGAAGGATTTTAAATGGCAAAGAGTTTACTTTACAAATATACCTGGAGGCAATAGGAAGTCACTGGAGTTTGTTAAGTAATGGCATGACACAGTTAATGGTAGCTGAGTAGAGCATAGACTGGAAAAGGAAAGACCAGGCAGAGAGACCAACCAGAAAGCTCCTGCAATGGTCCAGACAAGAGGTGAGGAGGGCTTGTGCCAGGGTAGTAACTGGATAGAAAGGGACATAGATGAGAAACATTGTGAAGGCAGAAAGGACAAGATTTAGCAATAGACTGGATACATGTGGGTGAATGTGAATGAGGAACTGAGGATGGCACAGTGGTTGTGAGCCTGCATGACTGGGGGAGTGGTGGGACGCTTGACAGTAGCATGGAAGTTCAAAAGAGAGAAGAATTCAAGGATCAGGGAGAGAGGAAGATAATCAAGTTCTGTGGTTTGAGATGCTTATGAGATATCCAATTCAAGATGTCCAAAAGGCAGTTGATAACACAAGACCAGAGCTCAGGAGAAATATGGGCTAGATATTTAGACCTGGGAATCAACTGTATATATATAACCCATGATAGCCGATAAGATCACCAAGTATGAGAGAATAAAGTTATTGTCATCCTGCTTTTTCAAAGAAGACCAATGACATCATAGGGCAAAACACAGTTATCTGCTTCATTCTCTTTTCCAGAGTTACTGAAGTCCAGCAGCAAGACAAAAATGGGGACATTTGGCAATGGCCTAGGATGCAGTAGACAACCTTGGTTTTTGATATCTGACAAGATCTAAGCACTCCACAGCACCTGCTTCAATGGGAAACTCTTGGTAAATAGCCTCAGTGTGTGTGTGTGAAATATGAGGAAAGGTTTTCAGCTGAGAGGCTTGAGTAAGGTTGAAAAGGTTTGGAATAGTCCCTGTAGTGACTGGGGAATCCAGTTGATTAAGGAGTTATCTTGCTGCAGTAAGGGGTCTAGTTGAATTCATGTAAGACATTTGTAGTGGACAAATATGTGGTTGTATGGTTGTTGGGTGACTTTTCTCTAGATTGGTTCAGCAGCATACGAATAGGAATGAAAACTGTGGATGGTAGAGGAGACAGCAAGATGCAACCAGAAACAAGACAAGGGGGCAAAGTATTTGAATGTAGAGGACATTTGAATGTAGTGGAAAATTCAACAGATTCCCCGAGGTGGTGATATAGTCAACCAATCAATAATCATTCATTAAATACTTAACATGTTCCTAATACTTAACTGTCCTAAGTGTTTTAAAATTATTATCTCTTTGGGTCCTCACAACTACCCTGGGAGGTAGGTACTATCTCCATTTTACAGATGAGGAAACTGAGGCAAATAGAAGTGAAGTGACTTGCCCAAGTCACACAACTAAGAAGTATCTGAGGCTAGATTTGAACTCTGGATTTCCTGACTCCAGGCCTGGCACTATATCCACTGTGCCACCTAGGTGGGTGGAATGGTAAAGGTTTATGATCATAGAAAGCAATTTCAGAGTTCATGAACATGGAAGCAGAAAACTTGTATGTGACAGTAAGCAATGGTATGTATGACCATCTCTATGTGTAGCTGAGGTTTAATAGAGGAGTAGATTATGGGAACTGAGTCAGTTGAGGAACTGGGAAGCTGGGGCATTTAAGGAACCATCAACATGTACACTGAAGCCCTTTACTATGAGGGCAGGAAAAGGGATAGAGTGAAAGAATGCAATTTAGGAAAGAAGGAGAATGTCTTGGGGTGGAGGTGGGGCAACAAATAATGGCCACCAGGATCTAGAATGAGAGAGAAATTTAACTAATGTGAACATCAAAGGAGAAGTTTCTGAGGGTGAATCTAAAAGTGATAAGAGGGAAGTATAACCCCCATGACCCGGGAGTGGAGGGTACTAAAGTTTAACCAGTACTAGAAGGGGTGCTCTGGAACATGTAGTGTCACTCAGTGAGTGTTAAAAGATGTAAGTTATAAGAAAGGAAGGAGTTTAAGATGAAAGAAAGGGTATTAATTTAGAGCAGGAATTCCAGCGGAAGAGATGAATGGAATAGAGCATTTTAGAATAAGGTTAAGATGACTGGGAATAAGGGAAGAGACAGCTGATGATAAGGAATGGGGCGTGAATATTTCCAGGTGGACATTTCAAGAGGGTATGAAGAAGGGAGTGTATGCTAAGCACTGAGGAAAGAGTCAGGCTGAAAAGCTAATGAGTATGTGAAAAAAAGGTCAATGTCCATTGATTGGGGAATGGTTGAACAAATTGCAGCACATCAATATAGTGGGATATTTCTGTACCACAAGAAACAATTCATTGAAGAATGTGGAGAAGCATGGAACGACATATGCTGTCAATGAAGTAAGCAAAGCTGGGGAAAAAGTTTGCACAGTAACAATATAATGGGAAAGAACACCAGCAAAGAAACTAAATGCTGTGTGGCCATAATAACCACACTTGGCACTAAAGAGATGAAAAAAATATACTTCCCTCCCTTCTTCACAGAGGTGGGGGATTATGAAGATGGAACATGGCATAGGCCACCAAACTCAGCTGATACACTGGTAGCTTTACTAAGTTGGTTCTTCTCCCACCTCCCCTCTCCCACCCCACTCCACCCAACCACCCCCTATCCCTGCTTTTTTATTCTTTGTTACAAGGGATGAGTCTTTGGCAGGAGAGCAGGAAAGGATATATTTGGAAATAAAGGTAATTAAAAACAAAACTTATCAATAATGTTGAATTTTTAAAGGTAAATTGACTAGAAGTATTTCATTTTTCTTTCTGTTGGGGCTGGAGTGGGGGAAAGGAAAGGATTTTTTCCTAAATGAAATTCAGAAAGGATGATATTAACTAGAGTTGGTTTATAGGATTAGGTTTGCGGATGCAGCTCTCATGAAGTAGTTTATTTTTCCTTAGGTAATTTACCTGCAGTTAGGGTCTGCTGAAAACAGGTTGTCAGTCATACGTTGGTTACTATATAGATTAGCATGACTTTAGGCTTTAAAAAAATAGGATGTAAACTCTTGGAGAGGAAGAACAATTTGCAAGTTAGTCAATAAACATTTATTAAGCATCTATTATGTGCCAGTTTCTGTGCCAAGCAATGGGGGCACAAATACAAAAACAAAAGATATTCCCCTGCCCTCAAGGAGTTGATAATCTAATAGGGAAAGATAACACACACAAAGGGGCTGAAAAACTAGGGAAAGGAGAAAGAATGAGATGCATGATGAAATCTAAAAGATTGCAGCTGGATGGCCAATGAAAGGTGGGCTGCCCAGGGCACCCTCCTTGAATTGGAGGCTTTGGAAGGAATTCTTTGGCCTTGCCATCCAATCAGAGAGAGTACTGAAGGTACCAATGAGGAGTAGGGTACCAAGGCTGATGCAAACTTGCAGAATAATGAGGCTACTGAACATGTCTTTGTCTCCCCAGTGTAGCACATGGGAAACACTATCATACCTTCCCCTTTTTATTTGTGAAAAAAAGCTCCATGTTCTAATATCTATGGACAAACATTAAAGAAGCATGTAGGTCAAAGGATATGAACAAATTGTTCTTATAAAGATTGCAGACTATTAGCAACCATGGGAAGGCAATCACTAAATGCAAAAAAAAATGTAGATCAAAACAACTTTTAAGGTTTGATCTCATTCAGAAAATTGGAAAAGACAACAACAAATTAGAACAGTCAATATTGGAAGGGTTGTGGAAATATGAGCACACTAACACACTGTTGGTAGAATTGTAAATTGGCCCAACCATTCTGGAAAGCAATTTAGAATTATGCAAAAAGATTGACTAAAATAGCCATACTGTTTGGCCCAGAGATCCACTGCTAGGCATGGAGAGGAGATCAGTAACAAAAAGCAAGGTTCCATTTATATCAACATCCTTAGAGCATTTTTTGTGGCAGTAAAGGACTAGAAATCAAGTAACCTGCCCTTTGGTTGAGGAATGGCTAAACAAATATGGTATATGTACATAATGGAATATTATTGTATTATAGAAAACAATATGAGTTAGATGGAGAATCCTGGGAAGACTTATATGAACTGATGCAAAGTAAATGCAACCAGGAAAAAATATACTCAATGACAATAATGTAAATGGAATGATCCACAAAAAGAGATAAATAAAAACTGAATGCTTTGTAATTATAATGACCAAGCTGAGCCTCAAATATGAGATATGCAGAGATGGGAGGATGATAGGGGTAATGCCTGATGGCTAAATTGGTTGTGTTTTTTTTTATTCTTTATTATATGGTATGGTTCTCTGGGAAAGGATCAGTGAAGAATACAATTAGAAATGTAGATAATGTAAAAACAAAAAACATCAATAAAATGTATCTTAAGAAAGATAAGGAATGCTAACAGTTTTTTTTTAAAAACTTAATGGCAGGCAATTTAAAATACAATAATGTAGATAGTCATAAAGAGCAATTTCTTTAGAAAAAAACCATCTAGATACAATGAGGTACCTTACTAAATCATTTACTGTCCAGTTTCAGTTTAATTTAACCCTGGTCTTCCTCACATAACTCACATCAAATAAACCTCCTCTTTTAACTCATTCTGAACCCTTTTTATGTCACAATCATACATCCTCCCCACCTTGAGGTCTATTCACAGAATACAGGCTTTCACACCAAACTGGCATCCAAAATTCTAGGCTATTTTTCTCCAGCTGCCATCATTCTTCCTTTAGGCATAGCCACCAACAATTCATTTGTTCTTCTTAGTGATTATTAGAGTTAATTAAAGGGATAGTGTTGCCATTTCCTCTGGCTCCTTTCCTCTATCTTCTAACTTCTTTCTACAAAAGCAGTAGAATGGGGGCAGTGGGGAAGAGTTTAAATTAAGAAGTGTATCTTTGTCAATGTCTATGACTTTTTCCAGTTACAAAGGAGATTAACCCTTCTTCTCTTCCAAAAGAAATCTAGTTTAGAAACCTGGGTCTTCTGTAAAGTGAAATTTTTTTAATACAATATTATTGTAAGAGGGGTATCCATGCCATCGTGCAACTATCAAATTTATTTCCTAAACAAGTACAATAACATTGGGCATATGAGCTATTTGCAAGGTACGTATGCAAAACTGATTTCCACAGGACTTTGTAGCCCTACCAGATCATTACCATTTTGAACATTTTAAACAGAAAAGTTAACAAAATTTTACGTCAGTGTTTTAAAAGGGGAAGATAAAGTATATCCAGAATACATACTTAAGTCCAGCAGTAAAGCCACAAGAAAAAATGGCTGAATATGCTTTCTTTTGAAATGGTACTATCTCTGTGGACTAGCAGAAAAATTATAACAATTGACTAAAGAAAACTGCTTAAATTTGAAAATGTCAGGGAATACTCTCTCTCCACCCCTCTGTCTCTGTCTCTCTTGCTGTGTCTGTCTCTCTCTGTGTCTCTCTTTCTCTCAGTCTCTGTGTCTCTGTCTCTTTCTCTCTCTGTGTCTCTTTCATATAAATACAAAGGAAGCTATGTTCTAATTTAGAGTGAGGTCAAGGGCCCATGTCTATCCGACTGCCAACTCACAGCATCAGTAGAATTGCAACCTGCACTTTGTTTGTGGGCATTCTGATGCACAACTTTTGACTTTACCAAATAGCTTCAGAGAGCAATTTTGGTAAACATGCAGATGTGATTATAAAATTCCACATCTGTTTGTAAATAGCTTCCTGATTTTCATGAGTTTTTTCCTGACATAGTTGTGCTCATGTACAAAAAGAATGGAAATCTGGAGGGAATTTTGGCATAGACAGACAGACAAACAGACAGAGTCAGTAGAGATTTTTCTCTTCAAACCTGAGGAATTTCTGTTGGAGTTCAGAAAAAATCTGTAATTTTATTGAAAAGAAGAGATGATTGATAGCACTAAGGCTTAATCCCTTATCAATTGCATGAAAATTTGTTACCAGGTGATCTTAAGAAAGTTTTGGGGTAGTCCCCCCAAAATCTCTGGTTTTCTGGACCTGTGTGACCTTTTTCAGGACAGGCTGTCTTTGCCCTAATCATGCCCCTTCCTCCTGCCTGACACCCCAGCCCTCTTCTGCAATTTGGTAGGAAATTTCCCAAGTAAAAACCATCATCAACATCAATGTCACTTTTCTGTGATATTAGAGGTAGGAAATGTCCCTTCCAACATTCCCTATGAAACACCCAGCAATCTCTAACATTAAGGTACAACCTATGGCAGCCACACTGAACCTGGAATAACTAGGCTTAGATATTGCCCTAAGCAGGCACCATTTGTTTAAATCATTGTCAAGGTGAAAGATCACCTCATACAAGGTCTGGACTCTGTGTATTCTGTACCCTCTAGAGAGCCAATTGTATCCTTTTATGGATAGAGGTTGACTGAATCAATCACCCATTCCATTTAAAGATTAAATTGGTACCTTTATCAGGAGACAGAACATCTGGATTGAATTAGAGGTGTGAATAAGGACAAGGACACCTTCAAATAAACAAGAAATTAATCAAAATCATTTGAACTAGATGGGATTAGAAATCTGTTTAGATTACTTGAAGGATCTGGTCATGTCCCCTGGGATTTTGCATAAAGCTAGATAGCTAGTTCTGGAATTGAGATTTTGAGGGTCAAGAAGATTTGTAGTGGAAGCCTCAAGTTAAGCCCCATAGGAAAAAATCACTTGGGCTGGGAGGAGGAGAAGGCAAGTGCATTTCCCACTATCCTTTGGCTAGAGGAAGAGCTCGAGAACTTGGTAGGTCTGGTGAATTTAGATGTCTAAACTAGTCCTAACAATATCTCTGAAATGCTGTGGTGTCTACATTGGGAGATAAGAACAAAGTAGACACACTGAGGAAAACAAGCTTTGGTTCTCCATAAGGAGCCCAGTAGAAAAGCTGTACCATGCCTACAGGGAATTTCATGAGCAGCCCACAAAAGGTAGAGATGGAGACTTGGAGAAAAGGAATTCCAAGAACGAGAAGGGAGGCATTTGCCACACGCACTCTTCAATCTTGAGCTCATTTTCCCCTGGACTCTGTATGTAATTACAAGAGGGTCTCAAAGACTATGGGGGGGGGGGGGTGAGAGTAGGTGGGGGGTATTCTGTGCCACTGTTCAACCTTACTAAATACCCCTTATTTTTTTTTGCGGGGGAAGGGGGCTGATAGTCTTTTGTCTTTTTGGTTACTTTTATTTTTTTTAATCAATTCTATTTCAGGTTTTCAATTATCTCCATCCTCTTTCCTCTCCCCTAGAAGAAATAAGAAAAATAAAACTTATTACAAATACGGATCGTCTTGAAAAACGAATTTCCATATTAGCCGTGTCCAAAAAAAGTAAAGGAAAAGGAAAAAAAGGGAAGAAAATATGTTTCAGCCTTCACTCCAAGTCCATCAGCCCTCTTTCTGGAGGTGGATGGCATGTTTCATCCCGAGCCCTTAATAAATGTTTCAGAGGTGATTATCTTTGTTGTTATTGTATAAATTCCACATCTCCTTACACACATATAGACACACACACACACACACACACACCCTCCGGGATCCGATATTAAGCATTTTCCATTTATGAAGTAAAATGTGCCCATAATACAGACCTGAGAGATAACATGGCAGAGCCTCAGTATTAGAAAGACCTGAATTCAAGTTCTACCTCTGGCACATACTGTGTGCCTCCGGAAAGTTAAATCATTTCTCAACACCACCAGGCAACTCCTTAAGACTATAAGTTGCTAAAAATTTGCTGCTATATTGGTAGGGAAATTTTCCTTATTGGGAGATATCTCCATTAAAGAAATCACAAGTGCATACTCCCAAAGAATACCTTTTGCTTTTAGCATTATCACCTAGTTTGCTCCTTCTATGGAAATCACTAAGTTTTCCAAAGCAGCTTTTTGTCCAAACATACTTGGACAATGCATACCTGGGGACTAGATCATATCATGATATGTACTTTCTATTGCTAAGTCTCATTTGACTTCCATAAAAATCATCTTTTTAAGGATTCTATATGGGAAGTATGTGGTCCAATTAGCAAAGTGACATCAACACTCAGGCCAGAGACCTCTAACATCACCCTGATTACAGTCCAAGGAAAATATAGGACTTCAAATTAAGAAGACAACAAGGTCTTTTACACCTGTGTTAAAGTAAAGGTATGTAAATATTATTTCCAGCCTAGACTTTCTTCTTAGTTTCAGACCTATACTTTTAACTGCACACACATATATGCACATATACACACACACATATACCCATAAATATACATTTGTATACATATGGTTCCTGCATAGAATTGATGAATAAGATATGAAATCTATACCACATCTGCAGAAAGTAGAAAGCCTGTGCTTATACCACCAGCATGCTAACTAGAGGGAAAGGGCGGTGCAATAGGCGAAAGATGAACTCAGTTAAATTTAGAGTTAAAGTTTTGGATTAAGGTTCAATTTAAGCTAGTTTTGCCCAGGAGAGGGGAATTTAGAGTTTACTTTAGATTGTTGTTTGCCCCAGGGATTGGATAATTTAGGATTAAGTTTAAATTTTCTTTTTAAATTTTCCCCTAGGATGTAAAGATGGATGGTAAAGAAAGTAGTAAGATACCTATGAGCTCCTTCTTGGATAGATTTTTTATAGCATGGGACCAAGGGATGTTCCCAATGGTTTATAGGAATGACTAAACAGCTATTAAGTTATGTGACATCTGGCATAAATGAAATTCAAGTGGTAATTTCTTTTGCACCACCACCCCCAATTTGGCTCTTTTCATTATTGCCAATTGAAAAAATTAAGGTTAGAAAGTATGCACTTATCTTATCATTTTTGTCTGTTTTTCCAGGAAAATCTTTATCTTGTGTTGTGTTTAGTATTGTTTATAGATTTTGCTATCTTGGAAAAGTCCTTTTTTTTAAATATTATTTTATTTTTTCCCCAATTACATGTCAAGAGGTCCAAAAAGTCAGTGAGGAGAAGGAGGCTTTAAAAAGAAGAATTAGCCAAATGGAGGAGAAGGCTCAAAAGCTCACTGAACAAAACAGTTCTCTGAAAGAGAGAATTGACTTCAAGGAAATGAATGACTATGAGATAAACCAAGCAGTTAGAAAACAAAACCAAAAGTTTGAAAAAATAGAAGATGACATGAAACATTTCATTGGAAAAACAACTGACCTGGAAAATAGATCCAGGAGAAAGAATTTAAAAATCATGGGACTACCTGAAAGCCATGATCAAAAAAAGAGCCTAGATATTATCTTCCATGAAATTATCAAGGAAAACTGCCCTGATATTCTAGAACCAGAGGGCAAAATAAATAATGAAAGAATCCATCAATCACCTCCTGAAAGAGACCTGAAAAGAAACTCTTAGGAATATTGTAGCCAAATTTCAGAGTGCCCGGGTCAAGGAGAAAATACTGCAAGCAACTAGAAAGAAACAATTCAAGTATTGTGGAAATACAATCAGGATAACACAGGATCTGGCAGCTTCAACATTAAGGGATCAAAGGGCTTGGAATAGGATATTCCAGAAGTCAAAGGAACTGGGATTGAAACCAAGAATCACCTACTCAGCAAAATTGAGTATAATACTTCAAGGGAATAAATGGTCATTCAATGATATAGAGGACTTTCAAGAATTCATGACAAAAAGACCAGAACTGAAGAGAAAATTTGACTTTCAAACACAAGAATCAAGAGAAGCATGAAAAGGTAAAGAGGAAAGAGAAATCATAAAAGACTTTCTAAAGCTGAACTGTTTACATTCCTACATGGAAAGAAAATATTTATAACTCTTGAGACTTTTCTCAGTATTTGGGTAGGTAGAAGGATTGTAGATACACATGCACACACATATAGACAGAGAGTACAAGTTGAGTTGAATCAGAAGAGATGATATCCACAAAAATAAAATAAAATAAAAATTAAGGGGTGAGGGAGGAAAATACTGGGAGGAGAAAGGGGGAAATGGAATGGGGCAGGCTACAACTCATAAAAGAGATAAGAAAAATCTTGTTCAATGGAGGAGAAAAGGGAGAAGGGGACAGGGGAAAAGTGAAGCTTACTCTCTTTACATATGGTTTAAGGAAGGAATAACATACTCACTAAATTTGGCATGAAAATCTATCTTACACTACAGGAAAGCAGGGGAGGAGGTGACAAGTGGGGTGAGGGGAATGATAGAAGGGAGGACAAATGGGAGAAGGGAATAATTAGTAATAAACACTTGGGAAGGGACAAGGTCAAATGAGGGAATAAAAAAATAAGGGGGGATAAGAAGGATAGAGGGCAATATAGTTAGTATTACACAACACAATTATTATGGAAGTCTTTTGCAAAACGACACATATTTAGTCTGTATTGAATTGCTTGCCTTCTCAGTGGGGATAGGTAGGGAGGGAGGGAGGGAGAGAAGTTGGAATTCAAAGTATTAGAAATGAATGTTGAGAATTATTATTGCATATAACTGGGAAATAAGAAACACAGGTAATGGGGTATAGAAATTTATCTTGCCCTATAAGAAAAGAGAGAAGATGGGGATAAGGGAAGGGTAGGGTGTGATAGAAGGGAGGGTACATTGAGGAAAGGGGTAATCAGAATGCAAGATATTAGGGGGTGGCTGAAGGGGAGAGATGGGGAGAAAAATTGGACATATTACAAAGTGATATAAAAGCAATAGTATTAAAACAATTGACTAAACTAATTAATGAGACTAAATCAGAGACATCTTTAGTTTGGGGAAAAGAATTTTAGTCTAAGTTTCCTAGAGGAAGGTAACCTCAGGTAAAATTTGACATTGATGGAAAAGTTAAGGTTTTAATGGTAAATTTGATTTTATGATTGTTATTTAAGCAGGAACTAGAACATGTATAGAAAGGCATGTAAGCCACTTAAGACTTGCCTCAAAAGATGTTCCTTAGCCAATGTGAAATTATAGTCATATCTGAAACCTGGTTGTTGAAACTTGTTATTTTAAGATTCTATGGGACTATTAACTGACTGTTCTTCTGAGTCTAACTCCAGGTATGGATAGTAAGAAAGGTGGTCTGAGCCTCCAATCCATGATGCCAGTAAGCCTGTGAGATGCTGGTATGAACTGAGAAAGGTGATCTCATGGGAAGGGTGGGAGAGTGGCTGTTCAGCCTGGGCTGAGGTAGGATTCTCCTGACCCAATTTCCCCACTGACACCTGGCAGACTTTAAGCCTGACTGAATGCAAATTGACAATCTACTCCTGCCTGGAATTGGCATGAAGTTGGGGAGATATTGTTTCCCTACATTGCCCCTACTCTTAGTGGCAATTTCCTATAGTCAAAGGGTTTGTAAACTTAATACCAGATCTATTAAATTATAGATTGTCGGTAGGGGAACATCTGAGGTTAAGTCTAAAATTAAGCTATTAGGCTTAGGACTTCAGACCAACAACAATAAGTTCGGGTCCTTTAATTCTTAGTACTAGTGTGGAGACAATTAGGTCAAGGGCTTATGAAGTTAGCATACATAGTTATTATTTGTGTCTCAGTTGGTTGCTAAAAAAAAAATTCATTTGTGGTCTATATTGTAAATACTTTAAAAGAAGTATCACCTGACCAAAAGTTGGAATTGTTTCATGTGATATGAACTGTTTTAAAAACAAAAAATAAAAAAATAAATATATAAAAAAAGGAATTACAAGTATCATCTTCCCATGCAGGGATGTGAACGATTCAGCTCCATTGAATCTCTTATGCCTTCTTTTCACTTTTGAAGCTTCTCTTGGGTCTTGATATTGGAGATCAAATTTTGTGTTCAATCCTGATCTTTTCCTTATGAAAGCTTGAAATCCTTCTATTTCATTGAATGAACATTTTTCCCTTGAAGTATTGTGCTTAATTTTGCTGGGTAGGTGATAATTGGTTATAGTCCTGGCTCCTCTGCCTTCCAAAGTATCATGTTCCATGGCCTCTGATCCTTTAATGTTAAAGCTGCCAAATCCTGTGTAATCCTGATTGTAGCTCCCTAATATCTGAATTGTTTCTTTCTGGCTACTTGCACCATTTTTTCCTTGACCTTATAGTTCTCTAATTTGGCTGTAATATTCCTTGGAGGCTTTATTTTGGATCTCTTTCCTGAGGTGATGGGTGAATTCTCTTGATGTCTATTTTGCCATCTGGTTCCAGGATAGCAAAGTGTTTTCCCTGATAATTTCTTGAAAGATGCTGTCTAGATCCTCCCTTTGATTGTGGCTTTCATGTAGCCCAATGATTCTGACATTGTCTCTCCTGAATCTATTTTCCAGGTCAGTTGTTTTTCCCATGAAGTATTTTACATTTTCTTCTATTTTTTCATTCTTTTGAAATTCTTTTATTGATATGTGTTATACCATATTGTCATTGGCTTCCACTTGCCCAATTCTAACTTTTAAGGAGTTATTTTCCTCCATTAATTTTTGTATCTCCTTTACCACTTGGCCAATTATACTTTTTAAGCAGTCATTTCCTTTTTCCAAGCTGTTGACACTTTTTTCATAATTGTCTTGCATCACTCTCATTTATTTTCCCAATTTTTCTTCTACCTCTCTTAAATGATGTTTAAGCTTCTCTGAACTCTTCAATGAGTTCTTTCCGGACTTGAGATCACTTCCCATTTTTCTTGGGGCTTTGCTCATAGCTGTTGTGATCTTGGCCTCTTCTGAGTTTGTGTCTTGATCTTCCCTATCACCATAATAACTTTCTATGATTTCTATGATACTTTTTTAATTGTTTTTTTGCTCATCTTTTCTGGCCCTTTTCCTTTCTTTTAAATGTGAGGTCTGTTCCCAGGGTGGAAAGAACACTGTCTCAGGTTTCTTGTGCCTTGCTGTTTACCTGGTGCTGCCCTGAGGCCACAGAGGACCCTTGTGTCCAGTGCTGCATAGAGGGGGTGGGGTGGGGCGTGGCTGGTGCTACTGGAGGCCATAAGGGTCTGGCAGCTTACCTGGTGCTGATAAAGGATCCTAGTGCTGGTGCCTGGTGTGTGCTGAGGCCAGTGGGGTGTTTCTGCATTTCTCCAGGGCTACACAGAAGCACATAGCAATCTGGCCCCCAGTGGCTATGTGCTTCCTCAGAGCTATGTTGAAGCATGTGGGGGGACGGGGGGCAGTTCAGCTGGTGGCTTCCTGTTTACTTAGGGACCCATAGGGTTGTCACCTACCTGTTTGCCTGGGGCTATACTAAAGCATGTGGCAGTTCAGGGAGCTGGAGTCTGCCTCATCCCCTAGTAAGTCCTAGGGCTGGCATTTGCCTGCTGCACTGCACCGGGGCTCAGGATCTCCTGCTGGTTTGCTGAGGTGGGGCTTGCTGGGATGCTTCCTGTCCTGAACTGAATTCTCCTGTTACCCAAATGAGACAAACTTTTCTTGCCAATCTTCCAAGATTCTTGGGGTAAAAGATTATTTCACCCTCTCTTTTTTCTGGTTCTATTTCAGGATTTGTTTTGGAGGTGCTATATGGGAGAGTTATAGTGAGTTACTGCTTACTCCACCATCTTGGCTCCTGGAAGTCTTTCAAAGATTTCTAAAGTCAGTCAGCCAGAAAAACTGCTAAAAGTTTAGAATGCTGGGGGAAATTAATAAAGTTATTAATAAAGTTGATAAAGTTTGATATTTGAAGCAATTGTGCCAGGAAGCAGAACTCCCACTTGAGGTTTTCAGTGGAAGATAAAGTGAAAAGAAAAAAACTTCTAGATTTTTTTCCCCTGTCATTTCAGCCTTGGCCATGTTGAAATTATAGAGACAAAATCAGATAGTCAAAAAAGAAAAATTTTTCCCTGTTTTATAAAAGTGCTAAAAACATTTTAGCAGATTTTAGAGATTTGAAGATTAAGAAGAATTAGAGATAAGCATTAAGGAGTTTGGAGAGTAATCATTTTCACTTAGTAGAAGCTTAACATATGCTGAAACTAGTGGGTTTTGGGCTACCACTCCAGAATTTATTTTAAGGAAAAATAAGAATTACATTCTCTAAAAGTTTAAGAGTAAATAATACTTAGATCACTTCTCACCCCCACCTCCATCCCAAAGATTGACAGACCTATTGTTTTAGTGTAAAGAAGGAGGCAGCTAGTTTGAAAGCAATCTCAGAGTGAAGAAAAAATATATAGATATGTGGTTTACAGTTTAAATTTACCTGGTACTTAATCCTTCTTTGATCATAAAAAAGAAAAGATTGCTTAAATCAGGGACCCCCCAGAGCCCACCATATGAACTAGGAGATCCTCCTTCTGACTTCTTTCCTAGATCAGTGACCTCTGTGATTCACTCAGTTCAAAGACCACCTGTGATTACCCTAGAAGAATGACTCTTGCCTTCTGACCCTGTTAACTATCAGCTCAGGGGGGTGGAGCCAAGATGGCAGAGTAGAAAGACTCAAGTATGCTCGCTCCGAACCCACAGCTCATATATTTCGTGCAAGAAGAACTCCCCACGCATTCTGGAGCACTGCAAGGCACGCAGAAACACAGTGGAAAAGATTTCTGTTCCAGAGAGCCCTGGAGAGTGGTACCCAGGGGCCCGTAGCACCAGGGAAAGTGGAGCCCACCCCTGAGCTTCCCTGGCCACGGCCCCAGAGGAGCAGATCCAAGCAGGTTTCAGGGACGGAATCTCCAGCAGCCAGGAAGGTCCCTAGTCCCACAGGCGCTACAGGTCAGTGAGAGAGACTTCTGGGCTGGCCGAGAGGGGAGCAGGGTGTCTCCATGGCTCGGGCCCCTCGGGAGGCAGCGGCGGAGGGAGCGGCAGAGGCAGCAGTGGCCCCAGACTCCCTGAGGAGGCAGGCAGAAATTCAGGGTCATTACTGAAAGTCTCTGCATAAACCACCTGAGGGAACTGAGCCTGGGAGATGGCCCTGCCCCCACCTGCTCCATTACTGAAGGTCTCTGCATAAACCCCCTGAGGGAACTGAGCCTGGGAGATGGCCCTGCCCCCACCCGCTCCATTACTGAAGGTCTCTGCATAAAGCCCCTGAGGGAACTGAGCCTGGGAGGCGGCCCTGCCCCCACCCAAGCACCAGAACCTAAGCTCACATTGAATAGCAGCCACTCCCACCACTGAAAGCCCATTTGAATCTCAGACCCCAAGCACTAGCTGGGCAGATCTAGGCAGGGCTGGACAGGAATCTCAGAACTCAAGTAACTGGCTGGGAAAATGCCCAGAAAAGGGAAGAAAAATAAGACTATAGAGAGCTACTTTGAGGGGGTACACATGTTTCCACCTTTCAATTCTGATGATGAGGAACTATTCTTACCATCAGGGAAAGACGGGGAGGTCGGGGTCTCTGTATCCCAGTCATCCCAGGTGGATATCCGGTGGGCTCAGGCCATGGAAGAGCTCAAAAAGGATTTTGAAAATCAAGTTAGACAGGTGGAGGAAAAACTGGGAAGAGAAATGAGAGAGACGCAAGAAAAGCATGAAAAACGGGTTAATACCTTGCTAAAGGAGACCCAAAAAAATCCTGAAGAAAATAACACCTTGAAAAATAGGCTCACTCAATTGGCAAAAGAGGTTCAAAAAGCCAATGAGGAGAAGAATGCTTTCAAAAGGAGAATTAGCCAAATGGAAAAAGAGGTTCAAAAGCTCACTGAAGTTAATAGTTCTCTCAAAATTAGAATGGAACAGATGGAAGCTAATGACTTTCTGAGAAACCAAGAAATCACAAAACAAAACCAAAAGAATGAAAAAATGGAAGAGAATGTGAAATATCTCATTGGAAAAACAACTGACCTGGAAAATAGATCCAGGAGAGACGATTTAAAAATTATGGGACTACCTGAAAGCCATGATCAAAAAAAGAGCCTAGATATCATCTTCCATGAAATTATCGAGGACAACTGCCCTGATATTCTAGAACCAGAGGGCAAAATAAGTATTGAAAGAATCCATCGATCACCACCTGAAAGAGATCCAAAAAGAGAAACTCCTAGGAACATTGTGGCCAAACTCCAGAATTCCCAGGTCAAGGAGAAAATATTGCAAGCAGCTAGAAAGAAACAATTCCAGTATTGTGGAAATACAATCAGGATAACACAAGATCTAGCAGCTTCTACATTAAGGGATCGAAGGGCGTGGAATAGGATATTCCAGAAGTCAAAGGAACTAGGACTCAAACCAAGAATCACCTACCTAGCAAAACTGAGTATAATACTTCAGGGAAAAATATGGTCTTTCAATGAAACAGAGGACTTTAAATCATTCTTGATGAAAAGACCAGAGCTGAAAAGAAAATTTGACTTTCAAACACAAGAATGAGAAGAAGCATGAAAAAGTAAACAGCAAAGAGAAGTCATAAGGGACTTACCAAAAGTGAACTGTTTACATTCCCACATGGAAAGACAATATTTGTAACTCTTAAAACTTTTCAGTATCTGGGTAGTTGGTGGGATTATACACACACACGTACACATGTGCACGCACACACATACACACATGCACGCACATACAGAGACAGAGAGCACAGAGTGAATTGAATAGGATGGGACCATATCTTAAAAGAAATTAAGGTAAATGGTGAGAGAGAAATGTAGTGGGAGGAAAGAAGGTGAAATGGAATGGGGTAAATCATATCTCATTCAAGAGGCAAGCAGGAGACTTTTTAGTGGAGGGAAAAAGAGGAGAGCTGAGAAAAAAAAACAAGAAGTTTACCCTCATTGCATTCGACTAAAGGAAGGAAAAAAGTGCACACTCATTTTGGTATGAAAACCTATCTTACAATACAGGAAAGTGGGGGAGAAGGAGATAAGCGGGGGGCGGGGAATGATGGTAGGGAGGGCAATGGGAGGAGGGAGCAATTTGAAGTCAACACTAGGGGAGGGACAGGATCAAAAGACAGAATAGAAACAATGGGGGGCAGGATAGGATGGAGGGAAATACAGTTAGTCTTACACAACACAACTATTATGGAAGTCATTTGCAAAACTACACAGATAGGGCCTATATTGAATTGCCTGCCTTCCCAAAGGGAACTAGTGGGGAGGGGGGGATGGGGAGAATTTGGAACTCAAAGTTTTAGGAACAACTGTTTAGTATTGTTGTTGCTACTAGGAAATAAGAAATACAGGTAATGGGGAATAGAAAGTCATCTGGCCCTACAGGACAAAAGAGAAGATGGGGACAAGAGAAGGGAGGGATGATAGAAGAGAGGGCAGATTGGTGATAGGGAAAATTAGATTGCTCGGTGCATTGGGGTGGGGGGAGGGGATAAAAGGGAGAAAATTTGGAACCCAAAATATTGTGAAAATGAATGTAAAAAGTTAAATAAAAAAAAAAATCCAAAAAAAGAAACTATCAGCTCAGAACAGTTTCCCAAAAAAAGGTGTTGGACAACAAAACAAAAAAAGAAAGAAAAAGAAACACTGGAAAAATTCAGGGAAAATTGAGTTACATTCCAGAATCATATATCATATGGGTGATCTTAAGCAAATTATCCTATCTCTGCTTGCCTCAGTTTCCTGATTTATTATGAGGAAAACAGTATTCACCTCCCAGGGTTGCTGTCAGGATCAAAATGGTATAATGATTGTAAAGTGCTTAACACAGTGATTGGCATATGACAAGCACTATATAAATGTTGATTATTATTATTTCTTTATTTGAATGTAGTTACTCCATACTTGATAACTCTATACTGAATTTTGATGTGATTAGTATAAAATATCAAAGGTAGTAAGATGAATGATTTCCATGTAGGATAATTTGGAAATGCATTCAGTTGAACTGATATCATCTGACTGGTAATAAGTTTTATTTCCTGTTTTAAATGATATTGTGCATGTTATTACTGCATTTCTAAATTCTATTGTAAAATATGGGAAATTGTATCAGAAATGCTGGGAGGAAAATAATTTCTTTTTATCTAGATGCTGTTAGACTATGAATTGAACTTTTAAAAGAATGTGATAAAAACAGACATTTGAAAATTAACTATTCAATGAAGTATATTTTGTTTTAAAATATGATAGTAATAAGTTTATCATAATGAAGACTGAATTTTCACTTGAAAAATTTTGGCTATCACTTATAAAAATTATGAAAACAATATAACTTTAATATGAGTCAGCTATCGGGTATATGCTGTAACAAAAGAATATAATTAGTTTTGATTTATAAGTAAAGGAAAACTTTATATGTAAAGAATAAAATTTATAAGTAAAGGATAAATAATTAGGGAAACATGAGGAAACCAATAATATTCAAGCCCTAAACTGAGATTGCTGAAATTTTGCTATTTGAGGTAAAAAGTCTTGGGACTATAATTTACTATTGTTTTGATTACAGGGATGGTTGTCAGAATTGTCATGAAACCAATAATAGAAAATTGTAGGGGCCTGAAATTTAACAAAGAGCAGACTGAGGCAAGTCTCTGGGCAAGCTAACCTTTATTAACAGAGCTGTATAGCCTGGTAACAAAGGAGTCTTCAGGCTAACCTCCACTGGTGCCAAAGACTCAGAGCAAGAGCTGACAGGATCTTTTATACCGACGTGAATCTTCCTTCTGATTGGCCTGATGGTACATCATTTGGACCTCCCCTGGCAAACATAAAGAACCCTGATCGGTGGACATTTTAATGAGGAGGTGAAGTAAGAGTTCTCAGTTCCTTCCTATGACTTCATTGAAGGGGAAGTAGGGCAAGTTAGGAAAAAAGCAAGGACATCCCCTGGGCAGGACCTAAGCTGTAACTGGCTTCTGTTTATGGAGTAAACAAAAGCAACTGGTCCTGCCCAAGCTAGTTAATAAGCAGATGCCTGGGGGGCTAGAATTACCTTACTCAGTTTCCCTTCAAAAACTGCCTCATCTTCAAAAGTTGAGGTCTGAGCAAATGGATGGATTCACATAATAAGTAATACAGTCCAGGAAGCAGCTAGGTGGTGCAGTGGATAGAGCACCAGGGCAGGAGTCAGGTGGATCCTGAGTTCAAATCTCACCTCAGACACTTGATACTCACTAGCTGTGTGACCTTGGGCAAGTCACTTAACCACAATTGCTTCATCCTGGGTCATCTCCAGTCATCCTGATGAATATCAGGTCACTGGATTCACATGGCTGTGGAGGAGAAGTGAGGCTAGTGACCTACACAGCCCTCCCTCACTCAAAACAAAGTCAAGTGGAAGTAATGTCATCATTTTTCTGATGCATGGTCTTCTTCAGCAACGAAGGACAAACACACACGATACAATCCAACATTAATTTTTTTTCAAAATGGCATATGGGGTAGTCTGAGAATTGTCCCTGGGAAAAAGTTGGCATAGCCTAAGGCAGGAGAATCTTGACTCAGTTTCCCCATTGTGCTATTTCTTATCTGGACAGGATATTTCCTGACCTTGTTAACCTTGAGCTTTGCTTTTGATACTTTATGAATATGTGATTGACTGTCAGATACGTCTCATGCCTGGAATCAGAGTTATGGGAGTTTGTCCCTTTTTGATAGTTTATGCCAGGTCAGTCTGTGCTCTCCAGGGAACCAATCTTGACATTGTTATAACTCTGTCCTTCCTTTTTCTTTTATAGCAAATTTCTATAATCAGAGCAGATAAGCAGTAGAAATTTTTAAAGTACAATACTAAACCTATTAATTAATAGAATACTATTGGAACATATTAAAAATCTTATAATTTTAATCTGTGTGGCAATATTAAAAGTTAGACAAAGGAGGGACAAATTAGATAGGAGAAATTATACAAAGTACTAAGATAAAGATGTAATGTAAATGCTATCTAAATGGAATAGTAAATTTTGAGAAACCAACAGGATTAGATTTTTTTCTCTAAGAACTATATTCATTTACATATGATTAACTTCCAAATGTATCTAGCATGGAAATTCAGTCTTTCATTACATTTTAGCAATAAGTTCTCAAAGGATTTTGCATATAAAATTGCATTGATAACTGTAAAGAAAGTGAAATTATTTCCCATTTTTAAAGTGTCTGTCTGATCATTTTAAAAGACTGTTCATTTTACAAGTTAGACCCTTGTGGATTTTTTTTTAAGATCCTTATATCAGATGTAGGGTTTGTTGGACAACTGGCATGCATTGCTTATAAATCAATATGCTCAGATGATCAGACCTTTGTTTTCTAGTCATTTTATCTTTTAACTGTCATAGAGACAGAGTTCAAGATCCAAAAGCTGAGCTATCTCTCTTATAATTTCTAAAAGAGGCATTGGGCTAAAATTATATATACACACATACACATATGTACATATATAGAAATATATAAATAATATACATACACATGCAGAATACAATTATATATGATACATATATTTCTATATATGTATATATTCACCACTCTTCACATATCTCTAGTCTAAGGGTATGATATGATGTTCAGGGGTTCAGAACAAAAGTTGTTTCTATTATCACTCTTAACATTTTTTTCCAATTACATGTAAAAACAGTTTTTGCATTCATTTTTAAAATTTTGAGTTCCAAATTCTTTCCCTCCTTCTCACCCCCTCCTTGAGAAGGCAAGAACTCTGATATTGATTATACATATGCAATCAAGAAAATATATTTATATATTATTCATGTTGTGAAAGAAAACAAAGAACAAGAAAAAATAAGAAAAATAAAGTTTTTTTTTTTAAATATACTTGGATCTGCATTCAGACTCTATCAGTTCTTTCTTTGGAGATGGATGGCATTTTTCATCATAAGACTTTCAGAATTGTCTTAGATTATTGTATTACTGAGAATAGCTAGGTCATTCACAGCTGATCAAGGTACAATATTGCTGTTAGCTGTGTACAATGTTCTCCTGGTTCTGCTCACTTCAATTTGCATCAGTTCATGTAAATCTTTTCAGGTTTTTCTGAAGTCTACTGTTCATCATTTTTTATAACACAATAATATTCTATCACAATCATATACCACAACTTGTTCAGTCATTCCTCAATTGGTGGACATCTCCTCGATGATTACAGGGGAAAGTAGTCCTTAGTTTATACCTGCCAGATTATTCCCTTCCCACGAAATACTACTTATACAAAAGGTCATTACAATTAGTGAATAGTGAATAAACCCAAGCATTTATCCAAACAAAATAGCAAACAAAAGTCATAGAAGTTCCACAGATTAGATTATACCAAAGAATGCAGCTTGAAGTGAGATAGATCTCAGCTCGGACAAAGAGAAAGAAAACCATCTCATCCAGGGGAGGTTCACTCTCAGCAGTCTCTAGAATTGTAAGCCCTGGAGCTCAAAGAACACACATGTTCAAACTTGGAGGACTCCAGACCACCATTCAGAAGTCTCTTTCTCTCAGCTGCCTCCCTGGGATTCCTTATTCCATGTGTGTCTCAGAAGCCACTTCCCAATATCTTCAAAAACTTAAGTCCCTCATACAATCAATTCCATATGGTGCTTTCTCTCAGCTGATCAGGAGTCACAAACCCCAAATTTGAATGGAAGCAGATAGATACACACACACACACACACACACACACACACACACACACACACACATGATTACTGAAAAATCAAGTTGGTCAAAGAAATTCTATGTGAGGTATATGTGTATATTCAACAGGGTTTTTTTTATTAAAGTTAAATTCAAAATAATATTTTACAAAATATTTTATGGCTCCTAGTGGTTTTCTTGTTTCTATTATAATACTAACATTAAAAGGGCTCTCAGAATATGAAGGGATGATATCTAAAAAGTAAAATTAAGGGGTGAGAGAGAGGAATGTACTGGGAGAAGGAAAAAGGGAGAGGTAGAATGGAGGGAAAGAGGGAAGAAAAAGCATTTACAGTGAGAGGAAGAAGGGGGAGATGAAAGGGAACGTGTGAAGCTTACTCCTATCAGATTTGGCTGAAGGAGGGAATAACATACACACTCATTTGAGTATGGAAATCTATCACACTATGGAAAAGTAGAGGGGAAGGGCATAAGGGGGGGATGATAAAAAAGAGAGAAAATGGGGAGGGTAGTAATCAGAAGCAAACACTTTTGAGGTGGGACAGGGTCAAAGGAGAAGAATAGAATAAATGGGGGCAGGACAGGATAGATAGAAATATAGTTAGTCTTTCACAACATGACTATTATGGAAGTGTTTTGCATGACTACAAATGTATAACCTACATCAAATTGCTTACCTTCTTAATGAGGGTAGGTGGGGAAGGAGGGAGGAAGAGAATTTGGAACTCAATGTTTTAAAGACGAATGTTAAAAATTGTTTTTACATGCAACTAGAAAATAAGATATATAGGGAATTGGGTATAGAAATCAACTTGCCCTACAGGAAAATAGAAGGGAAGGGAGGAAATAAGAGGCAGGGACTGATAGAAGGGAGGGCAGATTGAGGAAAGGGTAATCAGAATGCATGCTGTCTTGCAGGGAGGGGAAAGATGGGGAGAAAATTTGGAGCTCAAAATCTTGTGGAAGTGAATGTTAAAAACTAAAACTAAAATTAATTAACAAAAACAAAGATTTTTAAAAGGCTCTCAGAGTCACAATTTCATTTTGGTTAATTAATATAGTGAGGGGGGAAAGACATAAAGAAATGAGCAAGCCCTCAGTCTAATGGCACAACAAACTCCTCCAAAAAACTGACATCTCTGTAGGTCCTGATGTCTTCCTCCTGAGAACTTATCAGATAACCTTAAATTGACTGAACTTAAAGACCAAGGTATTTATGGATTCAAGAAAGCCAAGTTAAGCGCTACAGTGCATAATATGGTTTTTCATTTTATGAATTCTATATTTCCAAGTGTAAAATATTCCATGTTACTAGAAACGAACTTAGTTTTCAGATGATATTCTAATATAGCTGTAATGATGGTTACCATGGAAATTATCATTTGAATTTTCTTGCTTTCAAAAGAATTGAAGTTTAACATTGGATGAAAACTTCATTAGAGCATCTTAAAAAAGGACATATGATAAAAAAAAAACCAATAAAGTCAGAATAAAAGTCATATGAGGACTTTTGACACTTCAAAAAAACTAAGCATACAAATATTAAAGTAATGTGAACCTTTTCAAATAAGTTTATGACTTGGTGTAAAACACCTGATAAGCAAGAAGCTGGCAAAAAGATAGGTAGTTCAACTTTTAATTAGTTCAACCAGAAATACTAAATTTAATGGAGGAAACACCTCCCCCTCCCCCCATTCCAGTACTTTGGGTAGATCTTTGGAGGATTTATGGAACGAAATGGATGAGAACTGCACATGATGAGAAGGCATGGAGAGATCTGCGATTTGCTCTGGTCAACAAAGTATCCACATGAATGAATTCACAAATATCCACCAAAGTATCAAGATATTAGTATTTTACTATGTAGTCATTAAAAATACTTGTGGAATATAGCAGTATGCTTAGCATACTAGAAAAAAAAGAGCAGAGAACCACACAGCACACCTGTGCAACATGAAAGGTCTGAGCTGAGTTTATTATTGTTCAACCAAATTTCCTCAACCTTGGCCAAGACATATTCTTCACAGTGACTTGCATATGTGCAAACTTGGAATTTTAAAAACTAATCTAGCCTTGAATCATCTGATCACCAAATAAAGCATCTAAACAGTTTCCTTAATATGCAGAACACACATTTTTCAGTTTCAGCTAAATAGGCTTTCCTTTGAAATTTAACTCCCATATAAAAAATTCTAGTTTTGGCACCTAGCAAGCATGACAAATACTAACCAAGTGTTTAAAGGTAAAGGGAAAAAAAAGAAAGTTGCTCCTCATAATGAGAACACTGCTACAAATGGTACTATCCTAATGTATAAAGAATGTTCATTTACATTCAGGGCATTAAATTCTGTTTTGTTTTGTTTTCTGATATGCCTACTTTCTTGCCAAACCTTTATTTTTTCTTTTTCCTACTGAGCTGATGCTACATTAAGATATAAGTACAAATATTTAATATGTGTTTTAAAATTGTCCAATTGTTTGAGAAAGCCTTTTCTCTTAATTAACCAAAGGCATACGTGCTGGGTGAATGAAACCAAAACATAAGAGCGAGGAATTTTGATGAAGATAATAATTGCTTACAGATCAGCTTGTTTTAACTTGTTCTTTTAACAAAGCATATAATTTTATACTGCATTTGCATTGCAGACTTTTTCTCTGCATCATCACTATTATAATACATACTTTTAAAAGAGAGATTATCTATAGGTTAAATTGTAAGGAAGTTATCAATTAGATTCCATCATCTCCAAAATTTCACTTACTCAAACTCTGCAATGACAAAAGAAAATTATGCTAGCTTAAGCCATGGTTTGAATCTTTATATACCACTTTTAATGTTTAAGGGGTATAGCACAAATCCAGGAAGGAGGTCACCTGATTTTGATTCCCAGCCCTGCCAACTGGGATCCCAGTCTGCATGCATAGTATCTTCTGGGTATACCTAATGCCCCACCATATAAGGCTGAAGTGAATTCAGTTCAAACCCCAGAGACCCAATAATCATAGGTGTCATAAAGTCTCTGAATCATAACAGATCCTGAACCTTAGAGCACCACAGGCAGTAAAGGGTCTCTACCAAAAATGACTCAAATCTAAAAAGAACCCTAGGCTAAGGAAGCCAGAGGTATTAGAGGGCCTGCAAGCCAAATCAAGTCAACCAGCATTTATTAAATACCTACAATGTGGCAGCCACCTTACTAAGCATAGCAGATACAAATAAAGGCAAAAAGACAGTCCCTGCTCTCAAGGAATTCTGAATCTAATAGGAGAGATAACTTGCAAACAATTAACTATGTACAAACAAGATCTATACAGGATAAATTGGAGGGTAGTCACAGGGAAAGCACTAAGATTAAAGAGGACCAGGAAAGGTTTCTTGCATAAATGGGGATTTAGTTGAGACTTGAAGAAATCCAGGGAGGCCAGGAAGTGGAGATGAAGAAAAAGAGTTCCAGACATAGGGAACAACCAGCAAAAATTCCCAGAATTGGGAAATGGAATGTCATGTGTAAAAAAACAGCAACGAGGTCATTCTAAGTCCAACTATAATGCTTTTCCTCTGCCTTTGAATCTCTTGCCTCCTCGTCTTCTCACAGTTCATGTTCTTACAAACTCCAACCCGGGACTATCCCCATTATCTGGCTTTTCCCTAAGAACCACCAGACCCTGCCCCTCTAGACCCACCCTTGACAGCTGCCTTCCCAATGAACAATCCTGTACATGTGAGCTCCCTGAAAAGAAGGGCTCTTACTTTTCTATTTGTAGCTCTAGCGCTTGGCATATAAGAAGCACTGATAGATGTTTGATCTATTTATACTCTACCCCTACCGATGTGCTGCTCAGTGTTACTAGAGAAAAATCATACATCCTTACAACAAACACCTTTATGTTATGCAATTTCAGCGAGGCCCTCAATACTTCAAAGCAATCAAGGTCTTCTCCAGTTCTTCTTGGCTCAAAACAACCCCAGTTGGTGGTATGGGAAATGTAAGGGTTAACTCAATCTCCCAGTTCCACTAGTAACCTGAGCCAGAACATCATCCATTAACAAACTCCTCAATCTAGCATTTAAACCTCTCTCCAATCCAGCTCCAACCTGTTTTCCAGACTTGTTTTCTATTATTGTCTTTCATACACTCAATGTTGCATCTAAACTGGCATACTATATGTTCTCTGAACTTGACATCCCATCTGATTTCCATGTTTTTAAATGAACATATAATGGGAGCAAACAAGGGAGCTCCCCTGATCTGTAGGACCTTGGGTCACTTTCAAGAGGTAACGTGCCAGTTCAGTGATGAAAGATGTAGCATTTGGGGATGACACATCAACCCCTTGGTTCCCTCTGAGTCAGTCAGTACCCACCAAGGCCCCTAGGAACTCCCAAATTCTAAAATGCATAAGATTGCCTTCCAGACCAGAAAAATCATCTCAGGATTAATGTTTGTCACCTATGCTCAGGGAAAGAAACAAAAAGTAGAAGAGGGAGTCAGGGATATAAGTCTAGGTTCATAGTCTAGGTTCAAGCTAGCCTAGGCCAGGGGTGAGGAACCTGCAGCCTTAAGGCCACATGTGGCCTTCTAGGTCCTTAAGTGTGGCCTTTTGATTGAAGCCAAATTCTACAGAACAAAAAGAAAACCACACTGAGTTTGTTTTGAGTGACCAGTCAGGATACAGTCAAGCCATCTAAAGTCTGACCTAGCTTCATTCATTTTGCCAATGTTAGGGACATGAATAAAAGCAAAGGTGACCTGCCCCTTAAATCTGCTGATGACACCAAGCAAATGATAATGAAGGAGAGCTAGCTAATCCACTAGGTGACAGAGCAAGGATCCAAAAAAGAGCTTGACTAAGAACACTGGGCTAAATATAATGAAACAGAATTGAGTAAGTCTAAATGCATGTTACAAGTCTTATACTTGGGTTCAAAAAAAATCAACTCTTCAAGTCCATGATGAGAAAGGCATGATTGGAGAGCAGTTTGTATCTATGGACTTAAAGCTCCATATTAAGTCAGCATTGTGACATGTCAGCCAAAGACACTAGTACTGTCTTGAGCAGCACTAGACAAGCCTAGATTCAACAAAGAGGCAAGAGTCTCTCTAGTCTCTAGTGTTGATCAGGAGATCAGATTTCCACTGGAACACAGAGTCCCATTCTGAACAGCAGAGTTTAAGGAGGACCTTTGAGGTAGAGCATATCCAAAGAAGAGCAACCAATATGTTGCATCCATTATCAGATGAAGGAACTGGGGATGTTCCTTCTTGATAAGAGGAGACTAGGAGGAGGGGAATATACTGTCTGAGAACATGTATTAGAAAAACTAACACATGGAGGAGTCCAATTCTTTGTATTTGGCCTCATAAGGCAGAAACAGAAACAACAGATGGAAATAGCCAATAGGCAAATTTAGATCTGATGACTGGGAGTGGGGGTGGGGGAAAGGTTAACAGTGACTTCTGAACATCAAAACTGTTCAAATGTAGAATGAACTGCCTCAAGAGAGGTGGGTTGCCCCTTCTTAGGGTCTTTAAGCAGATAGGCTGAATGAGCATATTTCAGGTATGCTAAAGCAAGAATTCCTTTCAGATATGAGTTGGTGTGAAGAGCTACTGAGGTCCTAAGTTTTTAATAAAGGCACACACATAAGGCAGACCAAAGTCAGTAGTTGAAGAGAGACCTTTGATCTCCAGTGAGAGGTTAATTACCTCTTTGGTCCAACCCTAAAACAGTATTAAGTAAGGAGGTCATCATACTCAGCTCATGAGCCTTCACTGATTCTAAAGCATTTAGAACAGTGTTTGGCACATAATAGCCACTTAATAAATGCTATCCCCTTCCCTGTCTTAAAGCAGAGTCTCATTCATGATGAGGGCATCAAATTCTGATGAATTTCCTCTAGACCCTGTGGCTAAGACTATAAACTCTTCTTCACTGCAGCTTTCTAGTTCCGGGTAATTACAGGATGGGGTCCTGACATTAATAGCTTGTATTTTTTACCTGTCTTTTTTTTTAACCCACTTGTATTTTTAGTCCTAATTCCTCTCTGACTTCCTTGTCTTTGACATGTTGTTTGACATGACACTTGACATTCATATATGCTCTGAGTTCAGCTCACCTAGCTGGTTCTGAACCATACTTTGATGACACCAATTCAAACTGATCATCTCACGATAAACCCAATTCTGAATTAACCAATAATCTTTGATTCCTACTTGGGATAACAAAGCAATGGAAACAACATGGTGGTCTTTGGCTTTGAAATGGCTAACAAACAAAAACAAAAAACTATGCCATATGAACGTAATGGAATATTTTGTATGATAGGAAATGATGAATATAAGGAATTCAGAGAAACATGGGAAGATTTGTAGGAACTGATGCAGACCAAAATAAGGAGAACAAAAGAAAGAATAGACATAGATATATCACAGCAGTGTAAATGAAAAGATCACTAAAGTAAAGGATGAAACCAAGATGGCAGAGTACATAGGCTGGGACCCAGGTGAACTCTCTTAATATTCCCCTCCAAATAACTTTAAAATAACACCTCAAATCAAATTTTCGAGTAGCAAAAGGTCAAAGGGAGACATTTCTGTAATCTAAGATAACATGAGAAATCTGCAGGAAAGATCTGTAATACCATAGGTAAGTAAAGGCTTGGAGCATGGCAGGAGCACCAGCAGTGAGTCTTGGAGGCAGCCATGACAGCAAGAACAGCAGTTTTGAGATCGGTCAGCCCAGAGATGGTAATAAGGTCAGACAACTGGTCAGAAAAAGATTACAGGGGAATGTCTGCTGGCACTGGATGCAGCTGGCAATGATTGGCAACTCTATTGTTCAATGCAGTTCTGGGCTGCAGTTCTAGGCCAGAAATGAGTGCTTGTGATTGGACATAAGGGAGCAGGAGCCCTGGTCACAGTTACATGGCTAAAAGGAATACTAGCACTTGCTGCTACAGGAGAGAAGAGGCCCTTCCTGGCAAACACCAGACCACAGACCAGGAGAGCAGTGCCCACAGGTATTCCAGGATAACTCTACCTTGAAAGCATTAAACATTTTCAGATTCCCAGAACTAGCTCTGAAAACAGCAGCACAAAAAAGCCTGAAACTTGGCATAGTACTTCCCCATTGCCAGGTGAGCAGAACTCAACTTTAACATAAAGTTCAAAGTAAATAAATAAATTGGGAAAATAAACAAACAATAATGACAAAAAGAATTTGACCATAAAAAGTTACTATAGTATCAGGGAAGGCTAAGACATAATGTTAAAAGAAGACAATGATATGAAAACAGCTACAAGCAAATCCCCAAAGAAAAATGTGAATTAGATCCAAGGCCAGCAAGAATTCCTAGAAGAGTTCAAGAAAGAGGTGAGTGGTAGAGGAAAAATTGAGAAAGAAAATGAGAGTAATATAAGAAAAGTATAAAAAGAGAATTAACAACTTGGCAAAAGAGGCACAAAAAATACTGAAGAAAATAAGACAGAACTGGCTAAATGATAAAAGAGGCACACAAATTCACTAAGTAAAAATTCATTTGAAAGCAGAATAGGTCAAGTAGATAAAGAAGTGCAAAAAAATCACTGAAGAAAAAAACTCCTTAAAAAGAAGAATTGCCCCAATGAGAAAAGGGATACAAAATCTCTCTGAAGAAAATAATTCCTTCAAAATTAGAACTGGACAAGTATAAGCTATTGACTCCATGAAATGCCAAGAAAAAAATAAAGCAAAGTCAAAAGAATTAGAAAATTCTCATGAAATCTCTCATTGGAAAAACAACTGACCTGGAAAATAGACTGAGGAGACATAATTTAAGAATTATTTGTCTATCTGAAAGTTATGCTGAAAAAAAAGTGTAGCTATATTTCAAAAAATTATAAAGGAAAACTGACCCAATATCTTAGATCCAGAGGGTTAAACAGTAATTGAAAGAATCCACTGATCACCTCTTGAAAGAGATCCCCAAAATGAAAACTCCCAGGAATATTATAGCCAAATTTCAGAGCTCCCAGATAAAGAACAGTCAAAGAAGAATAATTTAAATATTGTGGACCCACAGTCACATGGAATCACACAAGATTTAGCAACTTCCATGTTAAAGGAGTTGAGGGCTTGAAATATGATATTCTAGAAAGCAAAGGAGCTAAGATTACAGCCAAGACTAGCCTACCCAGAAAAACTGAGTAGTGAACTGGTCTAACTAATTTGGGAAACAATCTGGAAATGTGCCCAAAAGGCTATAAAACTGTGCATAACCATTTGATCCAGCAATAACACTACTAGGTCTGTACCCCACATTAAAAAAAAAAAAAAGAGAGAGAGAGAGAAAGGACCTATATGTACACAGTATTCATAGCAGCCCTTTTGGGGGTAGCAAACAGTTGGAAATTGAGGGGATTCTTATCAATTGGGAAGTGGCTGAACAAGTTGTGACATACGATTGTCGTGGAATACTATTGTATTATAAGAAATCACAAAGGGTGGTTCCAGAAGAAGGTGGCCAGAATTATATGAACTGATATAAAGTGAATTGTGAGAAGATCACTGTGCACACTAATAGCAAGGTTGTAATGATGATCAACTGTGAAAGACTTAGCTCCTCTGATTGATACAGTGATCCAAGACAATTCCAAAGGACTCGTGATGAGAAAAATGTTGTCCACCTTCAGACACAGAAATGATGGACTCTGAGAGAAAAATTGAAGTATAATTTTCTCACTTTTTCTTTCACAATGTGGTTGGTATGGAAATAGGTTTTGCATGATTTCACATGTATAATTAGTATCATGATGGGACAGGAGGACAGAGAGAAGCTGAAATTCAAATTTTAAAAAGAAAATAATGTTAAAAATAAATAATAATTTTAAAAAAAACTGGAGGAATAAAAGAGAGGAATCAAATTCTGAATCAGAATTCTCACTCTTCCTGCTAGAGAAGGAGCTCTTCAGAGTTTTTAAAATTTAAAACACTGAGCATTTTCCAGCAACAGTTCTTTTAGAAAACAAATACCTTTGACATAGTCTTCAGACCCAGGGGGAAAGCCTTCCTAAGAGGAAAAATAAAAGGTTTTTTTTTTTTTTCTTCCTCAAGGGAAAAAGGCTCTTTCTCAGAGACTAGACTAGAAGGGACTCCCCTCTCTGGAAGTCTTTATACCAGACACTAAGAACCTTGAAAGAGCTAGCAGAGCCCCTTCCAGGTAGCTGATTAAGCCCTCAGGCTTCATTCTATTTTTTTTTTTTTTTTGTAAACTCTACTTCTGGGTCACAATCTCTAGTTTAGGTCAAGGAAGGGTATGTGATTTCCTTATTTTATTTCTAGTAGCTAAACCACAAGTAATCATCTATGTAGAGGCCATCCTTCCAGCAAATTGCCAAGGGTTCTAAGGGTTTGTGGTTCAGCAGTTTCTCAATCCCAAAACTCTTTTACTCTTCCATGCAAAGGAGTGGGAGAGGGGAAGATGCTGAACAAAAGTAAGCCCAGTCTGGCCACATGGATGCTTTTAATATGCACGAGTAAAAAGCAAAATCTTCTCAGGATTTAACCTATTCTTCTATAATAACAATGATTACAGTATATTGATGGGCACGTGATCACTGTAAGTATTCCCTCCATCTGCACAGATCCTAACTTCCCTGGGACTTCCATCCTGTGGGATTCTTGCCCAAGTCCACCTATCAGTCCTTTATATGAGATCAATCCAACACTTTGTCATCAGCATGTCCCTCCATAGCAGGTAAGGGAGATCTTTAATGCCCTCCTCTGGGCCTTTTAATACATGTGGGCACAACTGAGTTATTCAGGCTGACCATCTGCTCACAATCATGCATTCTCACTAACTCACCAGTCTACCTCCTTTTCTGATCAGACATTTCCTGGATAATAGGTTTCATGTCATTTCATATGAGCAAACAAATCACTGGAATATTTTGTAACCTATACCCATTAGGCTCTTCTTCATGTATCACTCTAAATTTTACTTCTTTAGAAATTGTGGTGTTTTATGATTCACAGACACAGAGAATCACTAGAAGACTGTTAGTTTTGTGTTTTGTTTTTTTTTTAAAAAGTTTTGATGTCACGGAGCAACTTGAGATTCTTGAAAGTATTTAGAAAGATAGTCATGCTTTCACTATTCCTTGTGGTCAGTCCCATGCCTATTTTCATATCATACAACATTCCTTGACAGATAAAACCACAAAAATAATTTTATTCAAAGTCATCTAATTATCAACAAACATCTAGTGAGACACAAAGTAGGCATTTTGTACTCATCAAATATATCAACCCTATCATGGAGCATATCTTGTACAGAATCTAACTTGAAAAATTACTCTCTAGACTGTCAAGTAAGTCTTCAAGATATTCTCATTTGTGGATGACACTGCTGACTGCAGGAAGCCCCAGAGTTCTACAGCACCTTCTTAAATGAGGTCCTCAGCTACTTCAAAAAAACTGGCCTGACAATCCACATAGGAAAAATAAAATGGATAAAGAATCCCAATTGTCCACATTATGACATGCAGTTGGATGGACAGTCCATTGAATTAGTCCCTCAGAATCTTAGATAGGAACCAAAGAAGGCTGGGGAGCTAGTGGCACAGTGGATATAAAGACTCATCTTCCTGATTTCAAATCCAGCCTCCAATACTCACAAGTTGTATGACCCTGGGCAAGTCACTTCATCCTGTTTGTCTCAGCTTTCTCATCTATAAAATGAGCCAGAGAAGAAAATAGCAAACCACTCCAGAACCTTTGCCAAGTAAACCCCAAATGGGGTCATGAAGAGTCAGACATGAATGAAAAGAGAATGAACAAAAAACATACAATTAATTAAAGATGATGCTAAACACTCTTCATACATTTTAGCAGCCTTACTCACGCTCACACTTTGCACTTTTGCAAGTGAATTACTGAAACAAACAGCTCTTTTTATTTTAACATTTTTAAACATTTACAGGGGACCCTAGATAGCAATTCATAGATGGAACAGAAAGGAAACAATGTGATATCTGGAAAGGATAAACAGAAGCAAAGAGTTCCCTCCAAGGGCCTGTCAGGAAATGCATACAGAAGCCCAACATAAACAAATTATCATCTTTTAAAGCAAAGATTTCCTTTAGTTTTTGCAAAGCAAACAAATGACTAAGTCAGAACAGTATATAGAATAAGCAAAAAAAAAATGATGCTGAGTTTATAATGATAAAGCCTATGGAATATATAATATATAATTATATATATAATTACATTATATATATAAAATATAATATATCTCATAACCAGTTGGGTTGTGAGAACTTTTTAGAAGAAGGAGGAGGAGGAAAAGATAGGAAGGAAAAAAGGAAGGAAAAAAGAAGACACTAGTTAGGCCTCATTAGTGTGAATAGTGAATTTCTTTAATATGACTGCATTATTCAAATTTGAAGTACATATTTCCATTGTGCTAGAACCACATATTTTGCATAATTATTATCTTCAAATAGTGCAATTTGAACATGTGACCATTTCAAAGAATACATCATTCACACTTACTGGTGTACGTTCACCCTTCATTGCTGAAGAAGACCACGCCATCAGAGAAATAATGACATGACTTGCACTTGACTTTGTTTTGAGTGAGGGAGGGCTGTGCAGGTCACCAGCTTCACTTCTCCTCCAGAGCCATCTGAATCCAGTGAGCAGATATTCATCAGGATGCCTGGAGATGACCCAGGATGAGGCAATTGGGGTTAAGTGACTTGCCCAAGGTCACACAGCTAGTGAGTGTCAAGTGTCTGAGGTGAGATTTGAACTCAGGTCCTCCTGACTCCTGTACTGGTGCGCTATCCACTGCACCACCCATTCACACTTACCAAGCTCTAGCCATATAGAGTACTTTAAGTTGCAAAGTGCTTCATGGATTTTATGCCCTCATTTTATTTTCTCAACAGTACCTGGAGGTATTATCCCCATTTTACACACAGATGAAGAAACTGAATGGTTCACCTAGGGTTACACAGCTAGTAAGCATTTACAGCCAGATTTGAGCTCAGGCCTTCTAGATTCCTGTTCTAGCATTCTAGCCTCTGTTCCTTACTTTTTACATGAAATTAGTTTCTCATATGTGTGTGTATGCATGGATACATATATATACACCTACATATAAATCAAATAGTCTTTCCATCCACTTTTGCCATAAATTCATAGACAATTAATCTTAATTTCCAATAGCTTTTCTAATAGAAGTAGCTACTCAACTTTAACTAAATCATTATTATTATTATACCTTGGATTTCTGTGGAACTTTTCAAAGAGTCTTTACAACTATCATCTCATTGTTTTTCTTCTTACAAAATCCTTGGATGGTAGGAAAGGAAGATATTATTGTCACTACATGTGTAAATATAATGTATGTAGTCACATATGTGTATATATACACACAGATGCACATGCACACATACATACATACATACTTATGGACAGCCAGGAAATGATTGAATTTCTTGGGCCCAAAAAGCAATGATTCAAATGGGAAAATTGTTCAGGATTCCATTTCCTATGTGTCTCTATGCCTGTGATATTGGGACATTGTGTCCAAGAGAAATGGCTAAATAAAGACTTGATGAAGAAGCCAGAGTATGGGACTGAGTGAGAGACCATCCCAAAAATGTTAGCATAACCTGGGCCCTAATTTTCTCATTTATATGTAATTCATTTGATCTATTATTCTAGCACAGAAGCTTCTCACAAAGCTAAATATTCATTTGTCCTCAAAGCACAGACATAGGCCATTTTTAACCTGCTAAAAGTATGCAAATAAAATGAAATACTATATTTATTTGCAATAGAGAAACACAAAAATTTTCACTAAGATACTGCTTTCCAATCCTGTCCTGCTTAAAAATGGCATTATTTTAATATGTGGTTCCAACCTGACCTACTAGTAAGGTGTGGGCTAAATTTCAATGTTAGAAGTACCCAAGAAACTTGAGTAAAAGATGAACCCCATGGAGATAAGTTATAAATACCATCAAAAGTATACCAACATTGAACTCTTCATCTATGCTAGAGAAAACTAAGCTCTGGAAAGGGTAAGTATTGCTCATGGTGACAGAAAATTAATCAGATGAAAAAGATTCAGATTTAGAACTGGGAAGATGCTTTATCTACTAAACTTCTGTTGTCCTTGTCTCCCAGTCAAGTAGCCAGTGATCTAGGTGATCTATAAAGAAACATTTAAATCCTCTGGTCGGATTTAAATACATATATTTATATATTATATATATATAGCAATATATGGGGGAAATTATTCTCTGTTGTCAAGTCTCTATGATCACAATTATTCTCCAGGACCAGGAAATTTAAAATGGTTTAACATTAGAAAAATAATTGACATAACCTTAAAAATAAAAAACATTATCAATCAGATGATTATATTAAAAGATGAAGAAAAAGCTTCTCTCAAAGTTAAATATTCATTTGTACTCAAAGCACAAGCATAGAAAGGCCATTTTTAACCTGCTAAAAGTATGCAAATAAAATGAAATGCTATAATTATTTGCAATGGAGAAACACTAAAAACTTTCACAATAAATTCAGAAGACAAGAATATTCTCTCTTTCTATTATTTGACATAAATCTGGAAATACTAGAAATAGCAATAAGAAAAATTAAAGGCATTGAAAATTATGTAAAAGGGAGATGAAGCTATCCCTGCCTGTTGGGAATATGATGGTTATGTTTAGAAAAGCCCAGAGAATCACCAAGTAAACTGACAATAACCTTGATAAAGTAGTAGCATACAAAATAAACCCACAAAAAATCAAGAACATAGCTATATAGCACTAAGAAAATGCAGGACATATACAAGAAAGGAAAAATCCATTCTAAACAATTACTAAAAGCATTAAATATCTAGAAGTCAATCTATCTGGGCTCCCCCAAGACTTGTATAGCTGCAATTACAAAACATTCCTTAAAGAAATGAAGAATTAGTTAAACAATTGAAAGGAAAGCCAATGTTAATGACTGAGACTCTATAGTACAGTTGCAGGGAGCATGATACAACAGAAAAAACACTGACTGTGGAGTCATTGGACCCAGGTTCAAATTCTGCCTATCTGATGCTTTTTACTATGTAACCTACTATGTAACTATGTAACCTTTACTATGTAAACTTCTTGAGCATTATAAGTTTTTGTAAAATGAGGGAAATGCTTTCTGAGATTTCTTCTAGTTCTAGACCTTAAAATCTATGCATGAACCTGTAATAAAAATTCCAATACTACCTAAATTAATTTAATGATATAGCAATTAAACTACTAAGGTGATACATTATAGAACTAGGAGAAGTAATAAAAATTCATTTGGAAAAATAAAAGGTCTAAAATCTGAAGGGAAATATTTTTGAAAAAGTAGGAATGAATGGAGAATAGAATTTCCAGACCTCAAATGATACTCCAAAGCAGTACCCTAAGGAGCTCCTGGGTCTGCCTTTCTCTCTATAGTCTGTCATAGATCTCATCAGGTCTCATAAGTTCAACTACTATGTATGCAAAGGCTTCACAAATTTAACATGTCCAGAACACAATTAGTTACCTTCCACAACTAACTCACCTCTCTTTTAAATTTCTCAGTTACTGTCAAGAATACAACTATCCTTTGCAGTTTGCAATGCTATGCTTGGCAGTAAGCCAGAATTGCTAGACCAAAGAATATGAAGAATTATGTTATCCTTGACTCCACACTCCCATCATCCTACATATCAAGCACTTGCTAAATCCCATCGTATCTATCTCTTTAACATCTCTTGTATACATCCTTTCCTCTCTGTTCACACAGTGGCTCTCCTAGTTCAGACTATCATCACCCCTAATCTGAATTATTTCAACAACTTCCTCTCTGGTATTCATGCCTCAAACCTCTTCCCACTTCAATCTCTCCTCCAGACAGCTGAAAAAGTCATTTTCCAAAAGCACAGGTCTGGTCATGTCTGTCTGTCTACCTCTCTCTCTCTGTCTCTCACATACACACACACACACACACACACACACACACACACACACACACACACACACACACACACACACACACCACTCTCAGATGGACTCACTCTCCCAACTTCTATATGTCCTCCTTAGCCACCTTCCTACCCTAAAAAGCCCTCCATATTTAGGGCCACTCTTCCGACTGATTAATTCTTACCATAGACCACCACTTCATAAGGGGGTCTTGGCATGCTAACTTTCATCTTGGCTCCACTCATTCTCTACACTTCTCTGCTTCCTCACTAGCCTCCTTCCCCCTGTCCTGGTCCCCTTCCCTCTCCTAAACCCCTGCCTTTTCAGTTATCTCTTATGTTTTGTCTTTCCCTGTTAATTTTAAGCTCTTTTAAAGGTAGAAACTGTCTTTTTTGCTTGCATTTACTTCCCTAGCGTTTAGCACTGTGCCAAGTATACAATAAAGACTTGATAAATGTTTTATAAAACTATTTGTCTATCTTTGTTGTACTTACTGATATAGATATATACATAGACATATGCATGTATATATACACATATATAATAGATATAATTTACAAGTACATCTGGGACTATGATATTAGTCTTTAAATCTGGCAGCTCCACTGTCTTTGATGGTGAAAAGTCTGTTAAAAAATCTTTGCAGATCTTTTCCATTTTTCTTCTGTTGTTCTCCCATTTTCATCCATAAGTGCCCTCAGAATGACTTTGTTTAGTTGGGTCTTTTGCCAATTTTCTTCAAACTGATGCTAAGAATTACATGGCTTTCAGACAGTCTATAAACTTTAACTTGGCTGTTGCTACCCTAAGTGTAAGAACTTTATCCAAAGACCAACAAATGACTATAATGCTGGAGGAGTTGAATCCTATTGGTTTTACATTCTTAATATAAATGGAAGAAAGAAGGAAGCTGCAGTCAAATGAAAGGATGGATCAGAGATGTTCCTTGGAAGGCAAAAGAAAGGAGTTGATAGAGTTGGTTTAATTGTATCCAAAGGAAACAAGAAACATTATTTCATGAAATACTTGGTCACCTTATCTTGAATATTCATGGTAGGTATCTGCAAAAAGACAATGAAAATAACAGCAGTTTACAGAGCAACATTGATTCCAGAGTATTAAAAAGATATCAGAGTATCAAAAAGATAGAGAAAAGAAAAGAAGTTTATCACATCTCCAAAACATAAAATCTGATCTTTAGTGACATGGTTGTAAAGGTAGGAACAGGATGCTGTAGGAACAGGATACATTGGGAAGCATGATCCAGGAAGAAGAAATTAGAGAGCCTAAAGATTTGGAGACTACATAGAAACTTCAAACCTTTATCTCATGAATAAATTTTTTTCTAGAAAAGAATTGGTAGAATATGGCAAATACCAAATAACATCACAAAAGTAAAATTTATTGTATTTTAATATATAGGAAAACATTATTGACAGGGAGGTCAATGTTGAACCACTATTCTGAGTATAGTAAAACCGTTAACTTAGAGAAAAGATCAAAATTAGTTTTAAAAAGTTAGATTAATAACAGTAAAAAAAAGTATGGCATCCAATTCAAACAACTCAATCTCAAACTATTTAAACAAATATGTGATAATGAAAATTGGGTAATAGACAACAGAAATAGCATAGTCACCAATTAAAATGATTTTGTAGAAAAGTTAAACAATATAAGCAATTACCATAACAGGAAAACCAAAACAGCCCCAAAAGTGTCTTAATCAGTAAATATATCATTCACTTACTTGCTGATTGTAGAGGAATGGTAGCTAAAGTCAACATAGTTCCAAACAAGTTTAGAATATAAACTTGTTTTTAAAATCTTAAGAAAAGGAATAAATAAATGATTTTAAGCAGTATCAATTTATAGACAGAAGAGTGAAGGGCAAAACCAGTTTAAAGACAGCTTGCAGATGATCAGGTTATATATTTAGAAAATCTTACAAACAGCAACAAAGTTGACATAATAAATAACTTTAGCAAAATAGTCAAGTATAAGAAAACTTCATAAAAACCATCTCTATTTTTATATATAACCAGTTAGCATTTATCTTTCAGAATTCCAAATTGCTATAAAAATACCATCTCATTTTATCCTAATGACAGTCCTCAAAGGTATTAGTATGCCCATTTTAGACAGGAAACTAAGTCACAAAGAGGTTAAGTGACTCACCCAGGGTCACATAGCTAGTAAGCGTCTGGGGCTGGATTTGAATTCAGGTCTTCCCAATTCCAAGTCCATGCTATATCTACTAAATCATCTAACTAAAAACTATAACATCAAACATTGGTGGCTTTTTAGCGAAGAAAGTATGAAGCTACAACCAGGAGCATTTTGGGAAGCAATCTAGAAACGTCTAATAAATTACAAAAGTAACCTTTGACCAAATATTATCCTTCTAGCGTCTTTACCAGAGGGTGAAGGTATTATCATTTCAATATTTCAAGAAATTGTGGGTTGATCTGAGTGGGTACAATATCCACTGAAGAAGCTCACTTGTTCAAAAACTTAGTAGATGGTTTAGTGAGTTGCTATGGCCCAAAAAATAATGTGGTGGCCAATCTCTACTTAAGACTTGTTCAAACAAAAGAAACACGGTCCACCAATGACCCTAGATCCTGGGCTGGTCCAGTCTGGTTGAATCTATTAGAGATTTCACTCCATTAGCATCACCCTTTAGGACCCAGGGTCACCTCCACACCACAGTGAAACATCAAAACAGGTCTTTGGGCATAGCAATATAATGGAATATTATTGAGTCATAAAAATGGCACATATGAAGAATATACAACAGGGGGAAAGCTTCTACAAAGCAAGAGAGTATGGAAACACAAATCAGAACAAATATACAATGACTATGGTTCCATGCAGAGGCAAAAGATCGTGGGGTCAGGAAGTCCTAGGTTCAAATCTTTCCTCAAACATAAATATTAGTTGTATAATTATAGCAAATTATGTCTCAGTGCTCCTAGGCAATTTTATTCTAAGACTATGCAAGTCATATTTGGTGATCTGTGTTAATGAAGGGAGTTTCTATACCTGGAATTTCCCATACTCATTAAATCATAAGCTTGGAAATTTTAAAAAATTATAATATAAAAGTAGCCACCATTTTCTCCCCAACACCCCCAAACCCTTCCTATTTGGCACTTACAATCTTAAAAGTTAAGTCCCGTAGGAGGTGATTGCTCCCAGGTTCACAGATAATCTATGGACCCATACTTCTAAAATTCTAGCTCATGAACCCCTACTGGTATGTATACCTTTAATAGTCAGTCAATAGACAAAATTAGCTGAAAGCAAAAGCATTTACTAAGATGTCATGGAAACAATATAGAACAAGAGTTAAAACAGTTTATAAAAAAAGCTTCAAAACTCATGAATCTAGGGTTCTACAAATAAATACACATACACAAACCATGAGTTAGCACAAATGAAGATGACCAGTGCAAGGCTCACATGTGGCCAAGGCCCCAATGGCTGTCTATCTCTCTGTCTCTTCCAAACCCTCTCCCCTCCCTTACTCCAGAATGAATCTCCTTATCTCACCCAGACTGGAAGCACAGAGGCTAGTCACAGGCCAAATGTCACTACTAACTGGCATAAGAATTTTGACCTGCTTCATTTCCATCTTGGGTTGGTTCACCTTTCCTTAAACATTCTGGTAGCCTCATGCTCCAAGGCTCGCACCCTACTGATGTTGAACTTAGTTCACACCTCCCATTCACATAGCTTGCTGTAGCTCAGAATTCTCAAGCTCAAGAGATCTGCCAGTCTCAGCTTCCGTTGTTTGTTGTTGTTGTGTTGGGCGTTGGTCCTTTATTCTTGAAAAGGACCACCACTTCAAGATGATGACATGACTTGCAGTTGACTTTGATTGGAGTGAGGGAGGGCTGTGCAAGGTCACTAGCCTCACTTTCTTCTCCTGAGCCATGTATCTGGATCCAGTGGCCTGATATTCATCAGGAAGACTGAAGATGGCCCAGGATGCCATGTGAAACCCTGGTCCTTTCAGGCTAAGGTCTTATAGCATTCTCACTTTGAGTGAGATATACCCATTCAACGAACAGGCTTCTTTAAGTAGTTGCTCAAGGGATGGCCCCTTAAGCAAAAAAAAAAAAAAATCAAACTGGGGGGGAGAAGACCCTCAGTGGAAACAATTACTATTTAGTATTTAAATCCACTCTGTGCTAGGTGGGTGGGGACTTGTCCAGCCTATGAGCTCCAGAGTGAATTGGATTTGAGGCTAGGCATGTACCATTACCTCCGACTATTTCTCTTTTGAATCCATAACCAGTTCTCTTCTCTGCTGCTTCCTTTCCTGTTATCTGTCTCTATCTCTTTCAGTCTCTGTCTTGAGACTGAATCCCTCGATGAGGGATGAGGGAAGAAGAAGAAAAATATAATAATATCTCCCCACAGCCCTATGGTGAGAAAAAGGGGCAGCTAAGTGGTGCAGTGGATAGGGCACCAGTGCAGGAGTCAGGAGGACCTGAGTTCAAATCTCACCTCAGACACTTGACACTCACTGGCTGTGTGACTTTGGGCAAGTCACTTAACTCCAACTGGCTCATCCTGGGTCATCTCCAGTCATTGGATTCAGATGGCTCTGGAGGAGAAGTGAGACTGGTGACCTGCATAGCCCTCCCTCACTTGAAAAAACAAAGTCAAATGCAAGTCATGTCATCATTTCTCTGATGGCATGGTCTTCTTCGGCAACGAAGGATGAACACACACACACAAACACACACGTAAGAGGAGCAAAGGTCTTACTCAATAAAGCTGCTTAATGTCTCAAGTCTGACCCCTATCAGGGCTGGCAGGCTTAGCCTTTCAAAAGCCTCCAGGGGTGTGGTCAATATTGCCAGCCACCCTTCCCATTCAAACCGAGAAAGAAACTTCCAACTTCCCAACAGATAACAGGGTATAGAGTTTAAACACACTAATACTTCCTTGCCTAGGTTATCAGCCTCTTACATCGATTACACCAACCTACAACAAAATCTGATAATCAGTTGGACAGAAAAGCAATGCGAGCAAATCTAAGAGAAAGAGAAAAGGAGGGAGGGGAAAACTTTGAGAAATTTATTTTCCCTCCCAAAATAGCTTTTTTGTGGAGGAAAGGAAGAAACAGAACACAACAGTTGGGAACAGAAATATATGTAAACATATTATTTAAAGGAATTCTTTTGTAAGTTTGGTTTTTCTTAAAGTGAGGGTATACCTGTAATTATATTTTGTCAAATTCAGGACTGATCATGAAACTATATAAAAACTATTAAAACCCTCCGTCGTCGTCTCATAATTGTATGGAGGTGATACTGGGTTTCTAAAGGCTGTAGCAGTCATATCTGTAAGCTCCAAAGCCTTCAAAAATGACTTGATACACTGTCAATCATTTTCCAACTAGCCTGAGCAAGTGTGGGGAGGCTCAGAGCTGAAGGAATGTGAACCAAAAGGATGAACTTTCTAGCCAAAATCATTCCTGAGGGATTGCTATCTACAATTAACCCCGGAATCACATCTTTTTCCAATTTAAGTAAATCAATAGTCTCCACAATACAGAAAGTACCTCTAAACGTAAGGGTCACTTCCCACTCCAGCAAACTGTTACATTTCTAACTTAAAGCAAAAACATTCACATAAAAGAGGTGTTTCATCTCCATAAGCTGAAGAGTCTTTAAGAAATTAGAACTCTGTGCAAAACATCTAGGTTTTTTTCAAGAGAACTGTGAGACCACCCAATAGTGCAGAAAGGACAAGAAATTTAGAATAAGAGAGCCTGGTTTAAGTTTGAATTCTGCTACTTACATCCTCTATGTGACCTTGAGCCCTAAGTTACTCCGCCTCTCTGGGCCTCAGTTTCCTTATCTGTAAAATAAAGGAGTTGGGCTCAATAACCGCTAAGGCCCCTTCCAGTCTACATTCCCATGATCCTAAAATTATTGTTCTTTTCATTCCTGATGGTTTTTTTTGGAACAGCTCACAGTAATGGCCCCCTTGTCTCTGTAACCAGCTTTTAAACTTTCTGTCTGTTTTTAGTGGATTAGATCAAGATGGCAATTGGGATAGTTTCCCCAATCATCCATAGAGCTGATGTAATCAGATAAAATGAATGACCTAATGAGACTCAGGTTGGTAAGTGCTGCTAGACAAAGCTGTAATGATACTAAACAAAGCCTCTAAGCAGCTGAAGAAATGAAAATGTCATCTGTCAAAGAAAATGACTTCTACATTCTCTAGCATGCAGTAGGTACATTTTATCTATTCTGACATGACTTGTGATTTTACCCAAGTTTTTAACGTATGAAAGAGAAGACTTTTCCCTTTTCTTTTTTCATGTAAAACAAATTATTTTCCTCTTCTAAAATTAACATTTATATTCCCTAGACATCTTTCTTTATTTTCCTCTCCCTTTTCCTCCCCTCCCCTCAGGTAAGTGGCCCCTAACCCACAAACCATAGACCTTTAAAATGAAGACTCCTCTGGAATCCTTCTGTACCATAACACATTACACCCCACAAAAGTCCTATTCATTCGCCATACTTGTACTAATTTGGCTATTGTAAAAAGAGCTACTGAGAAAGCCATAATCTGGTAGGCTATTTATTCACTTTATGTACAGATGACCATGTACATTACTGAGGAGCAGTCAGGCTAATGCAACTCTGCATTTCTCAGTTTATTTCTATATTCCACTAGACTTACAACACAACAAGAACATGTATGAAGTCGCTACTATGCACCAGGTAGCGTGCTAAGCACCAGGGACACAAAGAAAGACAAAAGACAGTGCCTGCTCTCAAGGAGTTTACAATCTAACTGGGGAACAACAGTTAACAAACTATGTATGCAAAAGTAACAAATAATTAACACTACGACTAGGTTCTAGTACCTTCCTCTGAAACTATAACTTGTTTTTATGATGTTAGGCAAGTCATTAACTCTCTCACCTTACCTTTATCATTTGCTAAATAAAAAATGGGACTGAATCTGGTTATCTTTAAGGTCCCTTCCAGCTCTAAAACTAATACTAACAGGACAGCGAGATAATAAAACAAGATCTCATTCATCTCAGAAAGCTGCTGAGAAACTCACAAGGAGTAGCTCCTAAAAACCTAATCTCAAATTGTTTAGTCAATTCAACATTTACTAAGAGATGTGGAAGGGGGTTGTTTTAGATAATGTAATAAATAAATACTCATAATTATATTATCACCTTAATATAAAGTAATTTCCTGGACACCTTCCGTATTAGATAGTGTTAAGTATTATGCCCATTTTATAATGATAAAAGGACTTGTCCAGGATACCCAGATGGTATGTGTTGGGACCAGAACTTGGACCCAAGTCTTGCAAGTCATTAGATGAAAAGAGTGGTGGGTTAGGAAGGCAAGGAGTCATATCTCAGCTCTACTACCTTACCATCTGTCTAACTTAGTCACTTGGACCTCTATGGGCCTCATTTTTCCTCCTCCGTAAAGGGTTTAGACCAGATTGATCCCATTAAGTAAGTCTCTAGTCTTCTGAGGTCCATGTTCAGTGCTCTTTCCCCTATGAGGACATATCCTGTGGCATATGAGGAAGACTAGGTCTAGGTCTAGAGTTACAAGACTTTTTCACAAGACTGTGATCCCTCCTAAATGGGGTCCCATGATCCCAAACTTCCTTTCAGGAATTTCTAAATCAAGAAGTCCAAAGGGGAAATTCTTTTTCACCACAAACTATTCCCTCTTCCAAACTACTTTCTGACTACCATGATAGGACACACCATCAGCTCCTCCCAGGCATACAGGCTTGAAACCTTGGGTGTTGGCCTGGTCCCTCACTTTCAAACTCACCCTACAAAGCTAAGGCAGTTTTTAAATCTAGTTGTTTGCTAACCCAACCTCACAGCTAGTATCTCCTTCTTTCAGATTAGTTACTATCTATCACTCAAATCTTATTCACATAGAGGCAGCTAAATGACAGACTGGGCAGAGTCCTGGGGTCAGGAAGACTTGAGTTCAAATCCAATCTCAGACACTTAATAGCGGGGTGACTTGCCCAAAGTCACTTAACCCTGTTTGTCTGAGATCCCTCATCTGTAAAAGGAGCTAGAGAAGGAAATGGAAAACCTCTGACAGGACTGAACTACACTCCGCGCATATTTTGTAGATACCTGGTTATTTACATGTTGCCCACGGTCCATTAGAACGTAAACAACTTGAGGGCAGGGAACACGTTTTTGCCTTTCTTTGTATCCCCAGTGCCTTTCACAGTACCTGGCACACAAGGGACCCACCATACCCGTTACTTGGCTAGGGAGCACTCCCCGAAGCAAGTCAGGTCGCGCCCCACAGTGTAGCTTTCCAAAAATGTCGAGCTAAAAGGCCCCACCTCAGGCCTAGTGGGGGGGGCGGGGAGGTGGCACACCTACGGGGCCCCCTGGGCAGGAGCCAACAGCGGGCGTCCGGGCAGGGTGGTGGTGCCTGGGGGTTAAAAGCCCTGGGGCGCGGCCGGACCTCACAGCAGTCGGGAGCTCGGCCCTCCCCGCCTCTCCGCGGGGGCTGGCGTCCGTCTCCAAGGGAAAAGCCCGACGGGCCCACGAATGGGGGCGCTTCCCCCTCCGCCTCCCCCGCAGGAGACGGCTCAGACTAAGGTGGGCTGGGCGTCCTGCTCCCCCATCTTCCCACCTCCCCGCCAGTCCCTAGACTGACCGCCGCCCGCCCACGATCACCAGGGTCCCCCAGAGCGCGCCCTGACGTCAGCCGACAGCACAAGAGCGGCCACGTACCCCGCGGAGCGGAGCCCCGCCTCTCCCACCCCCGGTCCCACCCCCGGTCCCACCCCCGCCCTGCCCTTTCCCTCTTCTGTGGGCCGTACCCGGTCCGGACAGAGCTCGGAGCGCACGCGCCCTGAGAGCGGAGCCAGGTGAGGGCTTGGGGGCTGGGAATGCCGCGTGGTGGTGCGTTCCATCCTGGGCGGAGTGCGCTCCTGGAGGAAGGGGCGCACGCTTTCTGTGCCAATGGCTGGGCCCCCGGGGCAATCACCCAGGATGGGGCCCTCGGCCTTCCTGCCCCTAGCCCACCATAACCCGTTTCTGTGTAGCAGCAGGGCAGGATGGACCACGGCCCCGAGGAGCGTTCAATGAGCTGGCTGGACAGCGACACCCTGAAGCGCCTTTGCAGGCAAAGCCGGGAGCTGCTGCAGCGGGCGCAGGCCAGAGCCGTCAGCTGGTGCTCACACGCGGAAGGTCTTCGGGTCTGTAGCTGGGACGTTTGGGGAGCGCACACCGATATCCAGGACCCACCCAGCCTGGAGAAGAGCTGCGCTGGCGGCTGCCTAGCTCCCGCCACTCTCCCTGTGTCTCCTATACTATTGTCACCGTGGTAGAGGGCTGGGATGGGTGGGGAGGGCTTCAACCTCGTAACTGAACCTAACCAGGAAACTTGAGCTTGAACTCGTGCGCATGCGCCTCCCGTCGATGCCCATGGAAAGTGTCTTGGCTACTTAGGGGACCTGGGTTCTCTGGTCCTAATTTTGCTACTAAGAGGAACTTGAGCAAGTCACGGTCCCTTTTTCTAGTTGTTTCCTCCTCTGTAAAATGAGAGGATTAGACTAGATGTTCTCTAAGAAGCCTTGACATTTGGATCATTAGGCCCACCAGTGGTTGAAGAGATTCATCTTACTCAGGTCTATGTATGTCACTTACACAGAAAAGCTATAAAATCCACCTGTTATAGTGCCGCATGGTGGTAGATAGAGATGCTGAGAGTGGTTATTCTCAAGTTAATTTTGACTGAGAGTTGATTTTTAATGTATCTGCCTTGTTGTTTCTGACCAGCTTCCTTTCTCTCTCTATTTGACTACATGATCTCTGAGATTCCTTTTCAGACAATTGTTAGGGCTTCTTGCAGCTCTAAAATCATGTCATCCAAGGTTTTTTTTTTAAAAAGTATGTGCTGGCTCTCCCTCCTAAAACAGGAATTTTGTGAGATTATATAATCCAAATCCCTCATTTTAGGGATGAAGAAACTAAAGTATGAAAAGAAAAGACTCGCCCAAGGTCACACAAGGAATAACAGAGCCAGACATGAGCCCAGGTCCCCTGACTTTAAATCCCCATGACACCACAACACTTTTCTAGGTCAAAGTTTACTTTACATTCCAGTAGCCAGAAAGCAATTCTCCAAACACATATGCCACACCTCAAGAGTCCGAAATCCAGAAGTTTTCAGAGGCATAAAACATAGTAGAAAGCTCACCAGTAATGTCCCATTTGTTCAACAGGAAGAAGGGAAACCGATAAACCTCAATACTTCATTCAAATCGATGGTGGCATACATGGATTATGTTTCAAGCCAGTGTGGGGTGAGTCCAGGCAAAACCTATGCTCCTGAGCAGCCTGCTACTTTGATGACTCTTCTAGGAATTCATGTGGGCAGCATTAACTGGCAGAACTATAGATCAGGTATAGATCACTTCTACCAGAATGGGGCAGCTAGGAGGATAGAGCCCTGGGCCTGAATCGAGGAATACTCTCCTTCCTGAGTTGAAATCCAGCCTCAGACCCTTACTAGCTGTGTGACCCTGGACAAGTCACTTAATCCTGTTTGCCTCAGTTTTCTCATCTGTAAAATGAACTGGAGAAGGAAATGGCAAACCATTCCAGTGTTTTTGCTAAGAAAACTCCAAATGGGGTCTTGAAGAGTCAGACACAACCTAGATGGACTGAACAGCATAGGTCAGCTAAGAGGTGATGTGAAAGCCAAAGACTTCAACTAAACTAAAGCATGAATCAAAAAACAGAACAAAGTGAATTTGCTAGGTTCTAATGTGACCTGGATGCAAATGTATTAGATTGTTTCAAAACTGAACTCAAATTTTTAAAAACCTTGTAGGCCAAATCTACATTTTTTTTCTAATTCATAGCAAAAAAAATATCACTGAATCAAACCTAAAATTCCATTTATTACATCTGGTTCAAGTGATTTATGATAATAGCTCTCAGGCAGACACACACTGTACCATGCAGAGCAAAGACCATCAAGTGTTCACCTCCATTAATAGAACATGAAGAAGTTGGCTAACAGTTGGCATGAGAGATGTTAGCCCTTCTCTGATAATGATGACAGTGATAGTGGTCACTTCTTTCTGTAGATATTTGATTCAAAATAGATGTTCTTCCATCAAGGTGAGAGTTAGGTGCCAACCTACCTATTATGTAGCCTCTCAAGGTCCATCCTAACCTTTTCTATTAATTTACTGACATGTTTGCCCATGTTGGGACATTCAAGGAATACTTTTATAAAGGCTATTTCATAATATTAATAAAGGGCACTTCTCCAACAGGAAGGAAATGCTCTTTTTTACATTCTTACCTTCCTGTTGGAGAAGTTCTCTTCTCATCTCTGAACACATTTCCACTTCAATTCGAAAGTCACAGTGACTCCAGAATAAGATGTGAGTCATTAGTTCGATTTAAAAACAAGAAAGCACCTTTTGATTCATGCTTTAAAGAAAGAAGTTATGTTTGGTCTGTGGTCTTAGCAAATGAATATCTTTTTTGCTTTCATAGAAATCCCTCAAAGGAGGAGAAGAGATAATCATGGAGCCTCTCCTGTGTTTTCCTTGAGTGTTTTATTTAACTTAGGCACAGACACATAGATATTATGATACCCAGAAGTGATTCCTCTAGTGGAAAGAGTTCCTCATTCTGTCCTTGCACTGTGGTTTCATTTAGTGAGTTCAGTGCCTTCAATGAGTCATAATGGAGGATAAGTCTATGGTTAACCCTGAGGGGGAAAGTCAAGAAGAGAACAGCAGCCACAGGGGTGGAAACACCCTCTGCATTCCTTTACTTAAGCCCCCACCCACCTGGCACAGGTGAGGCAGCTAGTCAGTTGTTTGCTCTTTGCCCTTCTAGATTTTGAGGAGATCCCTCCCCTCTTCTTCAAAGATGGGTCAGTAAACACTTGACTAACACTTGACTATTCATTAGAGTCTGTTACTGCCCATGACAGGAAATGCACAGAGGGTATTTTTGTCACCTTGGCGAGTGGCTGCCCAGGTTGTCCTAGGAGGACCTTGCTCAGAGCACTGTCCTGCCTGGTTCTGGTGGTCCAGGCTGCTGCTGTTGTACAAGAAGAGCAGAGAAGCAGCAGATGGCAGCAAAGTGATGCCAAGTATGTTGATTCTTAGCTGACATGTTGCTCAGCATGGGGTATAATCTCTTGGAGAATAGAGACCTTGATGAACTGAAAAGACACTGACATTTCTCTCCCCCGACTTTCTCCTTGGTGTTATTCTCTGTGTGGGTCTTGGAGAAACTGGTAAAGAGCTGAGGAGTCATGGGGGAGGCTGGAAGATTCACTTCTTTAGAACGAGGTGACTCTTAGGCAGGAGCGCTTGTAGTAGATGACTTCGAAGGCTCTTTCTAGCTCTGAAAGTCGCTGATTAGGACATTGGGTATCTCAGTTCTGTATTTTGTTCTGCAGAGGTTTCATAATTCTGCACAAGAAAAGGCAGCACTGAATCATGTCTGCAGATATCACCGAAACCAGTTGGACCCAATGTCTTCTTCCTGGGTGAGACAGGTGAGTGCCCTTCTAAATCCTCAACTTTCCCATGGTAGACACTTGACATAACACTGTTTGTTCTCTAGTGTTAATGTAACACTGGGTTCTCCTACCTCAAGCAGTGGATGGCTGCAGCAGCCTGAGAATGTTTCCAAAATGAGTAAGTAGAGGATTTATGTTCTGAATCCTTCTTACAGGCCTGGGCTGGAGTTACAACCTGACTGGCAGCCTTCAAGCAAAGGCTGCAGGGTCACTTGGCAGGGAGACTAGAGAGTAGATTCCTGTCCAGGTAAGGCTCAGACTAGCTGGCCTCTCAGATCTCTGAGAGCAATGTGATTATCCCTTAATTCTGACATTCACCATTTAAGTAAGGTTGTCCTCAGAGCATTCTGAGCCTGCAGGGGTGGGCAGAGGACTTTAAAAAAAATATTCATGCCTTTTACATGAAACAAAGTGAAGGCTGGTTCTATAACACTTTTACAAAGTGCTTTCCTCACAGCAACTCTGTGAAGGAAATGATGCAAGTTTTATGATCAGCATTTTACAGATGAGGAAATTGAGGCCCACAGAGGGGAAGTGAGTTGTCCAAGATCCCACAAGATAGCACATGGAAGATTGACTGGGTCTCCTGATCCCAGTTCTTGATATAATATGATATGATATGATATGATATGATATGATATGATATGATAAGATATGATAAGATATGATATGAACATCTTTTAAAAAGTATTCTGAGGTCTCAGTTATAACTGGGATTGAGTTCAGTTCGATTGTAGCATTTCCTTAGAGTCAGGAAAAAACTTACATTGTTGTCAAGGCTCCTTGCTACAAACTTATCCTTTTCAGTGTCTACCTACCTCATTCTGAGAGAGCCAAGGATGTTACTTTTGAAAACTGTTATGATAAAAAACCCCTCAACCCAAAAGAACAAAGTACTTTGTTGTAAGTCTGGTGACTTGCAGATTTTTGTGGTTAAACAGAACGGTTATAAAAAATGTACTCCAGAATAATCAAGCTGGGATGGCATGGCCCAGCAAGTAATTTGCTGCTTGGTCTAAGTAGACTCTGGGGGTCTTAGAAGAGTATGGATAAGAAACAGGATGGTTAAAAACAAAACAAAACAAAAAAAACAAACCAGAGCAAGAGCTCTAGGGGTTAGCTCTAGCTCCTGTTGGTGAGATGGCCGCAATGCTGCAGAAGTCTTCCTGCTGGGACATGTCCCCAAACAGCCTTTGGCTGGGAGTTTGGATCTCTGTTCCCCTCCAAGTGCTACTGTTGCCAACAGGTCTCAGGTTCCCTCCACTTTATACAAGTTACTGATCCTCAGTTTCCTCTTCTGTCGAATTAAAGAGTTGTATACTAACTTAGAGTCCGTGAACTTTTTAAAAAAATTTGATAACTATATTTAAATGTGTTTAGTTTCCTTTGTATTTCTGTGGGGTTTATGCATTTAAAAATATTATGATGAAGGGATTGTTCATAGCCTTCACCAGACTGCCAGCGGGGTCCTTGACAAAAATAAAAGGTTAACAGCCCTTGGTCCAGATGATCTCCAAGGTCCCTGTTAGCTCTGACATTCTGTATATTCAGTCGAGGAAGGGGGAGTGTAGACACACTGGGAGAAAGTGGATTAAAATCTCAATGAGGAATTGACTCAGCCTGTAGTATCTATTACACCATAAGAAATTATAGATTTCTGTGTTAGAGGAGAACAGAGAGTGTAAGAATTCATTCACATTAAGAAAAAAAAAGCTAAAGATGAAAGGGAGCAAAAAAATCACTTAGCAAAGAAATCACTGAAAGAAGCCTCTTAGGGTTCTAGGTGTGCCAAAGTGTGTGTCAGGACGTAAGTCCAAGATCAGTCTTAACTAAAACTTTACTAGAAAGAAGTAGCAGAACAAGCCTGGGGAAAAGGTCATATCTTGTATACAATCCAGAAAATTGGAGCTGACCTGGAAAACTATAAAACTAAGTGTGCTATTCATCAAATCTTAACTCTAATCCTTAGAAAAAATCCACATCCCATGACCCTAGAGAGAGCTACCAACTAACAAAGATTGGCCCAGGACCATTGAGGTTTGATCCAGGACCATCGAGGTTTGATCCAGGATCATCCAGGTTTGACCCAGGATCATCCAGGTTTGGCCCAGAATCATCTAGGCTTGGCTCAGGACCATCGAGGTTTGATCCAGGATCATCCAGGTTTGGCCAAGGGTCATCTTCATCCAAGTCTGTGGTGAGTTCCTACCTTTTGCCTTTTAATGTGATGATGTAGTAAAAACAGCACTGGGTTTAAGATTGGAAGACCTGTGTTTAAATGCTGTCTCTGCTTCTAAAACCTTGGGAAAGTTCCTTAACCCTGGTGAGACTCCATTTTCTCACCTGTAAAATAAGTGAATTGGAACTAGATGATAGATAAGCAGTCTTCTGGTTCTAAAACCTATTCTTTCCTCTCAAAAGCTAGAACCCAGCCATTCCTCTGGGTATTACAGGATACAGAATTGCCTTAAGTTGGGACAGTCCAGCATATGAAAGAAAAATGGTGCTGGCCAACTTTGGGTCACTAACCCTCGCCCCCATTCCCACCCCAGGCACCCTTTGTTTGAAGCGACAGGATGTTCCTTGTGCCTGAATGCATAGCTGTGGTTGGAAAGAATGTGAGCTATTCGAGTCCCAATTCCTGCAGTCAGGATGTGCCAACATCAGATTCCGATGAAATTCCACCAGCTGTGAAGTCTGCAGGAGTGGTCTGACCCTCTTGCTTCCAAACTGAAAATCCCTTTCTGAATTCCAAAAAGCAGAGCTTTGCAGGGGTCTGGTCCACACAAAATGTATGCCAGAAGGCCATCAACCACTTCCCTCCAAAATCTTCTTGTCACAGCAAATAATGACACTACTATTTCTCACGTAGGAAGTGGCTTATTGACAGTTTGAAACAATTTGGGGGGTGGGTATTGGGGGGAATTCACAGAAGAGTCCTGAAGAGTGACTGGAATTTGTTACCATAAGAATTTTCTTAAATATTTGCACCCAGATTGCTAGGGAGCTACAATACAGATCGTTACTGGTATTAACAACCAAGACAATATAGTGGTGGCAGGAGGAGGAGGAGCAAGGATCTTAGAAGACCTGAGTTCTAGTTCTAGCTCAAGCTGTGTGACCTTGGAGAAGTCACTTTTCTAAGTTTTGGTTTCTTATCTACAAAGTAAAAATGATAATTCCATTGGCTACCTTACAAGAATGTTGTAAGGAAGGTGAGTGCTAAGTGAAGTCTAAATTGCTTTACAAATGTGATTTAGGATTATTATTTACCCCTACTCCTAATTTAAGCTCTTGACCCAGATGCTCCTATACTGATTAACTGGGAGCATGTTGATCTTTCCGTCATTTCCTGAGTTACCTGGAGCTTGACTTCCAGGCAGCCAGGGTCTCCTGATATGTAGGATTAATGGAGAATAACCACAACTGGATTATCCTCCAGGATTCTGCAAATCTGACACAGGCACACTTTTCCAAAGTCATCTCTGTTTCCATAGTTCAGAACATGCAAGGAGTCATACATATCAGTTGTATGAAGCAAAGTGTGTAGACTTCAGGATGAGCCTTTCAATCCATGGCTGAAAATGAGAGGGTTGGTGATCTAGCTTTTTCAAGATGGCAGTTCCTTGTTAAATCATAAATACCACCTTTTCTTCACAATGGCAGATGCTCCTATTGCTGCTACAGGTATATAGTCACAATAATTGAAACTGATATATTGCTTTAATATTTTACTTTGATATGGTTATTTGATACAGCAGAGAGAGCTACTACAGCCATCATCACCCCCATTTTACAGATGTGGAAATTGAGGGTGAGAGATGTCCAATGACTTGAGTGTGATCCGTACAACTAGTAACCACCTGAGGCAGGATTAGAATCTAGGTCCTTCCTGACTCTAAAGCAAGACCTCTTTCCATGACACCCCAAACATGCCACACATCAGCCCATACCTGATAGAAATTCTGCCACACTGAACACACCCACACACACACACACACACACACACACACACACACACACACACACACACCTCTCTGCCATTCGACATCTGTGGTAAATGAAGGAAGTTCTGCTGCCAGTTTGCTCCTTTCTCAGATCACAGCTATGCCGCCATCATATTTCTGTTAGAAAAGTTTCCTGACTCCTTTGTCTCCAATACTGTCTTGCACACAACTGCTAACATAAGCTTCCCAATGTACAGATCTGCTAAAGCATCTTTTACTCAGTCAGCTAACATTATGAGCCTGCTACATGCTAGGCACCATGCCAATCTATTGCCTAAAGGAAAACAAGCAGCCCGTTATTTTGGGCTCCACAGGACTGCATTTTTAATTTCTATGTCCCAGGCATTCATCCAGCATGTTACCTTACCAGGGAGAGGAACCTGTAGCCTTAAGGCCCTAGACAGAGTGGGTGCTTAATTAATAATAATAAGGAATAAATTATTAATAATTAAAATAATAAATTGTTGAATTGGTTTGAATGCCACGTAACTTCAAGACATCCTTGTGTCATCTGTGACAATGACATCTGTGGTCATTGCTAAGCTTGAATCAAATCTTTCCATTAACTCCCATTACCTGTGGGTAGGCACTGAAAGAGAAAGTCAACCTTCCAGTGGCTTTTCCTAGGCAAGTCATTTAAGCCACTTGAATGACTATATTGAAATCAACCCCCAGAGCGTCTTGGCTTTAAAAAGCAGAGAAATGCATCATCATCCATCACCATTATCATAGGTTTAATAGAGCCTTGTTCATTAAGATGGTTCCTCATCCAAAGCACTTCCCTGCTATAGCACATCTGAGCTAATAAACCAATGTTGCTATCTACCTTCTCTTCCACAAACTGCCACCTAGCTTCATGATGAGCAGCTCCTCCTAAAGACAAACTGAACCACACCCCACCTTTATTTCATTCTTACATTGAAACAGAAGCTACTGGAAGTCATTTTGGGGGATGAAGAAGCCGTCATCTAGGTAGGGAAAGTGATTTTGATAAAGGGGACCACAAAACTCTAACCCATCAATATCCATCTTGTGTTTGCAGACCAGAACAAGTTCCATGGACGTCATGATAGAAGTTTCTCCAGGGACCTATGCTGTCACAGTGGGGTCCCCTAATGTAACCACAACACATATGATAGAGGTTGATTCAGGACAAATCATTGATCTGAGTTTCCCCCTTTAACACTGGTCAACACCTTTTTTTTAAAAATAGCAAAGAGAATTAAATCAAACCACGCTGTGGTTCTCTTTGTCAGTATTTATATATGAAGGGTATGTATATGGAGTGCCAATCAAACAGGTCAGATCTCCTAGGGGCTCTGGTCTGTCTGTCTTGGGGACTATTTTAACTGAATTCTCTGAAAGCTGAGAGGAAGGATGTATCTCTAGCCTTCCCCAGCCTGAATGTGAGAAATAATGTGCCTTGATACTTGTCTGGAAAATTGTGATTGTTTTCTTTTTCCCTACAAAGTTAATCATAGAAATAAAGAAATTTTGGAAGGTTATTTCACTCAGATTTTATTACTTTTATTGGGGGTAAAATAAACACCCTACAAAGCAGTCTAGGCCAGCTTATAAAAAGTGAAACTGGAGACACACTTGCCCCAAACACACACCCTGTGGCTACTATTACAGAAACACACACACACACATATATATATCTGAAGCAACTCTTCCATCTCCTTTCACAAAATTACCTGCAGAGATTCAAAGGCAGTATTGCAGAGACCTCTTACAGATTCACTGAAAAGAGAGAACTCTAGCAGGACGAGGCAGGAATTGAACCCCACCATGTGGATAGTGATTTTTATGCTCACTGTTGATATCACTTGTGATCTTGACTGTTCATTTTTGTTTTATGGAATTTTTTTTAACTATTAGATTACTCTCTTAGTACTTCCTACAAGATTAAAAAAATTCTCCTAACAGTATTTCACATCTCATTTAACTTCTTTCCATACCTATGATCAACTAAGGTGCCCTATCTGGCAATTTAGTCCATTTTGAATTTGAACAACAAAAAGCCCCCAAAACTTTCATTGCAAAAATTGCTGATATTCCCTGTAAAGAAGATATAGTTTAAAATTAGAAAGTTAAATTAGAAAATTTAACCCTTGAAATGTGAAAAACTAATACAGAGAGGGAGCCTCAAAAGGCAGATTGGCAATGTGGGAAGAGGGGGCTAGGAGCCCTGGGCTCAAGATCCAGCCTGGCACCTCAACTTACTTTGACCCCAAACCTCTTCCCTTCTCTGGGCCTCAGTTTCCTCCTCTTTAAAATTAGCAGATTGGACTGAATATTTAAAATCCCTGCCCTATCTGACATGTTATGGTTTTAGAAAAGGAATCTTCACATAAAAAGGTAAACATGAATGAATGATCATGAACTAAAGAATAAACTACTTACATTCTAATGTGGGGAGAGATGCTATATGTGTCCCCTCTGATCTATATCATCAACAGGGTTCAAAAAAGGGAATGCAATTAGATGAAGCCAACAGGTGTTCTCTTAAGGTTTTGATGATCAGAAAAATAATGGAAAGAGGAGGAAAAGGAATACACTGGAGGATGGGGGTCGAGAAGGGAAAGAAGGAATGTTAGGGAAAATGATCTCTTCATTAGGATGCATAAGTACATTGTGTATATACGTGTATATATATATATATATATATATACACACACACACACATTTATATATAAATTATATCTATACACACACACACATACTTGAACTTCATTTACATTTGAACTGGTCAAGGAAGGAAGAACACCTGCAGAGTTTGGTACAGAAATACATTTCATTCAATAGGGAAATGGGGTTGGGGGAGAGGAGGTGAAATTAGAGAAAGGGCAGAAAATATAGCTCTTTTGCGGTGGCAAAGAATGGGAATTTGAAGGAGTGCCTATAAATTAGGGAATGAACATGTTATTGTACATCAGTACAACGATACTATATGTTATAAGGAATGAAAGGGATGGTTTCAGAGAAATAATGGAAAAATTTATATGATCTGATGCTGAGGGAAATGAATAGAGCCAGAACAATTTATATCCAATGGCAGCAACATGGCTTTAAAGGCAAACAAGTCTGAAACAATTAGTAATTAGGACAGTGTAATAACGAATCATGATTCCAGAGGGTTAATGAGGAAACAAAGGAGTTAAGAGTTCAGAATGAGACAAATAGTATTTTTTTGGACATGGCCAATGTAGAAATTCGTTTTCACTGATTATGTTTTTAAACAGGGTTTGTTTTCCTTTAGTTCTCGAGGTAAGGGATGAGGAATGAGGAGTGGTGAAAGGAAAAGGAAGATCTTTGTTGACAGAAAAAAATAATTTTAAGAAGTAATCACATGTAGACTCGTTCACATGTTGTATGATGTGGGTAGAATGTAAGCTTCTTGAGGACAGAAAATGTCTTTCATATTATTTTTTGTATTCTTGGCAACTAGTGCACAGTAGCTTAGCAGGCCCCTAAGTGTCTGTTGGATTGAGAATCTCTAACAAAATTAGAGAACCTATAAATAAGACTAATAAAGAGTAACTTCTCTAATCAGTTATCCCAAGGTTAATTTCTTCCACAGAGCTTGTGTCCACTTTTTTGTGAGATTACCTGCCATGTTGATCACAACACCTCGACAGATCCATCCAAAAGTTTATATCATCCTTGCAGCCCCTTCCTCTTCTTGTTCAATGACCTTGATGTGTCTATCCTACGAGCTTTCACATTTTGTCTGATTGAACAGAAGGTCCATTTTTTAAAAATTAAATTTTATTTTTAACTTTAAAAAAAAAAGGAGTCTTCATATACAGTCAGTTCTCTTATTGCCTTGAAATAACAGCCAACAGGGACTCTGGGCAGTGTTTGGGCCCTTGTGCATTACTTGGTAACCTGAAGGTTCTGTTCCTACAGAAATACTCTGTGATTCTCTGCCTTGGACCTGTTTCTTTCCACTAAGCCTCCTTCTCTTCTGCCAGGGGCTGCTCTGGCTTCAGGCCTGTTTCTTGCCAGTGCAGTGGCCCAGCTTTCACCACTACAGCATGTATTCTAGCATCTCCTTTGGCTGCCTCTCTCTCCCCAGGACACTGCAGCGACACCTTGCTCCTATACCCCAGAATGAGTTTATGTTGGCTGTGCCACAATACCACAGGGGTTATTCCAGAGAGTGGAACAGGACCCGCGCAGAACAAGTCTCAAGTGTCTATAAGTTTCCTCGGTGACTCTTTACCTTTGAAAGAAAATAAAATTTCAGAATTAGTCATGTACCATTACTCTTCAGGGAAAGAACTGTGCAATTGTATAGAAGAGATGGTCAGATACAAGCCGTGTTGTTCCACACAATGTCCTGATGTAAGTGTAGGACACTTGATCTGTGCTGGTAGATCCTTCGGTAGATCACCCTAAGTAGAGATAGAGAACATTCCCAAAAAAGTTGCTATGCTAAATTAAGCTAATAGTAACTAACGTATGATGCTTTAACACATTATCTCATTTGACAAAAATGATACATGATAGGAAAGGGAGAAATAACACTGGAGAGAATATATCAAAATAAAACCCCAGACCACCTGATATGGAGTAAAATGGTGCTGGTGAAATGCAATTCACATCTAACTGGGCTTTGGGAAGACTTCTTCAGAATGAGTGTTTTCTCTCTCAAAGAGCCTGTGATTTGTAATGAAGAATAAAAGTAAAGGGGCAGGGTAGAAAGAAGAGACACACTTGAGGCCAATTGAAAAAGCAGAGTTGGGCAATTTTTATGAATAGCATTTATATAGCACTTCGAAGTATGCAAAACACTTTACATGGTTTATCCCATTTGATTCTTAGAACAACCCTGTGAGATTCGTGCTGTTATTAGCCTCATTTTACAGGCAAGGAAACTGAGGCACAGAGAGTTGAAGTGATCTGACTGGAGTCAAAAGCTAGGAAATACAAGGTACAATTTGAACCTAGGCTTTCCTGGCTCCCAATCCAGTTCTCTATCCACCAAACCAACAAGCTGCCTAATGATTTGGATGAAGGCATAAATGATATCTACATATGAAATGAAGCCAGGAAATTGGATGACAGAACCAATCGGCTAGCAAAGCAGGCTAAAGATAAAATTTACTCAGAACTTTTACTGTTAAGTCATGGAGAGTATGTGGTTTACATTGGTGAAAGGAGAATGTAGTAGGATGAAATAATGTATCCTAACGAGAGAATATATGTATCACTGGTGCTTTACCAACCTTAAAGTGCAACAGAAGTGTTACATCTGGAGTCATACTAAGAAGTTACATATTTTCAGATATTAAAGTTGAAAGTTGCACTTAATTTTCAGGTCCGACACCCGGTGTGGATGTGGGTAGGGAATAGGACCTGTGATTTCATTGGCATAAGGAACTCCCAGATAAGGAAAAGTTCCCTCCCCAAGCAGGTTGGCATCTCTTTGACACTTAGATCCCTAGAGCAGTAGGGTCACCCAGCCAGTCAGACGTGATACTGAAATAGAGATAGAGAGACGAGAATCCTATACTTGGGTTTCACTGCCTGAGTACAAGGTGGGGGAGACATGTCAACAAGAGGTTCACATAAATACTAGTGAGGGTGGTCTCCCATGAACTACAAGCTAAACAATTCTGCATTGTGACATGTTGGCAAACAAGCTCGCTCTTAGATGACATTAATGGAAGAACAGGGTACAGAACATGAGAAGAGATGGTCCTGCCCTAATCAGACCACTCCTGAGACACTGTTCAATTCTGAATTCCTTTTCAGAGGATCATTAACAAGTTAGAACAGGTCTAAAGGATAATGAGCAGCTTTGAGACTAATAGGAAGATTAATTAAAGAAACTGGGATATTTAACCTAGAGGAGACTGGGGTGGGGGTAGGGGTAGAAAATGGCATTCTAATCTTGCAATATTTGAAAGGTACAACAGCAGTTTGCTCATTGGGCCCTACCGAAACAATAGGCAAAAGTTAGCAGATTTTAGCTCGACTTCCTGATGATGAGAACTGGCCAAAATTAGAAGCCTCTAGTGTCCCTACTACACATGGGTTGGAGGTGATATTATATTTATATGGATAACCACCCCCAGGCTTCCTGTATCCCTGAGGACACTAAAAGGAGTCCCATCTTTCTAGACCACCCCACCAGATTAACACCTGTCTCCAATAATACTTCAGTAAGGGCAGACCATCCTGTCCCAGAATGGTCAGTGCTTCCTGTTGAAGACATTGCTTTTCTATTTTCAAGGTTCATGTGATTCCCTTTCACCCCCAATCTGAGGTCTTACTTTAGGAACAGTTTGAGGTTCACATGGACTAAGAGACCCGTTATTGGAAGCAGCTTCCATGGAGATAGGACCATGACCTCAAACAGGCTACTGCCCTTGGTTTGTGATATAGGATGTGGGGGTCTACATTATTAGTGATGCAGACAATGAAATAAGCCTAGGGATTCCTGATCCATCAGAACTACTATCATTCGTAGCTCTTATAGACCCTGCCACTTAACAAGATGAAAGTTAGAAAAAGTCAGCTTGACAGCTCGCATGCTATAAACAGCCTTGCCAACTGGAAATGGTTCTGGACCTGGGTTCGTCTTGTCCTTGCTCACAGCTGGGGAAGCTACTGCCTGAAGAAACATAAAAGATCCAACAAGGAGTCAAAATGAGCCACTCCAGGAGAGAGAAAGAGACCCCCAGCTTCACCAGAATCCTCCAAAGGAGCCCAGTCTGGACCTTTTGGGAGAGAATGGCAGTTTAAGTTTTCAGAGCAAAGTCAGGGGTTGGGGCCATGCTGGAGAAGCCAGAAAATGAGAGAACTGAAGTGTCCTTCCCTGCAAACTAAAGAGGGCCAGGAGCAGAATGGAAGGAAAGGTTCATTATGGGAAGCCCTACATTCTTTCAAACCACAAATCCCACATCCTTTACCCTTCCACAGGCCAGATGGAAAAACAGCATGTAGTGTCTTTTAGACCTGAAGGCCTGGGTTCTAATCTCAGCTCTTTCACTAGAAGTGTCTCCTCTTCACAGAGTTTATCATGAGGATACGATAGAAGCAAAAGGGTTTTGTACGCTAGATAGTAAGCAGTAAGTACACGTAAAGATTTTCTGAACCCCATTTCAGATAGTAAGTCCAGGAATCTTGGGTCTTGGCTGCTGTAACCAGGCTCTAGCTGGACTCTAGTAGTGGATTTCACAGCAGCTATTTATGGGTTTCAAGGGACAGGCCAAGAATCTTCAGTGTGTGGTTTATTACAACTCCGAAATGTTTCCTGACCCTCACTACATGCTCTTGTGAGTTCACCAAAACCCATCACTGACCAAATTTGAAGGTATATGTTACTCTACTCCATCATGAGAGTGGCCTCCATACAGACCTAGAATTACAATCAAGAAAAAGAAAGATGGTGACCAGCAGAAAAGATTCATTCCTTCTTTTTCCATCAGATTTTTCTATTTTGAATCCCAGTTTTTTCAAGTTGGGCAGAAACTCCAACCTTCACCTTCCTCCTACGTGATTACCTTCAAGGGATTTCCAACCCAATGCCAAAGGGTTGCCTATGTCCAACTCTGGTGAGGTGGCCACATCAAAGTGGATCAGGGACTGATTTTAACAAGAAAAAAATCACCTGTTTCTCCCTGCCCACCAAGGCAGGGGTGTGCTGAAATCAGCTCCTGAGAGCCTACTGTTAAATATTCGCTTTGGGAATCAGTAAATGTTACAAATCAAAGTTCGATTCATTGTTTTGCTGAATGTGCAGACTTAAGAAAATGCTGGGGAAAATGTTAATGATGCTGACTAAATTTAAAATTACATGATGAATATGATTTTTTTTCAGAGAGCCAGTTGTTAAACATTTACCAGCATGCCCCTGTCTTACCTCCCCTGGGGGTGACTGAACTTAAATATACCTGGCTTTCTATGACTGGGTTCCAGGCCATTTCTCTTCCAGTATTTCCAGTGAGGCTGGCTAAGGACTTTCTGTTTCAGGGGCTTCTCAAAAAGGCTGGTATCAGTGTTGACAGTGCTGTCCACCATCTTCCTTTGAGGAAGTGCTTTCTTCAGATCACTCCCCAAATCCTCCTCTTCAGAAGAGAAGGAATAGGAACTAGAGAAGGAGGAGGAAGAAGTAACATCCACACAAGCATAAGCTGCCATTTTTTTGTCTCTGGGATTCTCTGACTCCAGAAGTTGGACTGGGGGTTTCAGGTCTGACTCCAGGTGGTCCCCGGTTGTGGTCTCTAATGTCCTGGTCAGAGGCCACCAGGTACAGCAGGCTGAGGAACAGCAGAGGCCATCACCAGGCAGCAGGGGACAGTGGGTGTGGGCCTGGAGGTAAAGATGCTGGGGAGGGCATAAGAAAGAGCCCAGAAGAAGCCCTTCCATGGTATATCCAAGGGTAGCATCCAGGACAGGGCATGGGGGAGTCCAGGGGATGGTGCAAAGATGCTCTCCAGACTTCGGCCAACTGCTAGTTAACGGCTTGTGCAACATCTCCACAGTCTTCTCCCAATAGGCTGGGGGTATCCATATGGCTACCCCCAAGGGCACTTTGACCATCCTGCCATTCCAAAAGCAGACAGTGATTTCTTCATCCTCTGAAGCTGCTCAGGCAAAAAAAAAAAAGTACGGGTTATTATGTTATATTAATTATATTATATTTGTATTATATATTATATTTCATTCCCAATGGAGGGAGGGAGGTGGCTCACAATTCCCAGAGGTGTTATCCCAATTCATGTTCCCCACCCAACAATTTTCCCACAAGGCATGGCACTCCCTTTCCAGACCCAGGACATTCTGTTGCTATTTCTGTAACTTACACATTTCCATATTTACTAGACAGGTGGATGGTCTGGACATAATCCCTTTTAAAACTTCAAAACCATAATACATCTTACCAAAGGAACAAGACCCATACTGTCCTACTACCCTGAATTGTAAAGGCTGAGGCTATTTGATATATAGGATGTCTGCCATAATTCTTGAGTGACCCCAATATAATTATATCAAGGCAAAGCCTAGCTTATTACATAACATGAAAGATAAAAATATATACTTTTATACATTTTAGTACCAAGTGATGGTCTATATCATAGACACTAAAGGAGATAGGGATCTCCCTGAGAGCATACATGAGTATACATGTATATGTGTGTAGTATATCATGTACACATGTATATACATACACATACATATATACGTGGGTGTGCATATATATGTGCACATGCTTGTTTCTTTGCTTTCTTTGGGCCAAGTCACCCAGCTCTGCTCCTTCTCATTCCTGTCTCAGTGGTAGGAGGGAAGCTGCTGCCCTTACCTCTCTCAGGGTCTCTGGTCTCCAGGCCTTGCACCACGGTGCCTGGCCCATATCTCTCCTGCTTTGCTTCCCAGGGTGCCAGAACCTTGTCTCCAGGCAGTAGAGAGTGCTCTAGGGCCCATGAGTGCTGGATGACATCCTCTGGAGCTGTACTCTGTAGTGGGCCTGGGGACTTTGGTCCTGTGGAATGGAGGCCCTCAAACTCCACAAGGAGTTTGCTCTGCCTCCCTAGCTGCTGGGAAATAAGGCAAAATGAGAAATGGTATTAGGGATCCCCCAGGCCCAGGAGCCCAGGACCAGGACTCTGCTTCCAGGGTAGGCATGCAGAAACCTTCCTGTACTGTCCAGAACTTATCTAACTTAGCATAAGAAACAACCTCAGAACCATGTACTTGTGGGTGGTCCTCTAGATATGCCCCTTTCTTTTCACGGTCTCTCTTCTTCCTCTTCTCTCTAGCTTCTTCATTCTCTTCTCCATTCTGTAATTCAGGACTACTAGTAGCATTTACAATGTCTCCTACCTCTTCCCTTGACACACACAAGCCATCCATGCCTTTGCATGGGGCTATCTGCACACCCCATCTCCCATTGACACATGCCTAAGACATGCCTCGGCACACAGTAAGTACTTTTGGGTCACAGGGACTCAGGTCACTCGGCACCAGCACAAATTCTGGTTCTAACATGAACAAGTCACTATTTCTCTGAGTCTCAGTTTTACTGTCTATAAAATGGGGACAACTCAAGTAGAATTGCCTACCTCATAGAGTGGTTACGAAGAAAGCTTTAGAAAGCAGAAAATGACATTTCAATGAGTGGTTATGTGGAAAAAGTGTTGGAGGACCACCTGGGCTCAACTCTGACCCTCCTGCGTGTGAATGCAAGCCAGCTACTTATATCACTGGATGTTGATTTCCTCATACATAAAACTGAAGGGGTTGCCTGGATGATCTCTAAATTTATTTGCAATAGCAAAAAGTTGTAAACAAATGATGTGCTGGTGAATGGTGAATGACTTGATCACGGTAATTTAGTGGTAATGGAAACTTGTTTCATTCTAAAAAATGACACATGTCAAAAAGTCAAAGAAATATGGGAAGCCTCGTATGCAATGATGCAGAGTGAAGATAGCCAATCCAAACACACAATATTCCCCCATGAAATGTCTACAAAACACAAATGATATACAATGGATGTTGCTAGTCCTTCCTTGTTAAACCTTTAAAAATGGAAGGCTACATGCTTTATCAAACGGTAAATAAAGAAGTGTGTGAGTGCTGGGTCAACAATTACTCTTGTGCTTTTTTTACTTAACTGCTTGAGGGGCATATTTTGTGATCCATTTGTAATTTGATATTAGGCTTTGTTAAAACAAAATATAAAATGTGTAAAAAATGTGAAAGGCCTTGTGCTAGTTTAAAAAGGAGACTAATGAGAAGATCTGACACTGTTTCATTAGTATTTTAATTACTGCTATATGTTCATTTTTAGAGAATACTAAAACTACATAATATTTTAAAATAATTTCTAATACAAATTATTTTTTATTTTGGAACAAGTTTATTCCTATTAGTCTAAACTGATAGTCAGAACTTGATCATCTTGAAAAAATACCACCAAAATTCCTCATGTTCATATAGAATTCCTTGTGATGGAATTTGTTTCTATGAGTGTTTGTGTATTTATAGTAGAGTGGAAAGGATTGTGAACTAGGAATGTGAAGTGTTGGGTCTGAATCCTGCCCTCAATAATTCCCTAGCTGTGTGGTCTTAGGTAAGTTATTTTTCCCTTTGTGAGCCTCCATTTCCTAATCTATAAAATGGGCATGCCCCCACCCTCCCTCTCTTCCCTTACCAAGTTAATCTGATTAAAGAAGAAAATGAATATAAGGCCCTACGCATTTGTTTGCATTTCAGCATTACTATGAGCTCCTCTTTCCATGGGATAGACCCACCACCACGTATTTCTGAGTAATGTACTTTTCACGACCAATATTTCAAGTACAAGATATGACCTCTAACATCTTCATTCTTAAATCTTGGAGATAGCCAGCTTCCACCAATAGCTGATCAAATAGAGTACTTATTGCCATTCTAGCCCGTTTCGTCACTATTTTCTGCGTGCAGCTAAATGGAAGCTCTGAAGAGGCCTTGAGAAGGAATGGAGACTTGCCTCTGGTGTTTGTTTTATCCAAGCCCTGTGGTAAAAGCCATCTGATTCACTCCTGGCAAGAACTGGTGAGTCACCATCTGCTGGTCCCTCCAGTAGGGCTGGCCCCTTCCCTTGTAGGTCAGTTCTGTGTAGACCTGGCCAAGCCCAGGCACACCTAGGAGAAAAGAAAAATCAGACTCCAGACATACACTGGAAGAATCAAGTCACAGAAATGACATATATGTAGATACCTGCATACACAAATATACAGGAGTGATCCCATGTCAACACCCATGTGAAAAAATCCTATTGAAAGTGGTCTCAGTCTGACTTAGGTGTGACTAATAAAGTGTAACTGGGATTTAGACACATTAAGATTTAGCACCAAGAGGAAGTAGAAGGTCAGAGAGCAAGTGTTGGGGAAAGGCAATTCTTTCAATTGTGGTATGTGGATCCAATATGAAAGAGGAGGATTTAATGAATGATGGTGTTGACACAGTGTAATTATGAAGGAATGTTAGGGTTTTCTTTAGAGGAAAGGATGCATTCAGGAAGTTTAATAATGCTTTAGAGGATGGATAGCTTCAGGAACTGACCGGTAATGTGTTAGTACAGGAAAATTATAAGCTAGTTAAGGAAAATTTTGCAGTCATAGGTCAAAGAAGTCTCTGGGCTGGAATTCATGTAGCACTGAGGTGAGCCATTCAATCTATAGCTGAGGGACAGTCTTAGGGTCTCAGAGAGAAAGAACCTTGTTTCTTAAGTAACTCAAAGAGCTGAGAAAAATAATTGGTCTTGAACCTGCAGAGTGGTTGGAAGGATGAACTAGGAAGAGGAGTCACAAACCATAAAAGCCTGAATTGCATGTGAAACTGTGCAAACTGAGACAAGTATCTCAAACTTCCCTCACATTATGGTAAAATGATAAACTAAAAACAAAGAGAAAAGAATTATGATCCTAGGGACTCCTTGGAGGGAGAGAGACAGTTGGGGATGTCATGTCCAACTCTGGATTCCATTTGGGGTTTTCTTGACAGATACTGGAGTAGTTTGCCATTTCCTTCTCCAGATTATTTTACAGATGAGAAAAGTGATAGAGGATCGAGTGACTTGCCCAGGGTCACACTGGAAATGTCTGAGGTCAGATTTGAACTCAGGAAGAAAAGTCTTTCTGAATCTAGGCCCAGCACTCTATGGCACCATTTAGGTCCTAGGATCTAGGCATCTTGATTCAAGACACCAAGAGCCAACATTCAATCTGCAAAGCCACTTTTTAACCTCCCTGGAAATGGAGAGAGCGCCACAGTTCAAGGGCAAGCTCCGATAGCCTTGCTGTATTTATTCCCTTGGACAAGTCAGCTCATGTGTCTAGACCTGTTTGCTCCTTGTAAAATTGATATTGATATTGATATAATAATAGGAATTGTATCGTCTCTCCCAAAGGTTTGTTGTGAAGAAAAGCACTTTGTGAACTGTGAAGTGCTCTATTTAAGTATGCTTTTTGTCATAGGCAACCCTCTGCCAGGAGCAAAGACTCCTACCATTGCCTAGAGAGGATGGTACCTTGCAGTGGAGGGATGTCTGATAAAACAGGGAACCTGGAGCACAAGAGGACAAGTTGAGGGGGTGTTCCACGGAGCAGAGGCATTGACACAACAGGGACTCTTCTGGGCTGTGGTCACACTGCAGTACTTGAGTGAAGGCATCCAGCGCCCTGCTAAGGATTCCATGACCTTCAGGGACACTGCCTAGGAGCAATCACCAGCAATGAATCCCTGATGGCAGGCACTTCTATTATAAACTGAAATTAAAGCTCTTACCTAAGAGGACAACATCATGACAACAACTTGCTACTCCTGAGACCCAGAAGACAGCAACAGCTGCTTCAACTCTGTCTGGCTCATTGACACAAACTATAGCTCTAAGGCCAACATAAAAATATAATAATGGCTAACACTGGTGCAGGGCTTTAAAGTTGGCAAAATGCTTTACGTACATTGCCTCTTGTTCTTCACAATAACCTTGGGAGGTTAAGTGCTTTTACTGGTTCCATTTTACAGATGAGGAAAGTGGAGCTGAGAGAGAGAGAGAGAGATTAAGCAATTTGTCCAGTCACACAGTAAGCATCTGGGACAGGATTCAAACCCAGATCTTTCTGATTCCAAATCCAACCCTCTAACTATTGAAGTATTCAATTTATCGACCTACTTACAGATATTAGAAGCTAGGGAACAGTGGTTTTGGTTGCTTCTTTGGTACATAAAGCCCCACTGAATTCCCCTGTTGCTGAAAATTCCCTTTCCTGACTGTAACCTCAGAATGTGGCCAACTCTTCCTTAAAAGACCTACGGAGACTCTAGTGAGAAATATCTCCATTCCAAGGGCAGACTACATTTTCTTCAATTCCTAAACTCTGACTCATTCCCAGACCTGGCCTCAGATGGAAAGGCAGCCCAGTGCAATGACAAGGGGGCTGAATTTGGGAGTCAAAGACCCTGGCTAGATCTGAATCTACTCCTCACTACCTGTAGCTTCTAGAAAAAATCACTTACCTACTCTGGGTGGACCTTTGTGAGGGGTTTGGACTAGAATGACCTCTTAGGCCCTTTTCATCTCCAGATCTACGATCCTATGACCACCTGACCACACCACAGACAGAGCTCCACCAGCATATTATGTCCCAGAATGAATCTTAACATTAGGATCCCAGTCTGAAGCTTAACGCTGTAGCTCTGACCCTAGCCCTATATTGAGACTGACCCCCAAATCCATTTCTGAGCCATAACCAACATAAGATAAAGAGTATTGTCCCAAGTATCAAAGTTGAAAGGAATTAGCTTCTTCCCCAGGGTACCTGCCGTAGTGCTCTAGCAGAAGACCACCAGGCATCTGAAGGGGTGGGGACCAGCTTGGGAAAGAAATAGCTGCCCCCTGCCCTGATATCGGCAACATATGCCTACTCTCTCTTCACCAGCGGGGTTCCCCAGCAATAACTGCCTTCAACTGGGACTCCACTTGGCCTTGGGATCCCACGCACTTGGGACACTGTGATCTGCCTCCAAATAGAGCTCTGACATTCTCTATCCCTAGTGTCACAGGGACCTTTAACTCCATCCACTGCTTGACTCCTGTCCCCTGGCTCAGGAGACAATGCCAGTTCCCCCCCACTCCCACCCCCGACCCTCTATGTGTCCTCTCCCCAACTCTGAATTTGCTCCCGGGCCCGGACTTTCAAGTTTTTACCTGACCCTCAGAGGACCTTCGGTCTTCTGTCCCAGCTGGGGAGAAGGCTCTGGTCTGGCCCTGAGGAGTCTGGGGCTCCCCTGAACTTAGCAGCAGCAACGTCCTACCTTGGCTCTGCGCGGCAAACTTTAGCGTCCCGGTGACCCCCTGCCAACATCGACTTTAACGCATTTGGTTGCTAGGCAGGTTGTCATGGAGATTTGACCAGCTGGAACGCTCATCCTGGAGGCCCTCTGAGCATGTGCGAACTTGAAACTTCGACCACCTGGATGGGGCGGAGCTAGGCAGGCTTCTGCAGAAAGAATGGGACCCGCAAGACGCCCATCCCCGGGAAGAAACAAGAGGGAAGGTAAATAGGAAGCAATAAAGGAGCCTGGTGAAGGTTTCTCAGTCATTCCACAGAGGACAGATAACAATTTTAGAGCTGCAGGGGACCCCAGGGGTGACTTAGCCCAAGCCCTAAACAAGTGGGTGTTGCTCAGTCGTTCAGACTCTCCCTACACAGTTATCTTGCCGATACTGTCCATGGGTTTCCCTGCGAAGATACTGGAATGGTTTGCCATTTCCTTCTCCAGCTCATTTAACAGATGAGGAAATTGGGCAGAGGTAAGTGACTTGCCCAGGGTCACAGAACTAGCATCTGAGGCCAAATTTGAACGCAGATCTTCCTGACTCCAAGCCCAGCATCAATACAGATATCAAGTGGCAAATACAGGATCCGAACCCAGATGCTGTGACACCAAATCATTGCTCTTTCTCCTACTCAATGCTGAGCTCCCATAGATATACCCAAAGCTTATCTCTCCCTTCTACTTTACTTGAGGACCTACAGAGATGATTTCCCCCATATTTTAAAGGGAGAGACTAATCTTACATCCTTCTCCAAGAATCACCTGTATCCCCCACTATTGACCCTTAACCCCATTAGAGAAACTCTGAGCCAAGCCCAAGTGTTGGTTTCCTATTACTATGGATGCCCTGGGTTCTCTTCTTGTCTGTTGCTGAAAAACACAGTAACCAGAGGAGTTGTGCTATGTTGGTCTACAAGAGACAGAAGAACTCCTATAAGGAAAATAGGTGTGTCCACTGGGTTAAACACACTAGAGATAAACATCTTTCTCCCCGACCTTTCCCAAATAAGATTACAGGTGGAATACTACATTGAGTTCTAGGACATTAAATCAGATTGTGTCAAGAAGAGGGTTACCAGGATGGTGAAGGAACTAGAAACCATATAATCTGAGAATCATTTGAAGAGGCCCTGGGGATGTTAGGTCTGGAGAACAGACTTACACAATTTTTTAAAAATATTTGAAAATCTGTCAAATGAAAATCCCCATATACACCAAATATTTATAGTAGAACCTTTCATGGTAGTAAAGAACTGGAAATAAAGTAGGTGCTCATCAGTTAGCAAGTGGCTAAAAACACTGTGATGCATGAATATAATGGAATATTACTGTGCTGTAAGAAGTGACAAATGTGAATACAGAGAAGCAGGGAAATACTCAAATAAAATAAGCAGAACCAGAAAAACAATACATGATGACAACAATGTAAATGTAAAAGACAATCAAAACTACAAAAAACAAGTTTGGTATCAAGGAAGAAATCCAATAAGATAATTCCTCTTACTCCTTTGAAGAGGTGGGAGGTCCACAGGTGTGATACAATGCATATAGTCAGATTTGTAAAAATATATTGATCCATTTTGCAGAATTATTTTTCTTCCACTTAAAAAAAATTCTTGGTTACAAGGGATGACTCTCAAAGGGAGGAAAGGATACAGGAGAAATTTAGGTAATGTAAAAACAAACGATCAAAAAAATCTATTTTAAAAAATAATCACGTCAAATGGAAAAGGAATTAGACCTATTCTGCCTATCTTGAGGGAGCAGAGCGAGAACCCTGGGTAGAAGATAAGAGACAGATTAAGGCCTGATAAAAGGAAAATCTTTCTATCCCTGATAGTTGTCCCAAAGTGGCTTGGCTCAGGAGGTTGTGCATTCTAGTTCCCTGGAAGGAATGCTGTAGAGAAGGTTCTTATTCAATTACAAAACCATAAAGAGTCACAGACATGTAGCCTGTATTTAGTGTTATTATTATGAGTTAGAAAGTTAGGACCTGTGTAGGAGGGGACAGATACGGTGCAGTGAAGGTTTGATGAGAGAGGATTTAAGGGTGGGGAAATGACGTGTGAATTGGGAGAGAGATGAATCATGGGAAAGACCCACACCATAGAGCTTACAACTAGTCAATGTTGCATACTCTTATCATACAAGATGACTTTGTTGGTCAGTCACTGTACAGAGAAGGCTTTAGATGGTTATCAAAAAAGAAAAAAACAAAAGCATCAATTTAAAAAATTTATTCAATCATACAGTTGGAAGGGGGAAAGAATAATTTTGCTTATTACTATGTGAAAAAAAATCACATCCTAAGAAAACATTTTCTTACATTATAGTGGTTGAAGGCCTGTCCTGTGTCCAGTACTGTGAAAACATCTTCAGTAATCCATGAGAAAGAAGGCATAATCTCTGCTTTCAGTTTAAGTAGTTGGAAAAGCAAGACTACCACTTAAGAAATAGTTAGCAAACATAACCAAAGATAACCTAGTTCTAAATCAAGTGGAACATTATGTCTGTCTGTGTTCAGTGGGTTTAGGTGTATGTAACAAATGACCTCTGAAGTCTTCCATGAAAACTCTGGCTCAGGAGTCCCATGTTCAGTGCGGGTTATGCGGGGGTAATCAATTATGTAAATCATGATATGAGCCCCCACCAGTAGAATACTCTTTTCACTAAATAATCAAGACATGAATACAATACACTGCAAAGCTTTTGACATAAAACAATGCCCCCCCCCCAAAAAAAAGCCCAGAGGGAGAAATAACTGGGCAATTATATGGAATCAATGGTATCATAAACTGAGAAAGAAGCAGGGAGAAGGAACCTGTTATGGAAGACTGTGAGAAGGTTGATTTTAGATCTCTTTTGTTTACAATCATTTTTAATGCAGTAGAATCTTCTAAATTACTCTAACTTTATCCACCAAGTCCCCTTTTCCCCCTCAGCTAGTTTTTTGGATTCTTTTAGGATAGGGGTTTATAAGGTTCATATTTCTTATAGTGATAAGTAATGAGAACTACAGATTTATAAAGCTGTCTACATATAAGAAACAAACACTAAAAAAAAAAATCAAAAGTAGGTTCATTTTGGTTGGTTAGTATAGAATATCCTTAAAGTATCTGACAACTGGACTGATCAAACTCGTGAAAACACAAGGTGAGGACAACATCCTGTAGATTCTACCACTGCAATGTCTCCATCATTTGTCCCCTCTGCTTTATTCCCATTGCTTCCACCTAGTACAGGTCCTTGTTACAAACTGCCTGAATTATGACCATGGCTTTTTTTTTTCTTTTCCACATTGATGGAAGAATCTTAAGGATACATATGATCATGTCCATCCTCAAAATCTTCAGTGGCAGGCTCTCTATTGCCTATAGGATAAAAGAAGCCCAAACTCTTTTCTTTACTTGGCATTCAAAACTCTCACTTGCACTTCTCAGAATTCTTGGCTTTCTCAGGAACCACCTCCTACATGAAACCTTTCCTGATCTTCCTAGCTGTTTGGGATCCTCCTCAAATTATCTCATATTTATTTTTCTTTTTAATATGTTATAGTCCCAGTAAAAAATAATCTCCTTGAGGACAAGGATTGTTTTCCATTTTTGTCTCTGCATGCCCAGCACCTAACACGGTGCCTAGCACAGCAGAAAGTTAACATTTGGTGAAGTGACCTGAAGCTGAGGCCACCCTCCCTTCCCAGCTTTATCTCACGCTACGTCTTGCTATGAACTTTCTGCTCCAGACTAACTGAGCTACTCTTGGCCCTGGGCCATTGTGGTCATTGGTTCATATTCCTGAGGTATTTCCCCTCTTGGAGCTCACAAGATTACTGGGAAATGTACTATTTCATTTGTCAAATTCCTAACCAGGCTCAAAACCCAAATTAAATGTCTTCTTCTCTGAGTATCCTTCTGAGATTCTCCCTAGTGTGTAACAACCTTTCCTATCCTTGGAATATCACATAACACTTTGTTTTCACCTCTCTAATGCACTTAGCTTGTATTATGTGTATTATAATTATGCATATGTATATTCCTCCCCTAGGGGGAAGCTTCAGGAAGACAGGTGGGATTAGAAAAACCACTTCTCATCCAAACTTTGTATCTCCTTCATTTCCCAAAACTGTGTCCTCACATAGTAGGCCCTCAATAAATGAATTAAAATGTCCTCCTTCCACATTTGTAAAAAAATCTGTGAATTAATAACCCATAAGAAGCTACAAGTGGACAGAGACATATATAAGTTGAGAAATCAGATGCCTGAAAGGCACAAGAACCTACTGCTGCCTTCCTAAAATTCCAGAAACCAATATTCAAAGCTCCAACTCATTGGCCTATGGTAGTATTCAAGACAAATTTTCAAATATGCTGTACAGAGCTAACCACTACCCAATGCCAGGTTGGCTCAGAGGTTATAAACACTGGCTCAACTGTCATTCATAGGAACTGAGAGAAGCAAAGGCTGGAAGACCCCTTACCAGGTAGCCTATATAGAGTAGGATTCAGAGAAATGATTGCATCTCTAAGGTTGCTTCTGGTGATAGGACTCGAACAATAAAAGTATAAAGTTTGGTAAGAGACATGGTATGATTCTGTAAACGCTGTATGGACCCTTAGGGAGCTCCTTCTTTGGACCGTGGCCCTACTTACACAATTTTAAAAATGGGGTCCATCTGGTGACTGGTAGTTGCCACAACAACCTGACCTTTCCCTGGCTTATTCTTGCCTTCGACTTCATCTCTGCAAAGAAGGGACTGCAGGTAATTAATGTACTTGATGGCAGCTCGGAGGGTTTCAACTTTACTAAGTCGCTTCTCCAAGTATTCCTCAGGCAGGTGATGACGAAGCTGGGCATAGCCTTCATTGACACACTTGACTCTCTGCCTTTCCCTTTCATTTCTTTTTCTGATGAACGCCGGACCATAGGAGTATTCACATCTTCCGTAAGAGGGATATGGCATTTGAAAAGGGAAAGAACAAGGATCTCCAAAGTTTTCCACAATCAACTGGTCAGTTGTAAATGGGAGCACTGGTAGGTCTTCAGAATAAGGGGATGGGGTGGGGGCTTCTGGATAGAGGTGGAAAGTGACAACAGGGTCCAGATAGAAGGACCGAGTCAGCTGCATATGGGGAGAGTCACTAAAAGGAGGCAATCTGTCTGTCAGATTACAGTAATTTTTGTTATCCATATTCTCTTTGTAACCTGGAAGTACAAACAAATGTATTAATTCATCCAACAAAATGTCAACATAAATAACATATGATGATAACCATAATCCACTTAACAGTTAGAGGTCTTCTGAGTAGTCCTGGGTTCCTTCCACGGCACTATCGTACTTCTGAGGTCACCCAAAAGATTTGTCTTCTTAAGGCATTTCTGTTATGTGTGCTGCTCAGTACTGCTTCATTGAAAACTAGATGGTGTAGGACATCTGCCACAAAAATAAAGAAGCAGTTCAAAACTCTGCAAAATCTACAAGCATAGTATGATTGATGTAATTCTGGTAAGTGAAAAAAATCAAACTGAGAAATTGGGAGATAGATATTTAGTTTACAAAAAATTACCATAGGATTTTTATAAATATTGATTTACAAAAATGCTACTTATATATAACCTGACATACAAGCTGTTGGATAAACTGAAGTATACCTATGTTTAGTTCTCTCCTCATTAATAACAAAGGCACAAGTGTTCTGTCTTGGAGAAGTGGTTTGGCATGTTACTTCTTTCTAAATGACTCTGTTATCATCAGATTACTGTATATTGCCATGACTCTCTGCCAGTATGTAAAACTGCAGAGTTGGACGAAGCTTTGAAGGCCTTGAACTAAGTATGTTCTCTACATCCAAACTCAGGAGCCTCCAGAACCTACCACCTCCTGAAGCAGCCTATTCCACTCATCATTTTAATTACAGGGAAATTTGTCTTTATATCAAGTCTAACTTTGTCCAAAGGTTGGAAACCACTCATTATTCATTTGGTCTTGACACATCCATATTATTTTTCATCTATAACCTAAATTCTTAGAGAGTTGCTAAAGGCACCAAAATGGCAGGAGACTCATCTGTGTTCACACAGCACACATATGTCAAAGGCCAAACTGGAACTGAAAGCTGATGCTCTATCCACTATACCCAGCTATCCATGTTCTATATTATTTTAAAAAATCCAGCTCTTTTTTCACATACACTGCTATCCAGCTTCATCTTCCCGACCTAAACTGTTTTATACAACTCAACAGATGCTGCATTATGACCACTTCTCTGCCAAGAGCTTTCCATGGGAAAATATTTTTACTTTCTCTAATGTCCAAATAAGGCATCAAAAAAGTCTACCATGAGTACATTTGCTGTAAAAGTTCATTAAATATCAAATAAACTATTTAATATTGGTGCAGTGACATACAGGGCCATTAAAATGATAAAAATGAGGAATAAAAGACATTTGGAAAAGCTTGGGTGAGGTGATATAAAGCAAAGGAAGCAGAGCCAAAACTAGACTTACCTTAATTATATGAAATGAGAAAGGTGTATTTTTTTTTTACCAGTCCTGCGATTTTAATTTGTGTAGGAAACACGAAATGAAGACTTCTCTGCAGACACAGAGGAGCCCTTTCTCTGCAGGAGAATCAGGAACTGGATGCTGAGTGACTTGTTCAGTCACAAATTCAGTGTGTGCCAAAGACAGGGACTTGAACCTAGGACTTCTTGACTCTGAGGCCAGTTCTCTATTGACTACACTACGCTGCTTCTTAAAAAGAAAACTAGAGAAATAAGTATGAATATGATTGGACAGAAAGAGAATGAAAATGACTCAAAAGGAATAACTAAGATGTTGCTATGGATGTGTTATACATAAAAACTTCATTTTAAAATGAGAATAGCTATATAGCTGTACAGTTAATAAGGTTTTCTGTTTAAAGTTGGGTACATGACAAATTACTTTTTTTTAAAGATCATTAGTTGGCAAAGTTATGCACCTTGTTAGAAAAGTAGGAATGAAAGACAATATAGATACTGCTTTGTGAATCTATAAAACAAACGTGCAGGAGAACAGGATCCCAGCTTCCAGTCAGTTCTCCAGTTCTTGGTGGTCCGGCATCTGAACAGAAGAGCTAAGAGAAGCTTGTGTTCAGCCTTCACACGGGTTGCCCCTTATTCCTGGAATGTACTCCCTCCCCTTCGAGAAGCCCTAAGCTCTAATGGCACCTCCAACAGGAAGCCCACTCCCCCACCCCCACCTCCAGAAGGTATTTTGTATTTACCTCGTATATATTTTAGATTTTTAAGGGAAGTGTCATATGGTGCACAGAGAGCCAGCCCTGGAATCAGAAAATTTGAGTTCAAGTTCTGACTGGCTGGCTGACTCTGTGAAAGTGGCTTAGGTTTTCTGTGACAAGCAGAAAGACAAGCAGCTGCAGAGGTGTATTGGTGTAGGGGATTTCCAACCCCATAAAATCACAAATCTAGAACACACACACACACATGCACACAATGCTTGTATTTACTTTTCTGTGTCTATTTTCTCTCCCAAAGCTCCTTAAGGGAGGGGACTGTTTCATTTTTATCTTTGTATGCCTAATGCCTCCCATGGTATCTGGCATATAGCAGATTAATACATGTTTGATGAATGAATTAATCACTATAATTAAAATAGGAGAAATGGTGCTCTGATTCCTCTGAAAATGCCTAACTTAAGTATACCTAATGTAGCTTCTTAAATAGGGACAGGTTATAGATAATAAGTAAACTGTCAAAGAAAAAGAAAAGGAAGGACCAGTCAGAAGTGGAGGAGTAATTCAAATCAATACACGCTGACTTGCCCACTAGGTATGCTGGAGGCTGAGGATGCACAGAAAAAATGGAAAAAGTTCCTGCCCTCAAGGATCTGACATCTACTGGTGGGACAGGACATTCAGACAGATATATATGGCATCCTCTGAGGAATGAGTGAGCAGCGTTGCTAACAACTGGGGAATCAAGGAAGGCTTCCTGCAGAAGGTGGCACCTGAGCTGAGGATGCCACAAGGTGGAGCTGAGGAGGGTGACTGATGACAGCAGAAGAAATGCCTACTTGGAGAAGCTGCCAGGCTACCAGTTTGGCAGGAACACTGAGTAATGGGTAAAGAAGAAGAAAGGACAAGTAAGGCTGGAAGGTAAACAGAAACTTGAAAGTGTATAAATGCTGGAAAAGGGCTCTTCTTAATCCCAAGGGTGATTTCATCATACGCAAGCCCAGGTAAAGCATAACACAACATTGAAGGTCCAAGAATCTGAGACCACACAACTAGGGATGAACTCTAGTGTGGCTCCTCCCACTACCCAAAGGAACAATTAACTTTCCTTTTGGAAGACTAGAAGGTAGCCATGGAGGGAAAGAAGGGTGTGGGAGTAGAGGGTGCTCAAGAAAGGGGAGAAGGGTTCTGGAGTAAGGGGTCAGAAAACTGCCAAGACGGAAGTTCTAGATAAACAGTTCCCACTTGTGTGGAGCTTTAGAAAGGTTTACAAAGTGCCTTCCCCACAACCGAATGAGTCATGCTGTCCATCTTGCAGATGGAGAAGCTGTCTCAGAGAAGTAAAATAATTTGCCTAGGGTCAAAAAAAAAGGGCAATTAGTCACTACCTAAGTATTCTTCACAGTAGAGAAGGATTCAGTTATAGATTTAGAGTTCAAAGCTATCTCAGCTCTTCTAATCTGGCCCTGTTCATTTTACAGATGAGGAAACTGAGACTCAGAGAAGTATGAGTGACCTGCCCAAGGTAATTCAGGTCATAAACAACTCCAGCAGGAGTCATTGGATTACAAGTTTACTCTAAGCGGTAAAAGAAAAGGCTAGAATTATTCCTGAAAATACTTTGTTGTTGAATTCTGTTTTGGAAAGCAGATAAGCAACCATAAAACTAGTCTAAAAATTCTGACCTGTGTCTCAAACCAAAGCTTGAGGAAGGTTACTGAAGTGAAAATTAAAAAAAACAAACAATCCTAACACCCCTACTAATTATTAAAGTATTTAATTTGGGAAAACAGCTTTACCCTTATAGAAAACTAATAAATCCTCTTTAAAATTTGATCCAGATGAAATCTGTGTGACAGGTAATTAAAAATTGGTTGTAATAAGAGAAAACATAATTCTTTGAGAAATAACTCAAGAAGGACAGAAGAAACTGAAAATGTATTAGGGAAAAATAGCTCAGTTGTTGCCCACGAAGAAGCTCCTTGTAGTCAGATATTTTCAGTAGCAATTCATTGTTCTAGGTAACTGCATTCTCCCAGACAACAATATTCAAAGAAAGAGAATTACAGAGTAATTGATTGTGGTTGGAGGAGAATTTGTATCAGGAAATAAGGATCAGAAACAAGTATGAATGGAGAAGTCTAAGCCAAACTCAAGTATCATGGGCTGATGCCCTGGGCTGACAGTCACTTCTGAGTTCCATGGACAAAAACTAAGGATCTCTGGTAAGTCTGTCTCAGTCTCTCAGTCTGGAAAAGAGATCAAGAAGAGATAAAACTGGCTACTGATTCCTTTCCTAGGAAAGCTATGAGGATTAATAAGTGATTATAAAAACTCAGGAGATTCCTTGCTGTAACCTAAATAACTAAACTTTTCATTTAAATACATTTTGTCAGACAATACAAACCAGCAGAGAAACAAATGCTACAACATTACAGAAGTGCTAGAGATTACAGTAAACTTGGGAGCTTTCAGTGTTACCAGCTCTATCAAATGGGCAAAATTCAATACTGTAATAATCACTAAACTTAGAAGTCATCACGTACTAGGACCCAAGACAAAATTCAAGTGACATGTATTTTGCCCAGGAATTCTTTCTGAACCAAGTTCTAACAATACTGATAGTGAAGTGATCTTTGAAAAAGAGCTCTTACCTGGGTTTTGTGGCCAAAATGTTCTATGTTCAGTCAAGTGGGACCTGTCGGATTTATAGACTATTGGTGACAATATGCAAAGTAGCTTATGGTTAAACAGACTCGTGCAGGTCTTGTTCAGCCTTTTTCCACCCACTATGAAGATATGACAACAAATAGTATGACTAAAAATAAAGATTCACTTGAAAAAACATTGGATTTCCATTTCAAACAATGGCAGGCAAAAACAATCAAGTTACTCTTCAGAATCAAGTATTCTTCATGAGCAGTCCCCATAAACTTTTTATTTTTTAAAATATTTTTAATCTGGATTAAAAAAAATATTTTTAGACTTATGAAAATCATATATCTTCAGACCAGAAGGGATCTTTAAAGATTGTCTAATCCAGGGCTGGGGAACCTGCAGCCTCAAGGCCACATGTGGCCTTCTAGATCCTCAAGTGTGGCTCTTTGGCTGAATCCAAACTTCACAGAACAAATCCCCTAAATAAAAGTATTTGTTCTATAAAATTTGGACTCAGTCAAAAGGCTGTACCCATGGATCTAGAAGGCCACATGTGTCCTTGAGGCTGCAGGTTCCCCACCCCTGGTCTAAGCCACACCCTTCATTTTACAGAAAAAGAAAACAGGCCAAATGACTTGATTATATTGATTGGACTAGAACCTAGTTCTCTATACTCCCAGTTAAATCCTATACTGGCTCCCTAACCAAAATCTTGGAACTTATTAGACTAGAAATCACTGTAGCGGACAGGCCCAAAAGCACTGAACAGCTCTTTTGTGGGCCTGAGGCTAAAGGGATGACCCAAGAGGTCCTTAGGAGAACGAAGGGGCCATTTTCCATTGATGTCATATGCACAGAGTAGAAATGAAACAGCACATGGGACCCCCAGGGAGTGGGCAGAATCAGGTTGGCTGTGGCTGCCGGGAGAACATACATAAGAGCTGGGAAGCCTGAGAGATGGCAGGAGCAGTTGGATGCTGGGATAAAGAGAGTATATGCCAGAGTAATCTCTACAGAAGGCACTGACTTGAGAGAGGTAGGACAGACCTCATCTGATTGGTACACGGGGCAGGGACTTGACTAGTTCGTTCCTTGAATTTTGTGGAAATTGTGATTAAACTTCCAGGGTGGTGGTAGAGGGGTCGGGAAAAAGAAGACAATGGCATTCATCAAAAGGTGGTTTATAATTCTTCTGTTAACCAAAGTTGGGCACAAAATAGATTTTTTGTTCTTTGCATGTCTTTTAGTAAACCTGCTCTTTAAGTACTTACTGCTAGCCTGACGCTTGCCGAGGATCTGAAACCCCCTAGTGGAGTATATTAAACAAGCCAAATTCAGTTCTTAGCACTTGAGCCAATCCAGAGGAATTCTGAGCCACAGGGTATATACCAGGAACATTAAATTCATAAAAGGGATGGTTGACTTTACCGAGTTAAAGCTGTATATTTGGGTGCATTATGGTTTTTTATGTTATCATTTTAAACCCCACTTCTTATGACCCGTAGTCTAAACTAAAATCATTTTACATTTAATATTGTAAGACAATACATGATCACACTGACCATTCAAAAGTGCCCGATCTGAATACCCTTTATGACATTCATGACAAAGTCCTCCTGAATTGGTTTAAACTTTCTCACTGAGAGGAAATCTACCCAGTATCAAAGCAGCTGCTTCTACTCTTGGATAGTTCTTACTGTAATAATGTTTTTCTTTATACTGAGTTGAATTTCCCTTTTTTATATAAAACAATAAAATTAGAAACAGAGAAAGAAAGGAAATTACACTCCAAAGACACTGGTGGGTTTTTCAAAAATTAATTTTTATTATTACATTCCAAAGAGGCTGTAGAAAGTAAAGAGCCAGTTATCCAATAACTGTTACAGCTCTCCAAGGGTGAAGTCCAGGACCTTAGTTACAGTTCAGAGACACACATAACAAAGCCCCCAGCCACCTCTCAGGATGACTGGAAATGCTGAAGAATGTACATAAGCCACCAATTCAGATAGGCTTAACTTTAGAGATGAATTTCTTTTATCACCTGGTTTCTAAATCTTATCCCTAAGGCCATGAGAAGAGGATAAGGAGCACATACACCAGGCACCATTTGTTCAGTCACTGAGAAAACCAGCAAAGGGCCACTCCATACCAGAATGCTCTGCCTTAGACTGGAGGGTTTATCTACATCACAGTACTGAAGTAAATCTGCATTTCTGTCAGTAATATTTCACAGTCAACTTACCAAGGGTTGCCAAGAGCCAATCATCTGCTTAGGACATAGTCAGTGCTAAAAATCAACTGAGCAAGTCAGCATTTCCAGCAGAATCTGACTCCACTGAAAATGAGACCAAGCACAAAAATACAATAGGAAACATCTATTTACAAAAGTCCATGGAATAAAGTGTCTTGTGAAAGCTGGGTTTCCCTCCCCCTAAACACATAGAGTGTGAAAGTTGTCTTGAAAAACATGTTAGAATTAAGTTAAGGAAGAAGTATAGAAGGAAATGTTTGCCAGAGAGAAAGGATCTCAAGGTAATTCATAGGTAGATTTAGCTTCATTAGGAAAAGCCAGAAAGAACTATTTGTGGCTTTTTGGCTTCCGAGACATGTGCTTTTAAATTTTTCCAGTTAACACTTTTTATTTTTTAAATTAAAAAAAAAAAGCTTTTTTTTTTTCTGCTTCCAGTTTTGACCCATTGAACAGGTTTGGTGAAATCTCTCAGCAGTGGTTTAAAAAATCAGGAAGATGTAAGCAGTTTTCCCACAGCTTCCTTCTTTCCTTCCAGTCACGTTGGCACTGGATTCCTGATTAACTGAGGACTACGTGCCGGTCAAACACAGATTTCCTCTGCTCTTGAACCTGAAGCTTCCAACGTTGCTGGGCATATTCCACTTTGTTGAGCACGTTAGCCCGGCTTCGGGATCGGGCTAGCACATCGTGGGCATTTGCAAAGGGCTGGTGATCCTATAAGTTCAGGAATGAAAAAACGGGAAAAGGAGGCATCAAGCAATGATGGAAGCACACAAACAAAGGGAACTGCATGCTGTGCACACTCATAGATTGAGGCACTGCAGGAGACTCTCAATCAACACTGTATCTGTGCTATAAACAGTTTAACACACGCACACACACACACACTCCCCACTCACAACTAAGAATCAAGGATCTCCAGAACGTTTTCATACCAGAAGGAGGAGGTTAGTAATGGTAGAGGGGTGGCCCTCAACTGGTGAACAGAAGCTCTGAGAGATCCTATTTCCCAGGAGTAACAACAGAAAGATTTCTCTTTACAAAAGAGGTCAAGACACGTATATTGCGAGGTGAAAGAAAAGCTGTCCATGCTCACATCAGCATCACCCTCATTTTACCATTGTGGAAACTAAGGAATAGAGAAATTCAGTGGCTTGTCCGTTATTATACAGCAGTTCTGTGATAAGGAGAGGGCCTTCACCCATATCTCAACCTCTTCAGAGTTGGTCAAGTAGCAGCCAAGACTTGTATTTGCCCAGGGAAATAATTTGGTTACCTTATCTGAGTTTATTTTTTATTCCCCACACCCTCCCACCCAGGTGAACTACTTCTATAACAGCAAAAATCTTAAAGCTCTTCCTACTTCAGAAGTTGGTCATTTTTACAAGAAAAACCTTCAATTTCAAAAGGAATGCAGGATACAGGGATTCCTTGCAGAACAGACTAAGATACTGCTAAATACCCAGTAGTCTTCATGTTAGCCTGATAATTGAGGGTTGAGGTGCTATACAAAGTTTCTAGGTGGACAAGCAAAAGTAAACCAACGCAACAGGGTGTTTATAGTCATTACACTGGAAATAATTGTGTTAAATGCTCTAAAAATAAAACATAAACACAGCTGCCTAAATAACAAAAGCCTTCACTAGTCATTGATTGCTTTGTGTTTGGCCTTTCCTGGATCCCTTTCTCAAGAGCTCAGCCCTGATACAAAACCCAAATCACAAGTCATACCTCTCCCTAAACTGAACTTTAGCCTTCAGAGAAAACAACTATTCCTCTAAGTCTAACTGAAAAATCTCAACTACTGTACATATCCTGAGTATGAGTGAAGTGAGAAAAAAACTGTACAATAAAATATATATGATGCTGGATCTTTTAATAATAACATGATATGTTCTTTCAAAATGTCAAAAATATGAGCATTTTCAACAGCTCCTTCCTGATGACCCTCAGGGAACCCTAATAATCCTCTTCCTTCACTATATGAATATTTTCATGTAATGCTACCAAATGTAGAAAATATCATTGTTAATACACTATAATCAAACCCCACCATATGAACAGTGAAATAAAGCCCTATGGAAACGGAGGGACTAGGCTGCATGGCAGATAGTGCTGGATCTGGAGTTAGGAAGGTCTAGGTTCAAGTCCTGCCTCAGGAAGCTGTGTGACCCTGGACAAATCACTCCACTTGAGTCTGCTTCAGCTTCCTATTAAATGAGGATGATAACAGCACCTGTTTCACCGGGAGAATAAAATGACTCTATGGAAAGAGCTCTGTAAAGCTTAAAGCACTATGTAAATATCAGTAGCGATGACGATGATACGCCATCAATGACTCTTTTCCTATGGGTTGCACCACCACCCTAACAGTTTGTTTCCATAAAAGAAATTGGACCGTACCTTCTCTCTTTAAAGGTCATACTCTCTCCCTGCCCCCATCCTCCCAAAGAGTGGAAGCTCTCTCAGGGGAGCAGTCTCTTTTTTTTGGCTTTGTGTTCCCAGTACAAAGGATACAGGAACTTAGGAAAAAAACTGAATTATGATTTAATTCACTCCCTAAGACAGAACTGCTGTATAATAACAGACAAGCCACTGAATTTCTCCATTTCTTAGTTTCCACAATGGTAAAATAAGGGTGATGTTGATGTGAGCATGGACAGCTTTTCTCTCACCTCGCAATACACGTGAATGTCTTGACCTCTTTTCTAGAGAGAAGTCTTTCTGTAAAAAGAATACAAGGTACATTCCTGGCTCTGAGAAGTACCAGGTGGGTGACCCTGAGCGTCAGCTTCCTCATCCATAAAATACATGTGCTCCCTGTTTCAGAGGAGAGTAAGGAAAGGGCCTTGTAAAGCCCTGGGTAAACCTGAGTTATCTTCACTGTTAACACAACATGAAGAGCTTTCTGGTACGTGCTAAGGAAATACAACAATAAACAGAACATGGTTCCTCTTCTCTTAGGATCCCAGAGAGGCGAATTAGCTCCATATTGCAGAGCACGTTAATGACCAAACACTAAACTTAGGCTTCCCAGCTTTCCAGTAGGGTCATCTCTATGCCAAACACAACAACTGTGTTCATGGATAAAGAGATACTTAAAGGTCACAGCAGTAATATGAAGAATAAACTTTGTATATAAAATACTATTATTTGGACTTGTTTAAATATAAATATAGGTAAGAGGAAGGGTCACATACCTGCTGTCAGAGGCAAAGGACCTCTCAGCTTCTAACCCTAACAACTTATCAAGACAGGGGAAAATTTTCTTAAGGAACAAATTCTACAGAACAAAACAAACTAGGTAATCCTTCCAGTCTTTCCCCAACTATCAGAACAAGACTGAACTGGTTGCTTAAAGCCATAGATGCTGTAGAACACAAACAGAAATTCACTCTTCTTATAAGCCTGTTCTTTTTATACCTGATAAAATTACAATAAATACAAAACATGCTTTAACGCAATGCTTTGATAATACTGATGATGTGTCATGGTTATATGATATAGTAAATACACAGACTAACCGCCTGCTCAGAGCTTTCCAACCTTCAGTATCAAGACTTATACCTTGGTCTAATATTGCTAACAACAACAACAAAAAAAAAACGTTTAAATGGAAGCCTGAGTTTGAGTCAATTAAATACTTTGAAATTAAGACTTTTAAAAGATGGTACATATACATACATAGAAATGTTGAGTTTTAGAAATAAGGCTGTTTTTAAAAGTCTCATAGCTAAATTCTCCACATAAATGCTACTCTTCTGGTTTATCAAGTACAGAAGTAGCTTAGGGTTCTTGGGAGCCAGGCCAACAGAAGCAATTCGACTTCTATCAAGCTGGAAAGGCTTCAAGTGCAGGCCTGGGAACCCACTCTGTGTCTGTTGACTACCAGCCTAGTTAGCTACAGAAAGGTTACTCACTACAAAATTAACCACCAAGTGATTTTTCTTTTTAGAAAGGCAATGAAAAATATAGAACCTTTAGTATTTTTTAACTTCTAGAAGCAGAGATGCTAAGGCAGGAAGTAATCAGCAGTATGCAATTCAGATTCTGGCTAAAGCCAAATACAATGGAGATAAGACCCCCTCCTGACCCATTCCAGCATTAACAATGGCCATTCACGATGACTTTGAAACCAAAAGGCAGACTCCAAGAGCTCTCATCTCTAACACAACATGGAGTCATGATCCTCTTGAGTCACAAAGGCACCCCTCTTCAGGGCACAATAGACAACTTCACAAAAACCTCCCGGTGTCTTCTAAAAGAGCAGGTGACACTAAATGGAAGGGTTAGAGTTGGGGGTGGGGAGCAGGCAAGGAAGGTGGGGAAAGACAGGCCTCGGGTGTCTACTTTTTAAAAAACATTTTTATTGTTGTTATTTCCTTCCCAATTATCAAGCATTTCTTTTCATCCCTCCAACACAGCCCCCCCAACCTGGAAAAAGGAAAATGAAACATCAAACTCTTTTAATAAATGAGCAGAATCAAGCAAAAAAACTTCTCATATTAGTCACGTTCAAAAATGTGTCCCTCACTTAGCATTCTGGCTCATCACCTCTCTGCAGATACCTTTTTCAACAGAAATGAGAAGAGATGATAAATATACCCTTGACTCAGCTGACACTAAGGAGCAGAGAGGTCTGGAACTTGTTCATGAGTCTTAAAAGCAGCAAGAAGAGATACACTCAAAGCAGAATACCTCCTTGGATAGAACAACTTTCTCAGGAAAAAACACATTACTACTGAAGTTTTAGACACAACGCAAAAATTAAGCCCCTCGTCCTTGGCATAGTTCCTGGGCTGTATATAAGTGTTTAATAAATGCCTGATGATTACCTTAGTCCTAATATGTTATACCACATTAACTGTACTACAATTATTTGGCAGCAATCATCAAGTAGAACACGGATAATTCAGGGAGACTATTAACTTACCCCAATATCATCATCACTCTGTATCAACTGGGAATGTCCAAAGAGACGCCTCTTCAAGATAGGTTCAACAAGTGTAAGGTATACCATGTACAGAAGAAGCAGGCCCAGAATTGACAGATAAATGATAATTGTAACCTGAAGGCAAATAGAAAATATATCACACCTCTGAGAAACCAAAAAACTCAGTTTTATATATCAACCAAGTCAATGAAAACATGGCTATGAAGACCCATGTATCAGCCATATCAGTAACACTGGGACCTAATCAGCCTTGAGAAGGTCCTTTGACTCAAGGAAATTCTAATATAAGAAACAAAATTCCTCAAAAAGTACACACTAAGGGGAAAGAAGATGAGAAACCATTTTGTCTTTGGCCAGTAATCGTTTCTCAAGGACCCCAAACATCACACATACACCTGTTAACTCCAGTTGCCACTGAACCCCAACTCCCTTTTTTTACCTGCACACAAACACCACTGATTTCACGTCCCAAAGTTAAAGGCTAACATTATTAGGTCTTACACAAAATGCAACTGTCCCAATTTTAACAGCCTGGAGAAGACATAGTGGAAAGAGTACTGGATGTGGAGACGTACCAGCTCAGGGACCCTGGGCAAGCCCCATAGCTTCAAAGGCTCAGGCAAACAACAGATGCAGGACTGCTCTTTACAGCTGTTGTGGGGACTGTTTGCATTAATCTATAAAGCACTAGATAAATGTGAGTTGTCCACTCTCATAATGATATGGAAAAATTCAGATACAAAAGACTCTTGGGAGCCTTGAGCCACACTAGTTTCTCCAGAGCACAATGCCTTGCTGTGTAAGATAAGTCCGTGGGAGTTCTGCATCCCATCCTATGGGGAAGATTTCCTAAGGCAGCTCTCCACAGAAGATGGCAACCCAGGCCCATATAAGTTATGTCTTCCTCAGGAGGGACTTGAAACATCCTAGTGGAGGAAGGGGGTGATTCTTGTATTTTACTCTTCAAGGATCTGTGATTTCCTCAGAGTGCTTTCTTCTACCAACACAGACAGCTAACCTTCTAGGAGAAGAAACCTGATCCCTCTTTGGCCAAACTGGTAAGGAAATGACTCTAGGTCACCAAAGAGAAGATTTTATAGTTTAAAAAAATAAGGAAAATAAAATCTTAAGATCTAGAAAAGGTAGTCAAATGAGAGAGAGCTCTCAGTAAGTCTACTGGCATAAAATATGTATCTGAACCCAGAAAAAACAAAGCCAAATGTTTGAGTTTTGGTTACACTGTTCAGCTCTGAGGGAGGGAAGTACAAAGAAAGAAAGGAAGGGGATTTAATTACAGCTCATAGAATTCATGGCATATAAAAGAAATGAAATGATACACATCAGCTTTCTGAAATGTGCTAATTACACACTTTCTCCACAAGAAGTTAGTGGCACCTCACGCATTCTTCTAACATTAGCTAATTAATCCACAAAGTGTCTGCTCAGGTGCACAGGTGGCAGGCCAGTTTCAACTTAGTGAAGGGGATGGTGAGAACTAAGTGACTGATCAGATGTCAGGTAAGGAAGTCAGAATTCCCAAGTTTCTGTTTTAGGCAGAAACCAAGAGGCCCTAATGTCAGCAAGGATACCTTCTGCTGGTCCCATATTTTACAATTTTCACCATGGTTTTACTGACATCTCACCTGATTCTTAAAACAGCCTTGTGATGTAGCAAAGGCATAGTTAGCATTCTTCTCTTACAGTGAGGATACTGAGAGCATGCAGGAGATGGGATGTGCCCTGGGTCATGAAGCAAAGAAGGAACAGAGCCAGGACTGGAGGCCAGCGTCTCTGACTTTAATTCCACAACCACTGCTTGTTAGCAGACTGCTCCCTAAAAGCCCTCTCTGTTGCTTCTCAGAACAGCAGAAATGGAAACTTACTTTGATTGTGACAGAACTTCTTTCTTCATATTTGCATTCACAGCGCAGGCAGTAGGCTTCCACATCAGGTCCCAGGACTGGCATGGGTTCTACAACATGCAGGCAATCACTGAAAAAAAAAAAGGAAGAAAATTAAAATTGGTTTGATTTACTAAATATCCAGAAGCAAAACTTTATCTGAAATTTGAAAAAAACCCTAATTAGAGAAGTTCCAGGAATACATCATAGGATCCCGGAATCTCAGCGGTCATTAAATCCAACTCCCTCTTCAATGAGCACTTCAATAGACAAAAATAATCTCTTCTCCAAAAAGAGTTTGGAGATAATCACTGCAGTAAAATTTAACAATTCATTATAAAGGAGAGATAGAGCCACACTGAGTTGTCCTTTACCAAGGTACTCATGTATTTTACAAGGCTCAAGTGTGAACAGCTAATCACAGAAACTCAGGGCTGAAAGGGGCCATAGAAGTCATTTAGTGCAACTCTTGCCAGCTGTATGAATGAGCACTGATTCTCCACTCATAAATAGCCATGAAGTGCTATAGGTTGTGTTAAATCATTACTGGCACAGTCATATTTGAACTTGCTCATTTGGGCTCAGCTACCCCAAAAAGAGCTTTTAAAAAGCTTTTTTTTTTTTTTTTTTGTCTTGTTTTGTTTTAGCTTTACATCTCATCCAGTCATTCACCTGGGTAATCTCACCATTTGCCAGCTGCTGCTACTGACCTCGTGCCTCCACATGGCACCTGAGTGCTGGACCTCAATCCTAGCTCTTCCTCAATCCCCATCCTAATCCCTGGGTAAATTAGCCCACTCATTTTAGATGCTTCCACCCTAGAAAACTACTCAACTAACTAGCCCACTAATTCTGGCCTAAGTCATTCATCAGACCATACTGCAGCTTCCTCTCTCATCCAGCCATCTGCGCAGGACAGAACTCCCCTCAGTGTTTACCTTTCCTCTATGCATGCTGTCTTTCCTTTTCAGAATATAAACTTCCTGAGCTTGGCACGGCTACCTGTGACTTAAGAAGCACTTAACTGGTTTTATTCATTCAGTCAGTGAGTGACTAAGTTTTAAAGTAATCCACAGGAAATGCTCCAACGCACTGATTTTGGTCTCTTCTAAAATATGCCTAAACCGTCAAAATCTGCTTCTCAGAACCGAATGTCTTATGATGTTATTAACCTTACTAAGTGGCTAGAGAATCAACATGGAAAAAAAAAATCACCCGTTAAGTGTTTCTCTTAATTAAAAGCCTATCAAAGAATATCTTTGTAGGGAGGAGATACTTCTAGGAAATATTCAAATAATTTCTCTCCTTCAGTTCCAATATATTAAGTGTCCTGCCCAAGCTGGGCTGGGGGTGGCTGTCTCCAATACCTCCCACTTATTTCTGGGATTTTCTCTCTTCTGTTCCTATGCTGCCCAGAATCTCCCACTCTCTGGTTCTCTCATCACAGACCCCTGAGTGGGTCACTTCAGGTTCTGGCCCTCAATTTCTTCACCTGGAAAATGGCAGCAGTAATGGTCACACTGCTAGTTGTGATGAGAAAAGAACACAAAAGCTTAAACACCACAGAAATGGGCTTAATGATTCTAATTGTAACAGTAGTAACACTTAATATCTCTTTAGCACTTTACAGTTGGTATCTATTTTGGCCTCCTCACCATTCAGAAGGAATTCTTCCTATGATAAGGATGAACAACAGAGGTTGCATCCCTTCCCCAAATTCACAAAGCTGACAAACGGTGCCACAATCCCTCTTAGCTCAATTCAGCAAGATTTAAGCAAGTGCCTACTACATGTCTGACCGCACTAGAAGTGGCAGATAAAATGACCAAAAAAGTTATCTTAAGAAGCTTTCAGCTTCCCAGAAAGAAGGAAGGAGAGAGAAGGAAGTCGCTAACAGCCAATATAATTTATTTTTATTTTACATTTCTTTTCAGAGGAAACATGCTATAGAAGTGAAAACACTACACTTGGGAGTCTAAACAGCCTGAATTCAAATCTCGGTTTGGACACTTACTCATTGTCATTTCAAGTGTTTAAACTATTTAAATATCAGTTATCCTCTGCAAAATAGAGATAAAGATACTTTGCATTACTGACTTCAAAGGACTATAGAAATGGTGAATAGAACACAAGCTAATTTTCACATTAAAGCACAATCACCTCAGAGCTAGTATAGCAGGAAGGTACTTCTCTCAACTCAAAGGACAGAATCGTTAAGTGGCACTTTGACTAGAGGCAGGCTAGGGAGGAGATGTGTTTAGCAGGCCAAGTACCAAGAAAAAGTACTTTTAAGGATTACCTTTGTTCTATTTATTTTGAGCAACATTAAAGTTCAAATACAATGTAATAATTTAGACACAATGACAAATGATCTGAACTGCATCACACCAAGTTTAAGAGAGATACTCTCTGTCTTGTAGGAGCTGTTTCTCTAATAAGTGACATGCCAGTAAGTGTAGAGGACAAATCTATTCACTAAATTTGTATTAACTCTTTTTCACCTCAATCAGGAAAAGCAATGGCTCTCCTATTCAATGTCTCTTCTTGTGGCCTTAGGAACCAGTCACTCTTCTAAAAGTGTGAGATGAGTGTTCCTCTTGAAAAACAGATGGAGGGCAGCAATACAAAGGCACAGGAAGCCCAGCGGAAGGCCAGCAGGGTCAAAGGGGCTGAGTGGTGACTGGCACTGAATAAGTGCTTGACTTCTTGATAACAAGAGACAGGGTCATGGCCTTAGTGGTGTTTTTTAGTAGAACCTGGCTTTGCTCTGTCTACTAGGCCCAAGACACCTTAAATACATAGACAACCATGCCACCTAGTGTCAAGACAAGGAAGATACTGGCTTCAAGAGAAGGAGACACAAAACAGAATTCACACAACTTTACTGAAACAAGTAAACTATTTCATAAAGAATATAAAGGATAAATAAATCTAACACTGGCAAAACATGAAACCCAGGAAACAACAGGCAAATGTTATCCTCAGGGTAATCTAACTTTGATAGCTACAGCTACAGTCCACAAGGGGGCAGGCTGACTGCTGAAGGACTTCTGTCCCAATGTTGTCCCACATTGCCCTTGGAAGCCAAACTACATGAACTCCTGGCCACAAGCTAGTGAACAGAGATGTTATACTGCAAAACCCAGCAGGAGGAGGCAGTCTGACAGGAAAACGAGCACAGGACTTGGAGGCAGGAGATCAGAGTTCAAATCCTGTCTCAGATACCATGTGAACATCGGCAAATCACTTTAATCCCTCCAAGTCTTGGTTTCTTCATCTGTGAACAGAATAAACAACACTTGCAATATCTACTTGGAAGCATTGTTACAAAGTAAATGCTTGCTTTGCAAACCTTAAATGCTATACAAATGTATGTCATGCCTCTGATTTTCTCCTTTACTGCAGCACAGCACACACACATATGCATATCTTAGGTAGAACTCACAGTCTGGCAATGCTTTAGTTACAAAGACAGAAAGTAGTCTATGTAACAGAAAGAACACGAACCCGGAGTCAGAAAGCCTGTGTGTGTTGTCCAGGGCTATGTACTAACAGAGCAAGGGCAAGTTCATGTTTAACTCACTTACTATCTGTTTATCTGTTATATGGAAGTCTATTCATAAGAACAGAATTTCCCCAAGCATTTCTGCTCCCTAAAATTCTTTCACAGTGACTATAAATAAATAAAATGTCATAATTCAAACACCAGGCCTAAAAGGAAGATTTTCTGGACTGATATAAAACTCCCATCACTCTCCATAAAGAGCCACACAACCAGTTTTAATTTGTTACATGACAGGGCGAGGCTCAAGGTGAGTTTTTACACAATCACCAATACTTAGTAATGGATAGCTGATCAAGAAATACTAAGTAGCAGAGAACCTTAAACAAGGCCAAGAAGAGCTGCTTAGCTAACCAGAGGAGGTAAGGGAAGAAGGTTTTACATCTCTGTTGAGAAGTATACAGAGAAAAAGAACTCTAGATTCAGCCAAAAATATCGTACCCAGCAAAGTTAAGCATAATCTTGAATGAAAAAAGAAAAAAAAAATTCAATGAATTGTCAGACTTTCAAGATTTTGTTGCAAAAAACCCTGAACTTAATAGAAAATTTGACATACAAAATCCAAGAGAAATATAAGGTACACATCAAAGACTAATTACAAGGGACTCAATAAGGACAGAATTATTTTTTATGAGGCAATTTAAAACATATGCCTAAGACTATTATTAGTAATCGGGTAGTTTGAATCATCTCTTACTTTCTGCTGTGTACATGGCAATGTTTTTTTTCTTATTCTGCATTTAAGTTTGTAATTTATTTCTTTTTCTTTTCTTATTGTGTATTTAGGTTTTAGTGTTTAAGTTTAAAATAAATTAATTTTTTAAAAAAAGAGAAGTATACAGAAGATGATTATGGGCATTTTGGAGTCCTTACTCAAGTAGAGCACCCCATCTCCTGGGTAAATTCAATTTGGCTACACTAAAAAGAAAGGCGGGTGGGGAGAAAAGTAGGAAGGAATGACAGAAGGAAGGAAAGAACACTAGACTGAGAAGCTCTTGATTCTGGCTGCAGTTCCATGAGCTATGTGACCCTGGGCAGGTTACTACCCTCTCAGAGTCTTAGAAATAGTGATAAGATTACTTATATTGCCTAGAGCACCAATATGTTGACAGTGTATATATAAAGTATACATAAAGCATACAAGCTTATGTTATTTCGACATTTACTTCCAAAAGGCATTGCCAGATCCAATCAGCACTTTACAGTGACTATTTTTCTAGGAGCGAAAAGATTAGATTATTGCTGAAGAAGAGAAAATTCTACCTACAATTGGCAGTAATTCTAGGACAGTAAAAATAGCCTTAGAAAGAGATTTCACAGTTAGCTCAACATTTCAGAATACTCACCAATCTTTCTGAGTTATATTCTTGTTATAAATGTATCCAGAATGTTCTTTATAAGGAGGACAAATACACTTACAGCGGACATCTTCAAAATTCTGCAGCCAAAACAGAACATTCTGCATCAAAATGCTGGTATGTAATACATTAACATGCATCATATTTAAGAGGACACACTTTACAAAGTATCTTCTGCTGACTGAACTCTAGAAGTATTCCAAAATCTTAAAACTCCAAGAATGAGGTGGTTTTTTAAGTAGAATTCTTTTCTAGTGAGTTTGAGTTCTCACCTAAAAGTATTACATAAAAGATACTTTTCTCTTTTTACAATACAATTAGTATTATAAAACATCTGGCATCCATAAATCTTTAACCACTTTTATGGATCACATTATAGCCAATTTATTGGGAATTCCTTGTTTCATCAAGATCAGCAGAAAGCCTAATAAAACTATGTTGATGAATAAGGATACCATATACAAGCAGGAAGGGAAGAATACAGAGAAAGACTCTATATGTCTGAGAGGTAAAAAGTTCTCCCCAGCATATCCATTTGTTGTAAGGACAAGGTTATGGCATACAGAAACTGGAGGTCAAGGAAATTCTCTTTGGATTACGGTCAAAGTCTTGGCAAAAGAATGATGACCAAGAAGCAAGCTACTGTTGATTAGGAGACTGGAAAGGCAATCTTCAAATACCTTCAATGCTCTCATGCAGAAGAAGAATTATTAAGCTTAGCCCAAGAGGGCAGAAGATTATAAGCTTCATATAAGGAATTCACAATTAGAACTGTCCAACCATAAAATGGGCTGCCTCAGGAAGTACATAATTTGAGGAGGGAGAGATCATTGACAACCAGAAAATAAAAAAAAGGGAGTGTTGTACAACCTGGGATAACCACATATTCAACCACACAAGGGGAAGGAGAAAACTTTAGGCCAAAAGCACTGAAAACGTCAGAATGTCTTTAAGGGTTAAGAGTTGGGAAGAGAGGAGGCCCTGAGATACAGGAAATAGGGAGTGAAAGTCATTCTTCCAGGGATCCAAAGAGGTGTAACAGGAGACAGCGTGGTATAGTAGAAAAAACCCTTAAATCAATTTAGATCAACTCCCTTTCCAGCACTCTGCAACCTGGCCAAGGTGATCCTCTCTTTCTCACATAATACACCATCCTGGTGCCTTGCACCTGCCATCCCTGTGGTAGGAATGTACTCCCTCCTCACCTCCACCTCACAGAACCCCTCTCTTCCTTTAAGACACAGTTGTATATGAAGCCTTGTCCTGAACCCTTCAATGGCTAGTTCCTTCCCAAACCACCCTGTACTTATCATCTTTCTATCTACTCCTTATACACTTATACAGTGTGTCCCTATACACTTATACAGTCGTCTTAGGGCAATCTTAAGGTACTAAAACTACTAAAATGCAAAGCTGCATTAAGATTTTTGAGGCATTCTGTATATTTACTTGCTGTTTCCTCCATTAGAATGTCAGTTCCTTGGAAGGAAAGACTGTTTCATTCTTTGTTTTTGTCTCCCCAGTCCACAGACCCTGGCACATAGGAGGCACTTAACAAATGCTTACTCAGTGACTGTAGATTTGCTTTCAAGTCCCTGTTCTAACACACCTTTCCTCGACTTTTGCTCTCCCTTACCCTTATCCCCTGTAGAATATTCTTTTTCAAGTCCTGTAGATTTTACTGCCAGACATCTTGCATCTGGCACACGGTCACTACCCTGGTTCTGGGCAAGAGTTCACCCCTCACCTGGGCTAATCTTCATAGCTTCTGACTTCCTCCAGGTTTAAATATAAACTTCTCATTATGACCTTTACAGCCCTGCCTTTTCTGTCTTCTCTCAGAAGACCTTCCTTTCATACATTCTACATTCCAGCCACACCAGCCTACTAGCACCTGCACACTGGTGTCCCCCACACCAGGAAATACATGGCCTCTTCACTTCTTTTGCTTCCTATGAGGGTCAAATCAAGTGCTACCTGCCATGGAAACCTTACCTGTTTCTCCACCACTGTCAGTGCTGAAAGCCTCCTTAAATTCTCTCGTGTTAAGCTCCTTCTACATCTGATCTCATTTGGTCCTCAGAACCACCTGGAAGGGAGGCACTACCATCCCATTTCACAGAGAAGGAAACACACTAAGATTATTCCATGATCACACAGCCAGCAAGTCTGGGAAGCACAGGAACTATGGGCCACTCAACCTTCCTAATCTTCCATCTGATATCATCTCCAATTTATCCTAGAGACTGTGTTTGTACAAAGGTGTTTGTGTGTTGTGTCCCTCACTTGACTGTGAGCTCCTTGAGGGCTCAGACTACTTTTCTCCTTTCTTTGTTTCCCAAAAACTTAGCATAGTGTCAGGCACATAGGAAGTGCTTAATAAATTCTGGTGGTTTGGAAAAAAATTCTCTTGTGTTTACATATTTATATACACATTTATGTGTACGTTGTACTGCTCTGCCCGACCTTAAGCTCCACGTGAGGACAGGAGCTGTTTTGGTTTTGTCTGAACCTTTACTAAGTACCTGGCAAACAGTGGGTTCTGAATGAATGTTGGAAGAGCTAACCCATGAGAGAAATCATGTGACTTCTCTGACCCTCAGCTTTCTCATACATAAAGTGGGGATGATATTTACTTTGTCTGTTTCACAGCACTGTTGTGAAGAAAGCAGAAGCTGAAACGTGACACTCCAAATGTAAGCTGTGACTATCAGAAGAAGTAGGAGGTCCTGTAGAAGCAGCGAAGGGCTTCCATCAGGATCAGGAATTGGGGCACGGGTTTCCCTAGAGGGCATGGTCTTTAGTAGTCACCTCTTTTTCGGTTTAGGTTTTCTGGGAGGGAAGGGGGGGCAGGGAACCTCTGCTCAGTGCCTGGTATCTTTGAGGGGGTAATCTCTTAGGGCTTCATGTTTTGGCAGGAGTCATGTCAGGACTGCAAGTTTCAGAAGGAGTCTCCTAACAGGACTCAGTGTTTGGTAAAGACATTCAAGGGTTTACACTTTGGGGAGAGGCCTCTGAGATGCAAGGTCGAGGATCAGGTCAAGTCCAAGGGGCCTCTGCCATAGCCCGGAACAAATGCTGAGCCACCATTTGGAACTGGAGTTTGGAGGTGAAGGAGGTTCTCAGTAATGAAGGTTTCAACAAAAACTAAAACAGCTAAGAGACAACCAGTAAGCGACAAGATAAGTAAAGAAAATGAGCAAGACAGAACCTATTGATCCTTGATAACTCAAGTCACCGAGCCCAGGGGAACAATCCTCTGCAACAGCTATGACCCCTAAGCCACTATTAGTGATATGCAAAAGATCATGGAAATTGGGAGAAGTTATTACAATAGTGGAAAACGATAAATGTGTCCAGTTTTCAAAAAAGGGAATAAAACAAAAGTGCAAAGTGGAGGCTTGATTTTAACTCCTGGAAAAATTTTAGAATGGCTCATTAACTCCAAGGTAAGTGTACATCTGTCAAAGGGATGGTGACTACAAAGAGTCCTGTGGTTTCATCAGACAGGTCCTCCCACACTAACTTCATTCCCTTTTTCAAAACAATCAGAAGAATGCTACAGATAGAGTTGACCTAGATTTTTACAAAGCATTTAATAAAGTATCTTCTACCTTCCTATAGCAATACAATTAGAAGGAATCTAGAACTAACAGAACGGCAGGACTCCAAGAGTGGATGCTAATGGCTCACTGTCTCCTTAGCAAGAGGCCTCTGTGTTTGGCCTGGAATGAACATTTTTATCAATGATTTAAATAAAGGTACAGATAAAATGCTCATCAATTTGCAGATTACACACAATTGGGAGAATGGATGACAGCATCCAAAAAAATTCTGACAGTCTAGAGCACTGGGTTCAATCTAATGATTCTGACAAATGTAAAGAAAAATCATTCTTGTAAGTACAACGAAAGGGAGATGTGGAAAAACAGCAGTTTAACTAAAAAAGAGGGAAGGGGTATGGTTTAGTGCTCCCCATCAGGGCCTGGTAATGACAAGGAAAAGATTGTCAGGGCTTATCTATTTGTCTATAGATAGGTGGGGGAACAAGGTGAAAAATCCCCAAGGTGGCGGGAGGAGAAATCTGTCAGGTTTAGGAAGTCTGGGGGGGAGGGAGCAGGCTCCCACCAGTCCTCAATATTTGGGAGGGTAAGGTCCCTATCAGAACCTGGCACTTGGGTAGAGTTATTAGGATTTCACGTTTCATGGGTTGGTCCACTGTTAGGACTATAGATTATAAGAGATCCAGCCAGACTAAGTCATTGTGGAAGGGGGTTCTGTCCAGCTGTAAGATGGAAGGGCCATAAGAAGACATACTGCTGGAACAAAATGAGGGTGACAGTAGAAGGAAAAAGCCTCTTGTTAGCAATGAGACCATCATTGACTCCTATAGGAAATAGGGATTTTTGGATACCACTACCAGAGCCCAGGGTCTGGTTACTGGTGAGTTTCTTGGAGGATGTCCCACTAGGACAAAAGATTATAGAGGCCCGCTTGCCATGACATAATATAGGAGGAGGTCTTTATCAAGACCTGCTGTTTGGGAAGCTTCTCTCAGGGCCAAAAGGTTTAGGAGAGGGCTGTCAGGACCCAGTGTTTTTAAGGAAAAGGTTCCTGTAAAGACTTGAATGCTTCAACAAGTAGGAATCTTATCTGGAAGTTTTAGGGCACAACTTTCTGTGAGGACTAGAGATTATAGGGGTTTTCTATGATGTTGAGGGCAAGTGGAAGAGCCATAAGGAAACTGCTGTCAGGGTTTAAGTGCTGGAATACCAGGACCTAGCATTTGGAGCAGTGTGAGATCAGGACTAGGGCTAGTCAGGACAGGCTCTTTAAGGTCCAGTGTTGGCAAAGTAGTAGGACTACTCCAGGACCTGGGATGGCATAATGGGAAGCTAAGGGAAAAAGTTCCTGTCAAGATCTGACATTTGGAGGTGGAAGTGGGTTGGGGTAGAACACTACTATCAGGCCTACGGATTACAGGAATTCTGGAAGGGCCAGGAAGTTTTAGGGGACTTGGTACTTAGAGAATGTCTAGTCAGGATCACAAGTCCTTGTTTGTCTGCTGGGGAGGGGACTACAGAGTGTGTTGCAGGGATTATAGAGCTGGGTCAAAGGAAGGGAAGCTTCCGAGTATTTTAAGGAAGGGTTCGTATCAGGATCAGTGAGAGCTCCCAACAAGTCTGGAGATTTCAGGACTTTCATTGGAGCTCCGGGGTGGACCCTATCAGGACCTGGCATTTGTTGTCAGGGCTGGAATTTTCAAAGGGAAGCCTCCTGTAAGGCCTAGGGATTTTAGGGGCTCCTGTCGGTTTACAATTGTGGGAATGGAAGGGGTGAGGAGGAGTCTCCTTGTTAGGTTTGGAAATAGGAAGAACATCCTGCCCAGGATCTGACTTGTTTTGTTTTCCTTCCGGAGGGGGGTCGGAGCTGGTGGCTCCAGGGGCTCCTGGCAGGGCAGGCATCTCGGGGAGGCCTCCATCAGGACCCCATTTGGGGTCCACATTGTGGGGACCACAGCTCTCGTTTGGAGAGCAAGGGGCGCCTGGCACAGGGTGAGCTGGATAAACACTTGTCGGCTTCCAGGAAGCTAAGCAGTGTGATCGCGAGAGTAACAAAAACCACCGTAAAACAACAGCGACGATAAACAGCTGGCATCTCTGCTCTGGGTCAAGGTTCGCACAACGTTTTACAAATAGAACCTCTGGATCCTCACGGCAAGGGCCGGCCGTAACCATCATTATCCTCATTTTATAGAGGACGTAAACGAAGGCAGAGAGGTTAAGGGACGCGCCCAGGGTCCTGCAACCACTTACTAGGCGCCCACTATGTGCCAAGGACTGTGCAGCCGCCCTCCAGGAGCTTACCCCGAACGAGGGGGCCAACGAGCAAACACACGTGTACAGGATAAACAGGAGATGATTGGGGGGTGGGCACTGGAATTAGGGCTTCCTCTAGTGGGAAGTGCGCAGGCAGGATTCGAACTCGGGTCTCCGACCCCGGCACTTCATCCTCCCCGCCTCGGTCTCCTCTGAACGGCGGGGAGGTGGGGTTCCGAGCCCCCTCAGGCCCGCCCCCAGGGCTCCCGCAGAGGGGTCCGCGGGCCGCGGCCTCCCATCACCGGTCCTGCTCAGGCCCCAGCCTCCGCCCGGCCCGGCCCGGCCTCACCTTGGCCGCGTTCGCCAGCTGCACCAGCAGCAGCCCGGTGAGCGCCAGGAAGGACAGGCCGAACACGAAGCAGAGCCGCAGAAAGCCGCTCCACACCGTCGCCCCAGCCGCCACCGCCGCCGCCATCTCGGCCCGGTCCGGCCCGGCCTGGGCGCCGCTCCGCTTCCGTCCCGGTACTTCCGCTTCGGTCGCCCCGCGTCCTCTGGAGAAGGTCTTCCCCCCGGAAACGGCGGCCGCGCGCCTCGGGGCCGGCGAGCAGAGGTTCCGCCCTCCTCCCCCTCCCTCCCGGCTCGCTGCCTCTGGGAGTGTCCGCACGCTTCCCCCTCCAGGATGCTGATTGGCTATTGCGTTGAAATAACAACAGCCAGGATGCTGATTGGCTATTGCATTGAAATAACAGCAGCCCACATTCGCTTAGAGATCTGCAAATTACAAATAACGGCTCACTCTATCTTCACCCCCATTCTGGGAAGCGGGAGTGACTGTTGTCGGCATTTTACAGAGGAGAAAACTGAAGCGCACAGAGGTCAATCAAGGGCGACTGCCTTGGAGCCCAGGTCTAGCCAGCTCCAACCGTTGAACCACCTGGCTGCCTCAAGCCACTTTGGTCGGGATTCTAAGCGGGTCTGATGGGCTACTTTTGCTTAAGTTTATACAAGTTTACACACGCTATATCAAACTGCGTGCTTTTTCTTTTTGCCACTTATAGTATTTTCTTTTTTCAAGTTACATGTAAAGATAGTTTTCAACATTCACTTTTATAAGATTTTGAGTTCCAAAATTTTTTCTTCCTCCCTGCTTTCCCGCTCCCCAAGACAGCACGCAATCTGATACAATGTATCCATGTACAATCATATGAATCCTATTTCCACATCAGTGATGATGCGAAGGAAGAATCAGAACACGAGGAAAACCAAGAGAAAGATACAACCCAAAAAAGGGAAAATCGTCTGCTTCCTTCTGCGTTCAGACTCCATAGCTCTTTCTCTGGATGTGGATGCATTTTCCATCATGAGTCTTTTAGAGTTGTCTTAGATCTTTGAATTGCTGAGACGAGTTAAGTCTATCAAACTTGGTCATCACACAATGTTGCTGTTACTATTACTGTATACAATGTTATCTTGCTTCTGCTCACTTCACCCACCATCAGTTCTTTCCAGATTTTTCTGAAGTTCCCCTGCTCATCATTTCTTATAGCACAATAATATTCCATTGCGTTCACTGCATGGATGCCTTTATTCTGTCTCTCTCTTTTAATTAATATTTGTTTTCAGTTCTCTACAATCGCTTCCATAAGTCTTAGATTTTCTCCCACTTCCTCCCCCTTTCCTCCCCACTCCCACCCTGAGACAGCATGCAATCGTATATGGGTTCTACAGGTACATTCTTATTAAATACATTTTCACCTTAGTCGTGTTGTATAGAAGAATTAAAACAAATGGGAAAAACCATGAGAAAACTGAACCAAAACAAAACATAACACGAGAAAATATTCTGCTTCATTCTGTGATCCAATTTCATAGTTCTTTCCCTGGATGTGGAAGGAAGGCATTTTGCCTCCAGAGTCCACTGGGAACATTTTAGGTCCTAGCATTGCTGTGAGGTAGTAAGTCTACCAGAAAAATTCCTTGCATGCTGTGGTTGTTGCTGTGTACAAAGTTTTCCTGGTTCTGCTCCTTTCACTCAGTATCAGTTCATATAAGTCTTTCCAGGCCTCTCTGAAGTCTTCCTGTTCATCATATCTTAGAGTATTCCATTACATTCATATACCACAATTTATTCAGCCATTCCCCAATTGATGGGCATCCCCTTGATTTCCAGTTTTTGGCCACCACAAAGAGAGCTGCTATAAATATTTTTGTACATGTAGGACCCTTTCCCCATTTTTATGCTCTCTTTGGGATATAGACCTAGTACTGCTATTGCTACATCAAAGGGTATACACAGTTTTATAACCCTTGGAGAATAGTTCCAAATAGCTCTCCAAAATGGTTGGATCAGTTCACAACTCCACCAACAATGTATTAGTGTTCCAATTTTTCCCACAAATGATGTTCTCCATCATTTATCATTTTCTTTTTTATCATATTAGTCAATCTGATAGGTGTGTAGTACCTCAGTTATTTTAATTTTCATTTAATTTTTAATTTTAGTTTAGAACATTCTTTCATATGATTACAGATAGCTTTAATTTCTTCATCTGGAAACTGCCTATTCATATCCTTTGACCATTTCTCAGTTGGGGAATGACTTATATTCTTATAAATTTGACTCAGTTTTCTATATATTTTTAAAATGAGGCCTTTATCAGAGACATTGGCTGTAAAAATTGTTTCCCAACATTGTTTGCCTTTTTAAGGAGAGTGGGGAAAGGAAGAGAATTTGGAACTCAAAATTTAAAAAAAAATGAATGCTAAAAATTATTTTTATATATTATTGAAAAAATAAAATATTTTTCAAATTCTTAAAATAATTCTTAAAAGTTTATTCAAGTCTTCCCATTTCTTTCACAATTTCTTATGGCACAATAGTGTTCCATTATATTAATATACCATGATTTGTTCTGCCATTCTCTGAGTGATGGACACCCTCTAGTTTCCTATTCTTTGCCACTAACAAAAAAAGATTGTGTGTGTGTGTGTGTGTGTGTGTCTTTCTTTGATCTCTGGAATATGTTGGATCAAAGAGTATGCCACAGTCAACAGATAACTTTCTTTTTTACATTTCAATTTCATTTTCAATTCCAAGTTCTTCCTCTCCACCTACCCCCTCTCCTACACACTGAGAGAGCAAGAAAACAAAACCTAGTACAAATGACCCATAATTTTTGTTTCTTTTGTGGCAATTGGGGTGAAGTGACTTGTCCAAGGTCTTACAGCTAGTGAGTGTCTTAGATTACATTTGAATTCAGGGCCTCCTGATACCCCACATCTGCCCCTGACCTGTAAGTTTCAAAGCTGCCCTGCCTGTCTGATTCCTTCTCACCTTTTATCTCTTCTCCTCTCATTTAAGTTAGTAGAGAAAGAGATCTCTAAGCCACATTGTACTTGGGTCTTTGTACTCCCAGTGCATAGTGAAGTGCCTGGCACATAGGAGGCTCTTAATAAATGTTTACTGAGTGACTAGACTTGGAGTCAGGACACTTAAGTTTTACTCCTGACTGCCACTGTGTGAAGGGCACCTTCCACTTTTGAGACCTCAGTTTCCCCATTTGTAAAATAAAAACAATTCTCCCTCAACTCCCTTGCCTCAGGACTGTGTGGAAATTACTGTGTAAATCTTTTAGAGATATAGATTTGTGGGATATGAGTGTTTGTGGACTCTTAAGAGTACTGTGGGACTTGCTTTTCAAATCAAAAAAGATTCACATGTTTTTTTCATTTTTCCCCAATTACATATTAAAACAATTTTTCAACATTTTTTTAAGGTTTGAGCTCCAGATTCTATCCCTCTTTCCTTCTTCTACCCTCTCCTCAAGAGGGGGATAAGCAGCTTTTTTGGCTCCCTGCTTGTGGTGGTGAAGATGCAGCTTCTTTCCGTCACCCAGAATCAGGGTTCAGGCGACGCCTACGGTCACCCCGCAGCTTCCAGGCCAAGCCTCCACCTTCACTGCCATCATGCCGCCCAAGTTTGATCATCATGAAATTAAAGTTGTGTTTTTAAGGTGCACCAGTGGTAAAGCTGATGCTACATCAGCTCTGACTCCTAAAATTGGTCCGTTGGGTTTGTCTCCCAGAAAGAATGATGGCGACGTTGCCAAGGCAAAAGGTGACTTGAAAGAGCTAAGGATCACAGTGAAATTTACCATTCAGAACAGACAAGCCCAGATCGAGGTTGTGCCTTCTGCCCCAGCCTTGACCATCAAAACCCTAAATGAAACATCAGTTTCCATGAGATTGTCAACATTGCTTTACAGATGAGGCTCCGATCTGTGGTAGCCCTCTCTCCCTAATCAAAGTCAGCTGCAAGTCATGTCGCCATCTTGACATCATGGTCCTCTTTGCCAACAAAGGACAAACACAACACCAATCCTACTCTGGCGATCTCCTGAGGTAATCTAAGACAGTCTCAGTTGGTTGGGATTGGTCTGAGTCCAGGCCCTTGGGGGTCTTTCCTTCCCAGCCTCAGGCCCTGTCTGCCAAGGAGATATTCCTAAGGCACAAGTTTCACCTCGTTACTCCTCTGTTCAAGAAGCAGGGCTTCCTATTACCTTATAAATGCAAACCCCTTTGGCCTTTAAAGCCCTTCACAAACTGGTTCCAACCTCTTTTTTTCCCAGGCTAATTATACATGACTCTCCCAACCACTCTGCCCTCCAGCCAAACTGACCTCCAAATGGTTCTATTTACCCCACATCATATTTATAATAATTTATCCTCTGCCTTTGCTCCTGCCCCCAGGGCCTGTAATGCCTTTTCTCCTTACCTCTGCCCCTCCAAACCTCTACAGTTCCCTTTAAGGCTCCACCTTTTACAAGAGATCCCCCTTTCCCAAATTACTAACTGTTTTCTATTTATTTTATATAATTATCTATGTACATACTGTCATTATCCTTTCTTCTCCTTATCCCCACCCTGAAAATTCCTGGGAGGCTGTGACCTCTTCATTTTTTACCTTTTGTCCATGGTGCCTAACACAGTGCTTGGCACATAGTAAACACAATAAAGGCTTATTGAAGTGAATCACATTGGGGAATATGAGCAAAAGACTGTGGAGAGGATAATGATTCATCAGTCCAGAGTACAGGCCCAGCCTTCTGTTGGTTCCTGTAAGTTCCTCCAAACACCCCTGACTGCCTTGTAATATTAAATCATTCTCTTTAAAAAGTGTCAATGAAGCATCTGATATTCGTGCTGCTGAATTTCTCAAATTGAGGAGATTCTGGTACCTGATACAAGACCTGTGCTGGACCCTGACCCCAACAAGTGAAGCCAGAGGGCTTCTTACCCTTAGAGGATCTATATCTTAGCACAGCGACATCTTGGAAGTGTGACAGGGTTGTTGTTTTAGCCTGTTGCCCTAGGCAGGATGGGTTTCTATGGGATTAGAACTTCAGTGTCCAAGGAATAGACTAAGAGAATTCACCTCTGAGTCATCCAAGGCCCATTTCTCAGCTGTCTTCCTTGGAACTGGCCTCAGTTCTGAGTTTTAGTGAGATTCTGGACTTCTCAGTCCAAAGGATTTCATTGCTGAAAGTCGATCTGGGTGAACTGACTTCATTCAGTTGAACTGACCCCAAGAAAGCCTTGAAACCTTAACCTAAAGAGTCCAGGAGCCATGAAAAGTCAAGAGAAATGAACAGAAAGCGTAGGGTAAGGTGAGACCAGCCCCAGACTCCCTCTAGGCTCTCCCACAGCCCTTCAGAAAACTGCCTTCCACCCCTTGCAGGGACTAGCTTTCTCAGTGAGCTCTGGGAAGTAGAGGCCTGTGGATGAGACTGTACTTTATTCATATTTGTATAATAACAATAGCTAGCATATACATAGTGCCTACTATGTGCTGGCCACTGTGATAAACACTTTACAAATATTATCTTATTTGATTATTACAACAGCTCTGGGAGATAGGTGCCATTATTTATCCCCGTTTTACAGATGAAGAAATGGACTCAGAGAGATGAAGTGACTTTCCCAGAGTCATACAGCTAGGAAGCATCTGAGACCATATATGAACTCAGCTCTTCCTGGTTTCATATCCAGCCCTCTACCCACTTTACTGCCCATACAACAGTCAATAAATGTATGTTGGAGGAAAAGTGGATGAAAGATCTGACCTGCTCCACAAGGAATAGAAAGGGCAGCGTTTTGTGTGTCCCAGTAACAGCCAGTCTGGCAACATCCCCCACAAAGGCTAAACTCTGCAACAGGCTAAGTTTCCTTTCTTGAACTCTAGTCAGCAACTGGCTAGGTTAAAATTTTAACTTCTATTTCTCCTTTTTTTTAAAAAAAAAATCTTATTTCTAATGGAAAGGATGTAGTGGCATTTTGCCCCCTCCTGTGGTGGTCAGATGGGACTGGTGTCCCCATACCACCAAGGCCAGGCCCAGGGACACACTGCCCATTGAGGCCATGGTAGGCTGGTGATGCCCCTCTCTGGTTTCCATGGCACCCATTATAAACCCTTGGCTTCTGAGTCTTCTCTCCTCTCCACTCCTCCCTTAATGGGTCATTAGGACTGACAGCTGTGGTATGAGTCATTCCCTCATCCCTTGAAGACTCCTCTTATTTCAAGTTGAAAAAGATTCTTTCTGAGAAAGTCACATGAGAGAAGTGATCTTGTTTTTCTCTACCCAGAGATGCAGAAAACTGGCCCCTGGAGAGGGAGCAGACACTTTTCATATTTCCTAACTCAACCACAATCTGCCATGGCCTGCTGTGCAGAATCACGGATGACTGTCTCAGCTACAGCAATGCAACTTACCTTTACTGTGCTTTTATGGAATTTACTCCTGGTCTTTTGTCTACTCTCCTCCCTGACCTTCTCCAGGTATCCTTTTTTGCCATCTGTAAAAGGTGGGCATTAGACTACATAAACAGTAGTCTCATAGTATCCTAGATGCTCTGTTGAACATTTAAAGCTCTTCAGAACCCAATTCCATCCTACCTTTCCAGCCCTGCTCACAGCTCAACACATCTTCTTCAATCAATCTTGTGACCTCCTGGCTGTTTCACCAACAAGATACTCCATCTCTCAGCATTTTCTCATGCCTGGAATGCCTTCGTTGCTCCACTTTATTGACCTCCCTGGCTTCCTGTAAGTCCCAATTATAATGTCATCTCCTATAGGAAGCTTTCCCTCTTAATTTCAGTGCCTCCCATCATTGTAGTAATGTATCATATGTAAATACAAAATGGTAACTGTTTCTCTTTTACCCAGGAATCCTGAGGGTCTTCCCCTCCCAGTTTGATCCTTTTTTTTTTTTTCAATTAAAGGGACCATATGTTGAGTAACTACTTAAAGAAATCAATTCACGGAATGGGTATATATCACTCAAAGTGAGAATCTGATAAGACCTTAGCCTAAAATGACCAGGGTCTCCCATTGCATCCTGGGCCATCTCCAGTCATCCTGATGAACATCAGGCCACTAGACCCAGATGGCTCAGGAGAAGTAAGTGAGGATGGTGACCTTGCATAGCCCTCCGTCCCTCAAAACAAAGTGAACTGCAAGCCGTGTCATCACCTTGGTCCTCTTTGAGAATGAAGGATAAACACAATTCCAGTGCCTCCTATCATTTAGATATTTCCTTCTTATCCTGGGGACAACTTGTTTATGGTGTTTGCATGTTTTTTTCCCCAAACCTGTAAGCTTCTTGAGAGCAGGGACTGTTTTTTGACTCTTTTTATATCGCCAGAACTTAGCAGAGGGCCTGGCACATAGTAGGTGCTTAATAAATAATGATTAATTGATTGCTATTGATCAACCTCGAGGTTATCTAGCCCGACTCCCTCCTTTTACAAATGGGGATGAGTGGTCAAGGTCACACAGGTAGTAAGTGTGAGAAATGAGATCTCTAAACTTCCTTATACTGCTAATATTTTGGGGGATTCTCATGTCGCTCTTGCAGGGGCGTCACAGGCAGATTTAAGGGCTCTCCATGACAACTGTCTCTCAGGACCCCCAGGAAACATCCATGACCATGGAGAACATTTGTCCTCTGGTCAGGGAAATTCTCAGACCTACCCAACAGTCTCCTCTCCTGTTGCTTAGGAAGTGATTCTCAACTTGAAAAGTGGGAGCTCATTGGGTACCTCTGCTGGTCCAGGCACAATTGCTGGAGCCCACAAGACCAGGCAGAAACTTAGGGCCAGGGACGTTGCTATCGCTAGTTGTGGCTGAAAAGAAGGGTTTGGAGAGAAAAAACGACAAGAGAAAGAGATCAAATGAAACCATAGTGTGAAAATTTCCAGTCCTTTTTGGAAATGGAAGTTGTTAATATCCTCTTTGTTCTTATGCTGGTCTGTTCCAGCAGTGAATGAGTTCTCCAGAGCTGATTCTCAGAAATGAGGAGAACAGGCCCCTCTGGAAGCTGTAGGAGAATCAGGCCCCCCAGGGAAGCACTTACATACAGGGGACCTGTGTCTGTGTGTGTTTGTGTGTGTACAGCCACATGACTGTGCGCATGAACACAGACACATATTATTTCTCAGTCTTCAAAAAAACCAGTATAAAACATTCAGGATTTCTCTCAAGTGGAAAATTCATTTAAAACAAAACAAAACAAAAATAACCTTCCCTAAGGAAGGAACAGAGTTTGGACTCTGTAGGCCAATAGGCTTGGCCTTCTTGCTGTGGTCTACAGAGAAGCTATGGAATTTCTGAGAGCTGCCTTTGGGCTGCTGAGGGGAAGGAGGCTGGAAACATAGTGGAAAGTTAAGAGCTAGGTGTGAACAACCTCCTGGGTGGAGCAGGGGGGCAAGATATAGGACTGAGCTCTAAGCAGGTATAAGAACACACCTGGATATGAATTATGAGGGACAACCTCCTAGAGTGTGGAAAGTTTGTCTGGCTACCTTGGGCTGGGAGACCGCATGTGGAGGGAGAAAATGCAGATTAGTAGGTCTGAGAGGGACCTTCACTGTCATACACTCCAAGCTCTTCATTGCATCAAGCTGGAATAAAAAGCACTGGACAGGGGAAAAGGAAGGGGTGCGTGTGTGTGTGTGTGTGTGTGTTAGGGGTGAAAGTGGGGACAGTACCCTGCCCTGGCATTTTTCCTTGTTGTACCCATGTTAACAGTTGGCCAGTGTCTCTCATAGTGACTCTCCTAGATATCTAAGCTTCACCATATTGTAGTGGTGAAATTTGAACTCAGGTCTTTCTGACTCCAGGTCCAGAGCTCTATCCACTGACCAATCTAGCTGCTTAGTCTTTGCTGAATTTTAGGACACTTTGTTTCTTATGGCATCTAGTCTAGAGTTGAAATGTAGCCTCAGGTACTTACTAGCTATGGTAACCTGGTGCAAGTCACTTAACCCTGTTTGCCTCAGTTTCCTCACCTGTAAAATGAGCCAGAGAAGGAAATGGCAAACCCCTCCATTATCTTTGTCAAGAAAAACCCAAAGGGAGCCACAAAGAGTCAGACACGACTGAACAATAAGTTTTGTTTCCTGTTCTTCAACATTACAAACAACATTGCTAGGGTTATTGTTGTATGGATTGACAGAAAACTGCCATTAACCTCTTTGGGGAATAATACCAGTGGTGCAATCACTAGGTAAAAGAGTATGGACACTTTGGTGACTTTTAGCATATAATTCTATACTTCTTTTAAAAAAAGACTGAACTCATTAATAGCTTTAGCAGCACTATGGATGTGTGTCTGTTTTGATCACAGCTGTGCTAACAAGAGACTTGGGTTATCTCTTACTATATGGGCCAGTCTGATGGGGGATCAGGTGAAATCACAGAGTTGTTTTGATTTGCATGGATGTATCTGGTCATTTGAAATTGCGAACATTTTTATTCCTTTCAAGAATTGCTTGTTCATAGCCTTTGAGCATTTCCCCATTTGTCTACGTGTAAGAGAATAGTCCTTGTTCTTAGAAATCTGTATCAGTTCCTTATATATTTTGCATGTCAGACATTTATTAGAAATGTCTGCTACAAAGCTTTTCCCCCCTGTTCATTTTTCCTTTACATTTTGGATAAATATCATTTATTTAGTCCCATCATTTTTCTTGGCATGTCAATAATTTACCTCCTCTCTACAGTTGTGAAACATAGAATTAATAAAAAATACAGTATCCAGAACAAAATAGGTCTCTAATTTCATATTATTGATTATATATTTGTATGTGTATATATATCACCCATAAATACATATACTTATGTATACATATATACGTCATATATATAATCATCCATATATACACATATATGTGTACACATGTATATGTATATATATATGTGTGTGTATATACATATATATACATATATATATTTGGATGATTAATTATAAATTTATTGTGGTGTATGGTATCAGATGCTGGCCTTTTCTGGGTCTCTGTTTCTTTCCTGAGTGGCATGAAAAAATCAGCCTAGATTAGGGGTTCTAGAATTAGGGGTCCTAAGGGTTCTTGGGTCTGTAGATAGATTTTGGGGTATTTTTCTTAGGGCTTTTTTTTCAGGTAAAGTAAAATATTGTGCGTTGAAAAACTAGAATATCGTTTCAGCTGAATCAAGAGGCAAGGGCATTTGTCTACACCTAGGTCAAGGGAGTCCTGAAACAAAGTATACGGAGGGAGACATCAGGAGAGACTACCTCAGCTCCAGACGGAAAAGAAAATGCAGCCCCGAGGCTAGGTGGCAGGACATTCTGGAGGGAAGACCCCCAGAGGCTTGTTGTCTGCTTATCCCCAGCTCTCCTTCCCAGGCCTTTTCTGTGGGACAGAAAGCTTGCAGCCCCATTCTCCAGACACCAAAGGGATAGGAGGGGGTTGGGACATTGGTTGTCCTGCTAGGCATGTTTGGGTCCCTCTGGCACAGAAGGAGTTGGGGCGTTTTCAGGAACTCAGAATCAGCTAAAGCTTCCATGCAGCTTTCGTTCCTCCCCCAAGCAGATGCCTATGTGTGGCACCCAGCCTCTCCAACACAGACCACAAGGCTGATTGAGAAAGCGTCCCACAGGCATGTAGGAGAGGAGGGTCTGAGCTAGCAGTAACCCATCCCCTAACCTAGGCACTAGGTAGGACAGTAGGTAAGAGCTCTGGACTTGGAGTGTAGGAGAGTTGAGTTCAAATCCTGCCCCAGACATTTACTAGCTGTGTGACCCTGGACAAATCATTTAACTAAACTCCCTCAGTCTAAGTTTTCACCTCCATAACATGGGGATAACAATAACACTTATCTCTCACAGGGGTGTTATGAAAATTAAATGAGATTATATATGGGGAGACAGAGATCCAGAGAGTTCAGTGTGTATACACACACACACACATATATATGTATATATATGCATCTATATCTATAAATGGCTATACAAATGCTAGCTATTACTATCACTAGGTTACCCAAGTTCCCCAGTGCTGGAGGTCTTGGCCCTGTGACCCTTTATGCTTCTAATTATTTTTCTCCCCTTGCCCCTCAATCTCAAATCCATAAGCACGTATTAAGTGCCTCCTAGGTGTCAAACTTTCTTTTTCCCTGCTTTGTTTTTTCATTCCTCCAACCTTAGATGACAATAAACTAAGCATCAGAGATGTGACCGGTAAAAGCCTAGTTCTTGTCATTTGCTTCTGGTACTTACAAGCTGTGAAACCATAGTGTTGTCTTTCTGTTTCTCCATCCATGAAATGGGGGTAGCAATGCCTGGCTCCCTCCCCAACCCCATCTCTGGATGAAGGAGATGAAAGGGAAGGTGCCTAAAAGGAGACTCCTCAGTTTGGACCGGGGAGATGTCCTGGGGAAGGAGGGGTCATCAGCGCGGAGAGTCACAAGCTCTTCAGCAGATCATAGATTTTGAACTAGAAGGAACCTTAGAGACTAGTGAGCCTAGGCAAGGATTTATGGGTCGTCCCTCTAGAACTTCAGAACCCCCTCAAGAACCTCAGAACCTCAAGTACTAGAACCTCATCATTTACCCATGAGGAGCTGGGACTCAGAAAGCTTAAATAACACTCCCAAAGTTATACGGATGATTGCGGGGAATATGTGGCATGGGAGGGGCGGGGCTCAGAAAGTAATAGTTTCCAGAGCCTCGGATCACAATGCTTAATCCATCAGTGCTGATCTAGGGTTGTGAGCCGGAACCTGTTGTGGGAGGCAGTGTGTGGGTGTGTGCTGGGCTCAGGGAAAAGCCTTCCCTCCCCTCAGGACAGGTTGGAGGAATATCCTTTGCTGGGTTTTCAATATCTCTTCCCGGCACGTCTCCCTTGCCATCCCCTCCATTGCCACCCCCATCCCCATCTCTCCACGAGACTAAACCATCCCAAACAGGCCTAAGAGGATGTCAAGAGGGGACAAAGGGGCCGTTTCTAAAAGCAAGTCAGGCCATCAGGAGGAGCAAAGGCAGGAGGTGGTAATTTATGCATCTAGGACAAGGTGGGGGAGAGAGGGTGGGAGCCAAAGGCAGGAGATGCTATCGCTCTCCCAACCTGACTCTCCCGATGGAGAAGCTGTCACTGGCAAATGACTTGCCAGAGGGCCGTGGGGAAGGTCTGACCTTAGCCTTCACCCACTAAATGCTGTTGGGGGGCTGGACTCTGGTCCAGGGGTTCTCCTTCTTGTCTCACGTCCCCTTTTGACAATCTGCCGAAGCCCAGGAACCCCACAGCAGAATCATGTTTGTTACCTGCATTCACATTTGAAGGAAGTGCTACATTTCAGTTAGAGGTTAGTGAAAATAAAGGTGGGTTCTTTTTTCCTCATTCAGGGACTCTGTGAAACTTTCAGATCCCTGTGGACTCTAGGTCAAGGATCCCTGCTGTAGAGGGTAAGTGAGCAGGATCATTCCGAGTTTCACCATCCCATACCTCCAGAAGACTCTCACCTTTTCTCTCTACTCCTGTGTTCTCTTTCTTTTTTTCTCTCTTCCTTCTCTTCTTTTCTCTCTGTCTGTGTGTCTGTCTGTCTCTATCTCTATCTCTCTCTTTCTCTGTCTCTCTCTATCTCTATGTCTCTTTCTCCAAGCAAAGTCACAGGAAAGGAGGCAGCCATGAGTGGTGAAAAATCATAGACCAGGGAGTCAGGATCCTTGGGTTCTGGGCTTAGCTCCATGACCAACCTTCAGTGTTACCTTAGACAAATCACTTCCCCCTCTTGACCTCAGATTTGTCATCTGTACAATCACAGGGTAACAGGTCCAGAACTGGAGGCACCTCAGAGGTATTCTAGTCTAACCTACCTATTTTACAACAGAAGAAACTGATGCCCAGGGAGTTTAAATGACTTGTCCAAGGTCACACAGTGTCAGAGGCAAGATTTGAAACTTGATTCAATAATTCCAAAGCTAACTCTCTTTCCCCTGTACCACTCTTATTTTTCCAGGCCTAAAATTCCATGCTCCATATTATTTGGTCAGCTGTGGGCTTATGTATATATTTTTATTTTTAATTTCCATGGAAAATTTACAGCCAAACCACTGACTGATCTTCCCTTCTTTGGCTCTCCCCCTCCCAGCATCCCTAACCCTCCTAGTGAGCATCCAGCCCTGGAGGAAATTCTGCACCCTTGGCTCACTTCCTTATTGCTCATTGGCCAATTGATCCCAACGTGGGCCATTGTTCTTTGGGCGATAGTTTTTTAAACTCAGAACTACAGAATTTTGGACGTGCAAGGGACTTCTGAGAATATCTGAGGAATCTCCTCTGCCTCGTGGTGGACAGTCATGATAGTTGGGAAGTTTGTTCTTATGTTGAGTCAAAGAGGCAGTATGATGTTGGCTAAAGACCACCAGAATGGCGATGAGCAGATTCAGATTCAAGTCGGGCCATTTAATCTATTTGGGCCCCAGTTTCCTCACCTACAAAATGGAAGGATGGGAAGAGGTAACTTTGAAGGTCTAAAAATGCTATGACATAGGATTCTTCTCTCCATTGCTCCCAGTTCTGCCATTAGAGAATTAACAGAACAATCTAACCCCTCTTCCACAAGTCCTTCAAATAACTACCATCATCCTCTTTTCTAGGATGAACATCCCCCGGTGCCTCAGTGTCTCCTTCAGGGGTATGGTCTCTCTTCCCTAGTTGCTTCTCTAGAATCTCCAAGTTCAAGAGCTTGGAAATCTAGTACAGTGTAGCAAGGTGAGTAGAATGACGGACTTGGATTTAGAAAGACCTGAGTTCAAATCCTGCCTCTGAAACTTACTCTATGACCATTACCATGGATAAGTCACTAAACCTCTCAGTCTCAGCTTCTTTTTAGTACCTTGACACATAAAGTAGATGCTTAATAAATGCTTATCCCCTTTCCTTTTCCCTTCCCCTAATCATACTCCCACCTCCATACCACAGAGCTCAAGGCCTGCCCCAAGGCCCTTCAACTCAACCTACCAACTCCTCCACAGAAGCACTGAGTAGTCTCTTGAGATGAGATTTCATTTTATTGATACATTAGTCTCACAGATAAACCAGACACATCCAGAAAGACTTCAAGAAGAAAGTGCCAACAGAGGACCCAAAGGGAGAGGCAGGGAAGGATCTCATCCCATCTCTCCTCGCTCTGAGCCTAGAAAGATATTTCACCTACAGGAGAGCAGGCTGTTGCCATGTGGTCCAAACTGAGGACACCTAGAGCTAAGGGACTGGAATTATCTATGGGAAGAACTAGTTAAAGGCAGAGAAATAGAAAACATCAGAAAATACCCATTCCTCAAGTGCATTAGGCATAGAAACACTAAGTTCTAAAAACATATTTTTCATACTTCTTGTCAGAAACCAAACTTCCATTGAACATGGGCTCCACTTACATAAGATGAAACCTGCCATGGCTCTCTTGCCAGGCATGAATCTGATGCCCAGGGTAGGCTGGCTCAACCCCACAGAAAGCCTGTAGTCCCAACCCTCAGCGTACAAGCAACTGCAGAGGAGGTATCTCAGTCAACAACTATGGAGACATTTAAAGAAAGCTAATGAGACCCTAGAATTCCCCCAGCCCCATCCCCCAAGGAGCTTCAAACATTCCCAAGATGCCTTTGCCAAGCACAACTTGCTAAGTGAAGTCTTAAATATTTGGTTCTGAAATTCAATTTAGGCTTGACCAAAAAGCACATTGGGTGAGGCAGTGATGTCATGGCTTAGACCACCCAATCATTTCCTCTTGTATACCTAGAAAGCCTTGGGCACCAGAAGACTCTCCAAAGGTCATCTAATCCCTTCCCCTGTTCCTGGAGTCTTACCTCTAAGAAGTCAAGGAACATTCATCTTCCCTGATCTCTAGAGTCATCAGAGAAGAGGACTCAGCTTTTCTTGGTCCCCAGTGCCAATGTCTTCAAACATGGGGAAGACAGGTTAATACATCAAGGCAACAACTTGCAGGTGCGGTATATTCAGATTTTGTGAAGAGCCTTTGAGAGACTAAATGGGGTAGTAGGGTATTATAATAAAGGATGGGAGGAGATTCAGCTTACTCCAGGAATCAGGAGCAGCTATGGTTTATGCCCAGGTGAGCAGGGATTAATCTGTTTCTGAGGGGCCAGAGAGGGGAAATGGCAGAAGATTTGAAAAGAACCTAGCTGAAGTGGAGAGGCATGGTCCTTGCTATGTAATAGTTTAGTTTAGGGTGGGGCAGGAGGAAAATAGTGGGCTCCTGACCCCACAGAGTTTGCTGATGTTGCCCAGAATGATTGTTTGGACTGTATCTGTTCCTTCACTGCTTCTGTGCCTGGGTAGAGGCTGGGAGGGAGGTATCTTGTCAATAAACCTGTGAAGCAAGACAATGTGGCTGCAAGACTACTCCTACATGTCTCCAACAGGGAGTATCAAGGAGCTGGGTGGTGTCTCGGAGGCTCGGAGTTCTATTGAGAACTAACAAGGTGGTTTTTCGTCCTCTCTCTCCTGTCCCATATTTTACCATCTTCTGTGAGGTGTGGGGACACTGGCAGTGAATGAATAGAAAGGTTGTGAAATTCCACAAATCTGTGGAGTTTCCTATGGGAATTCCAGTAGGATCACCATTGTCTGACTTCTCTAGTGTAAATAGCTTCTCTGATACTCCAACCTGAAAAGCTTGAGTAGCAAACTCTCACCATCTCACCAGCTCCCTACAGAATGTCACAGCTGGAAGGGATTCATCTGGTCCAACACTCCCTGTTTTTCAGGTGAGGAAGCAGTGGAAGTGACTTGTCCAACCAAGATCAGAAAAGTTACTGATGGCAGGTAGACATAAACCCAGGGTCCTTTGGCAGCTGGTCCAGTATTCCTTTGAATCTCCACTCTACAGTGTCCTCCTCTTCCCACCTTCTGTACCCCTGGGTATTCCCATCCCAGCAACCAACATGTGTCCACTCATACACCCAAGTCTTAGGCTATCCCCTTGCCTTCACTTTCCCCATCCCTTCACCCTCTATGTCCTGTGCTGTTCACCGCAAGGCCTAACTAGCTGACTGGCTAAGCCCATGTCATAAAAATTGATTACAGGATTAATAGGGATAATAATTTTCAGAAAACCTATCTGTTATCATTTTAACTAGAAGCCTCCACTCTTTACCCAAAAGGAGTTTCTGATGTTGGCATTCTAGGCATATTCTGGAAGCCCTCTCCAGCTGCTTGTGGCAGGTGTACCCATCCTGGTGCCATCACTCCTGCACTTTCTCCCTTTCTCCTTTTTTATTTCTCTTGCTGCCTCACCAGCCCTGTCTCACCTCACAACTCCTTCCATAGAAGAGACAGAATGGTGGAGTGGAAATTAGGTCACACTGGGAGGCAGGAGACCTGGGTCTCTTCCACTGCCTTGCTGTGTGACCCTGAGCAAGTTGCTCAATTCTGATCTCATCTGTAAATGGAATGAGTTGGATAAGATGGTGTCTAAGGCCCTTTCTGGATCTAAATCCTATGTGCTGAGTGAATAAAAACCTGATGGACCTATGGCATGGCTTTCTGTGATGGAGCCCACGAGTCATTACTTGTTTCCTTCTGATCACATGTCTGTTCACTGGAAAATAAGGGCCAGCTCCTGGCAGCCCCTAGACATGGTTAAAGAAAGTGAATTCCTAGAAAAGAGTGAGCTGTGGGGGACACACTCCAGCAACTAGATCAGGGCAGTGTTGAAGGTTCATTAAACACATGATCGGTCGTATAAAAACCATAGATAAAACCAGACGGGATCTCTAAGCACAGGCTACAGTTGAGAGAGGCCCAGAAGGGAAGGAATTGATGGAGCCTCCCACAGAGGGAAGGATTTGGTCCAGGAAGCAGGGACCTGTTTTGCATCTGGGCCAAGCCTGACAGCTTTCCTGAGCTGTTAGCTTGGGGGTGTATGTGGTTTGTATGTGTATGGGTGTGTGTGAGTGAGTGTTCACACACACACACATCTCACTCTTTAGTTATGCCTCTGACGTGCTGAAATGGAGAGAGAGAGAAAAAAAATGAGAAGTGACAATAAGCCTAAAAGAAATTAGACTTTTAACAGAGACCTAAAAATTCCTTCCTTCCCCCCTTCTCCCTTCCTGACTTGCTCCCCCCGTATTCACTCATCTCCTCATGTGACTTTCCACTAGAAAGTGAGGGCCTCCTTAGGGGAGGCTTGGGGGCCTCCTAGGAATTTTGGGGGGCTGAGGGAGTTGAGTGAGGGGCTATTGGTCAAGCCTGGGGTATTCAAGGTAGGGAGGGGTCGGGACAGAGAAGGCAGACTGCAGGGCTTGTCTGGGACCTCATCAAAGGAGGGAGGCTCTAACTGGCTCTAACTTTCCCAGGTGGATGAAACCCCATTATGGCACTCACTTATCTTCACTCCCAGATACAGTCTCCACAAAGGGGATCTCTTCCTTCTCTACCTTCCCCATGATGAGACGCTGCTTGTCTAGGTTTATGATGCACTGAGAACAAAGCTTAAAATTAGCTCTCCTCACTGCCCAAGGTCCCTCATCCCCAGAGAGCCAGGGGACCATGAGGAAGGAAAGCCAGCCCTACCTTCAAGGACCGAAGAGTCTGGAGCCCAAGAGTGAGAGTTTTGTCATTGTCCTCTGGAAAAGAAGGAAGATTGTGTAGTAAGTATGTGATACCTGTGGGTACAGAAGCGAATTCCTAGAGGTGGTAACTGGGACAAGGGGTGTAGGGACAGGTAGCACAGAGGGGTGTGTGTGTGTGTGCATGTGTGAGTGTGTGTGTGTGCATGTGTGAGTGTGTGTGTGTGAGTGTGTGTGTGTGTATAAAAAAAAATCATTCCTTGAACACAGCTGCCTCTCTCCTGAGGATGATGAGACTCCTTTACCTTGACTGCACACTGCTATTTCTAATTAATCCTCATCAGGCCTCCTGAGGTAAATGCTTGCGACTTTATCAAGCCCAGATAGGATCACTGACTGACCCCACAAACCTTGGGGCAGAGAAGCGATGAAACTAACATGAGGTCTGGGGGAGTTTTGTGAGGGGAAGGAAAGCACTGGGGGTGGTTCCCAGCCCTCAAGGCCCACTCACCGACCACAGCTGCTGGGCAGTCCAGGCGGAGGGATCCCAAAGTAAGTGCAAGGTGTTCAATCTGACCCACGACTTTGAGATGCCGGGGCAGGGAGAGCTTCTCTCCATCATGTTTGTGAGACTTAACATGGTCCTTTAGCCTGCACCAGAGAAGAAAACACCCAGAGCTGTGGTTGCAGTTTAATAAGGTCTGTGGCCTGGGCTTCCTGGTGAATGTGGCAGGTGACTCAAGCCCGTTTGCACAAGCCTGTCTTCGTTAGGAGAGATGGAATACTCCATGATTGGAGCCTGCACTGCTGTGATGGTGGTGAGATTAGAGCCTAGAAGACAAGAGTTCCTGATTGTCTGGCTTCTGTCTCTGAGAGAGAAGAACAGCCCAGCTCCAGATTCTCTTCAGGGAGAGAAAGATTCTGGGAAGAAGAGAGGGGTGGTTAGCGTGCTCATCCCTAACCTCAGCTCATCACACTAGAGACTTTGGAGAACTTCTCCTTGGGTGAGAATCTGGAACCACATGTCTTCTCTCTGTCTAAACTAGAAGGCAGAAGACCAAGATCTCCCCAACTTTGCCCATCACACAGTACTGTGGAGTATAATCAGTCTCTATTAATGAGGAAAGTCTTATGCAGTTGGGTGTGAGCTCCTGGTTACACTGGTATTCATTCAGGCTATGTCTGCTCATTGACCTACATCAGAAATTTCATAGGGGATCCCTTAGGAACATTTTATACAGAGATGAGCCAGTTGGTTTACACCAAAGTAGGTCAGGTCATGGCTCTTGACTATGAAGATTGGGAGGCAGGGTGGTAGTTGTAGTAGAACAGTCACTGTACATAAGTTTGAATCCTGGTACTTGTCACCTAACTGCCTGTGCAGTCTTGGGCAAGTCATTTATCTTGACCTTTGTTTCCTCATCTGTAAAATGAGGGGGTTGGATTAGACAACCTCCAACATCCCTTCCAGGCAACTAGGTAGCACCAAAGTTCATAGAGCGCTGAGCCTGGAGTCAGGAAGATTCATCTTCTTGAGGTCAAAACCAGCCTTAGACACTGTGTGACCCTGGACAAGTCACTTAACCCTGTTTGCCTCAGTTTCCTCATCTGTAAAATGAGCTGGTGTCTTTGCCAAGAAAACCCAGAATGGAATCTCTTCAGAGTTGGACATGACTGGAAAATGACTGACCCAAAAGGTCTCTTCTAGCTCCTCTGATGGTGACTTACTTTATTCTTGGGTAGAATGGATTAGATGGTAGGAGGGAGATCCAGCCACACAAGTCATGGGTAAAGCCTAGCCTGGTTAGACAATGGTTTATATGAAAATAGGTCCCATAGTTTTAATGAACCCTAAACTTAATGGGAGCTATCCATAAAGTGATACAGCTTCCAAAAGAGAGGATGCAGTCTTTTAGGTGACATAAGCAGAATATTTGGAATGAGGAAGGATGGAGTCCCATCATATTTTGCCCTAACTAGCCCACATCTGGAACATTGTGTTGAGTTCTTGGGGGGCACCATTTTAGGAAGGACCTTGGTGAAATGGACCACATTGAGAAGATGCAACTATGGTAATGAGAAGACTGGAAACCATGGCATATAAGAATCATATGAAGGCACTAGGAGGGCCAGAAAGTAAAAGAGGGTTAGACTTATTTTTCTTGAATAGATTGTCAAGCCATGTGTAGAAAATTATAGATGGCAGAACATGGCACCACATAAGCAAAGGTTTCCTAATAAGCAGAGCTATACAAAAATATAATGGACTGCCTCTAGAGGTACTGAGTTGCTCATGCCCAAAGGCCTTCTATGTACTTCTAGGTAGTACAACTATTTTTATCCTCACTGTGTGTGTTTGTCCTTCGTTGCCAAAGAAGACCATGCCATCAGAAAAATAATGACATGACTTGCACCTGACTTTGTTTTGAGTGAGGGAGTGCTGCGCAGGTCACCAGCCTCACTTCTCCTCTAGAACCATCTGAATCCAGTGACCAGATATTCATCAGGATGACTGGAGATGACCCAGGATAAGGCAACTGGGGTTAAGTGACTTGCCCAAAGTCACGCAGCTAGTTTGACATAGCTAGGTTGACAGCCAGTAAGTGTCTGAGGTGAGATTTGAACTCAAGTCCTCCAGACTCTTGCACTGGTGCTCTGTCCACTGCACCACCTAGCTGCCCTTATCCCCATTGTACAGAAAAGGAAACTGAGGCTCTGAGAAATTGTGGCAAGTCCATAGGTATACTAGGATTTGAATCCAGGTCTTTTGCTTCAAGGCCAGTCCTCTATCCTGTTTCTCATGCATATATTAGGATAAGATGGTTAATATCTACCTTAGGTAGACAACTGGGCCAAGAATGGATGTATAGAGTCATGGAGTAAGTTGTTAACCTGGGAAAGCCTTAGCCAAAGTGCCCACATTAGTGAGAAATTACACAGTTGCCTTTATGAGGAATCCCAGGCTGGACAGTAATTCTCCCATAGCAGTGGGAGAGGCCATTTTAATCTGTATTTTGAGACAATGGGACTCCTCAAACTAAATATGGTGGACACATCTGGCTCCTCCTCCTTCCATTAGTTAGATGCCCCAAGCTTCCTTACTCTGCTGTTACTAACTTCCTTTTTTCTCACCAATTCAATTAGTTCAATTCAACATACATGTATTATTAATTGTCTACTATATGCAAAGCAGTGTGCTTCATGGTGGAGATAAATATACTTCCCAATGGGGGAAATGTTAAAGGTCAAATCAATAGAATTTGTCAATGGTTTGTATATGGGAAGTGACAGTGTGGCATGATTTTAAATTACTCTGAAACTTGACAGTGGATGAGTTGGAAGATGGTGGTAAATTCAACAGAAATAGGGTAGTTTGCAAGAGGGGTGGATTTGGAAGGAAGTCACCTTCCAAAGTTTGGTTTTGTGCATATTCAAATAAAGGTACCAGAGAGACCTCCAGGTAGAAAGAGCCTACAGGTAGGCAGCTGTTGGTGCAAGACTGAAATTCAGGGGGCAGATTAAGACTGTATACATAGATTTAGGAGTTGTCCGCTGAGAGGTGATGATTGAACCCATGGAAGAAAATGAGATCACTAAAAAGTGATAGGAAGAGGAGGTATAGTTTAAAATGTTGGGGGATACCCTTGCTTTGGGAGCAGGGGGACAATGAAGCATCACCTGAGACTGAGGAAGTCAGACAAATAGTGGGAAAATCAGGAAAGCAAAGCGCTACAGGTGCCAAGGGAAGAGAAGGGAGCCAGGAGAAGGGGATGGTGAGCAGTGTTGAAAGTTGAAGAAAAGACCATTACCCAGTGAACTCTTTAAGAGTAGGGACTGGTTTTTTGCCCTTTTTTTTTTGTATCCCCAAAGTTTAGCGCAGTGCCTGCTTCATGGTAGACACTTCATAAATGCTATCTGTGACTGGTTATGTTTGACAGTGCCAAATGTCTTAGGTCCTTTAGGGCAAAACCAGGTCAACCTAATTCACACATGCATCACCCAGGAAGGCAAGCGCAAAACACATTTTGGTGCTGCTAATGACAACGAATACCACTGGAATTGGATCCCAATCAATGATACTTAGTTGTGGGTGGGGGAAAATGGCAACCAAGACTTCAGGCCATTATATAAGCTGATGGAACTAACTAGCACCCAAGCTATTATGGGCTTGTGGGAAAATACATAATTACAGACTTTCTGTGCCAACACTTCTGATTTCCCCAGCAGCCTCATGGAGCTGCTTTATTTTTTTTTTTTGGCCCATGTAGCCCATCTAACAAAAAAGTAATTGTGGTGTTTTGAACATGGTTATTAATTCCCTGAGTCTCTAATAGCTCCTTTGGAATTATGGTAGTCTGTGGCCTAGTTATACCCACAGCCCATGATGGCTCAAGACTTTCCCAATCAAACAGGTAAGTTAGAACCCCCTAACCAGTGGTTGGCAATGTCCTTGAACCAAGCTTCAAAGACTCTAGAGCAGAGGCTAACAATAACATATTTCAGGAAAATATCCAACTAAGAGGCATTTCAATTCTTCACTTGCCTAGGAATAAGAGGAATTGAATATGGCTCAATCCAAACAAGTCAAGTTTAGGGCTTAATGATCTTTAGGGATACCAGGATTTTGACTGTGACAGGTTATGGGCTTTTAGGAGAGGGGAAAAGATACTGGATTTAGCCTCATCCACATGGGCTAAATCCTACAAGAATTTTAGTCTTAATTTGGACCTTATGGAGAAAGAATAGGGAAGAGAAGGGGAGGGTTTGAATGGAACATGGCAGGGGTGTTGCTGCGTCCAAGTTGGAGAGCAGAATAAAGCTGTCAAAAGCCTTCTAGAATTGGGATGCAGCGAAAAAAGGAAGATGAAATGAGCAGTCAGAGTTGGCAACCAAGGATAATGAGGCATTTATCTGTCTGCCTAATAACAGTAAAAGAGAGGTCTGTTGTTTTCCTGGGGTATGTACTAAGGACATAAAGAAGCTCCCAAGACTTGTTAAACCTGATGACTTCCAACTAACTCTGGTGATCCATGTGGATGAAAATGATGCTGCCACAGGGAATCCAGAATTGAATGCTAAGGATTATGAAGTACTCAGTAAGAAAATGAATGCCTTGGGGTATAGACACCATTCTCATCCCTGTCGCAGATTTGGGAAATTAACAACCTAAATGGTGAATAGCTAAAAAGATGATGCCTGGGAAAAGAACTGGGAATTCTAGACAATAACCATCAGACTTCCCTTTAATCCCTGGCAAAATTCTAGCATGAATTATTAAAGGAAAGTTTGACAACAGCTAGAAAAGGAAGCAATGCTCATAATGGCTAGCATGGCTTTATCCAGCATGTCACGCCTTTTTGTTCTTTTTTTTTTTTTACAAGATTACTAGACTTGTAGATTATGGGAATGCTGCAGACATTCAACTGGATTTTAGCGCTTAAGGATTAGTCTATCTAAAAAGCATTTCAGGGGCCACCTCCAGAGAGAAAACTGATGAAATCTGAATGTAGATTCAAAACATATTTTTCACTTAAGAAAAAAAAAGATGGAGACCACAGGGCTTAGAATGGCAAAGGATTCAAAGTCATGAATGAGTTCCCTACAGCTCTGGGGGGAAAGTGCCCACATCAAGGTCAGAGATTCACTGAAGTATCTATCAAAGGAAGAGCGTATGATCCTAAGGTGAACTAGCCTCTTTCTTTAACATCACATACCAAAACAACAATACAGTCCATCTGGAGTCTGTCTGCAACAAAGGGTGTCAGGGCTACAAACATGTGAACAACCCTCTCAGGTATTTAACAAGTGGAACCATTCGCACCAGCAGAAGCAACATAACCTAGAGGATGAGGGACTCTCCTTGGAGACAGGAAGAGGGAGGGTCAAATCCTGACTCTGACCTACACTGACCATATGATCCTGGGCAAATCCTGACCTCTCAGGGCATCAGGAAATGTTCTGAGACTTTAAGTTATAGGAGAATGGCTGATCTGTATCAGGAATGAAATAACAAGTCAGAGCCAAAACCAAATAAAACCAAACGATATTCAGATGACTGGATCTACACCCATATTCAATATCAGGGTATGTAGGGCTACTTTATTGATCCAAGGCAACCCACTGAGTCCTGCCCTGCTCTATCTCTTATTAAAATGTAAATGCTTTTGGAGAGGGATGGGGTTGTCTTTCTTTGTATCCCCAGTACCTGGCACAAAGTAAGCATTTAATACTGCTTGTTGACTCACTTTACTCCTGTTGATTCCTGTAGCCTAGCATCTTGTCATGCCCATATCATGTGCTTAATAAATATTTGTCGAACTTAAAAAAAAGGATTTGAGGGACCTAGAAGACTACAGCTACAACAGTGTGATAAGGTAGCCCAAAAGATTAATGTGTTCTCCATCCAGAAAGGGCCAGTGTCAAGAACAAGGATGCCACCCATACTCTACTTTGGTTAGACCACATGTAGAATGTTACGTTTGGTTCTAGGTGCCTCATTTTAGGAAAAACTTGGGTACACTGAAGAGTGTCCAAAGGAAGACAGCAAACCAAATGCTGAAGGGCTCTTAAGACCCTATGTGAAGATTGGTTGAAGAAACTTGATGTAGCTAACTGGAAAGGAGAAAGTTTAGGAGGTACATCATACCTATCTTCAAGTATTTGAATGCTGTCATATATAAGGCAGTTAGGTGGCACAGTGGATAGAGTGTCAAACTTGAAGTTAGGAGGACCTGAGTTCAAATCCCACCTCAGATACACACTTACTAGCTATGGGAGCCTGGGCAAATCACTTAATAACCCTGTTTGCCTCAGTTTCTTTATCTGTAAAATGAGCTGGAGAAGGAAAGGACAAGCAACTCTAGTATCTTTGCCAAGAAAACCCAAATGATATCTTAGAAAGTCAGGCATAACTGAAACAACCCAATAACAATATCTGTAAGAGGCATAGACATAGGGGTATGTTGGGGTCACTTCAAACTGGCTCACAAGAGCCAACTGTTAAATTTTCAGCATGGGCATTTACACCTCTGAAATTGGCAAACGCTACAAATCAGGATTTGATTTGTTATTTTGTTGCTTGTCTAGACTTAAGAAAGTAATGGAGAAAATATTAATAATGCACATTAAACTTAGAAGTGTATTGTGAATAATTTTTTCCCCCAGAGAGTCAGTTGTTATACATTTACTATCACATCCCTTGACAAACGCCATTTTTTAAAAAATTTCTTTGGTTCCAGAGAGTAAAGGTAGGTAGAAATTACAAAGAGATTAATTAAGATTTAACATGTAGAGCTAGCCCAAAGTGGAAGAGCTTCTTGGGGAGTAGAGAGCTTCTAAGTAAAAACTCGATGCCTATTTGTCAAGGATGCTGCAGAAGGAATTTTCATTTAGATACAATGGGACTTGATGTCATTCCTTCAGAGTTCCTTTCCAGTTCTGTGGTTTTTCAGTTTTCTAACAAAATCAGAAGACCTGGATCCAAATCTCAGTGCTACCACTTAGCTCTGCAACCTTGGGACAAGTGTCTGGACCTCTCTGAGCCTAAAAGGTCTAAGGTCCCTTAGAATCAACCTCTTGCAATCCCATAATAATAACTGACATTGGCATGGTGCTTTGACATTCACAAAATGCTTTCTATACATTATCTCATTTGATTGTTATGAGAACGTGAGAAGGTCCACGCTGGTTGGAATTCTCCAAAGGCCCAGAAGTGATCTACAGTAGAGTGGGACGTCTAACTTCATTCCATCACAAATTGACTTACCCTAGTCTGTCCACACAGGCAGAGGAGATGAGATTATATTGACAGCCAGTGTCAACCAAGGCTTTCAGATCCTTTCCAGCACACTGTGGAAAGAAAAACATGAAGCTTGACAGGACCAGTTACTACAGATACGAAGAGGAGAGGGACCAAGAGAAGAATATTCAAGACTAAGAGAGAATTAGAGAGTGAGACACAGGCAGAGTACATACAGCCTTGATGACTCAGTGGTACAGTGGACAGAGCTGGGCCTGGAGTCATGAAGACCTGAGTTCAAATTCAGTCTCACATACTTACTTACTGGCTGTGTGTCCCTGGGCAAATCACTTAACCTCTTTGCCTCAGTTTCCTCAACTGTAAAATAGGGATCGGATCGTCTTATCTTCCAGTGTAGTTGTGAGCACAATTTGTAAAGTGCTTAGCAAAGTGCCTGGTATACAGTAGGTGCTTGATAAATGCTCGTTTTCTTCCCTCTCTCCTTCCTTGATGGTTCACAAGGTAGGTGATAGCATGTTCCTCTCAGATCTGGTTGCCTATTATTGAGAAACATTCTTATCCCCAGGCTTGATCTGAGAGTATTTGAGCTGTACTGGTTCCCCAAAGAGGGACACCCTACTGAGGGATTGAGAATTGAGAGTTGCAAGTAGCCTTAGTAACCATGCCTGCCAACACCTTCATTTTCTAGATGAAAATATTGAGGTCAAGAGAGGTTAGATGATTTCCCTGAAAGTACAGAGTGGGTAAGTGGTGCCAGCTGCCTGGAGTTCTAAGGACACTTGTATATTCTGACTGTGCTCCTCGCTGTTCCCCTTGGCCCAGCTGCAACCTAACTCAGCCCCACTATCTGGATCACATATCTTGTCTGGGGCTGGACACCTTGATTCTTGGTTTCACTCGAGGATTAAAATTCAGGATGTTAGGCTGGTTGCTAGGTCTTCCCTAGGTCAAAACGATCTGTAGCTTGGTGCTGATGGTGTTCCCAGAGGCTCCTTCTGTCTTTACTGAGTGGGGCTGGGGAAAATCCTCTGGTCAGAGAAGTCCCTCTACCCCTCAGACAGAAACGCAGTCTCCCTCCCCACCCCCACAAATGTTACCTGGCAGGGCACCAGGATCATGTCCCCTTCCTCAGTCTTCTTCATCCCCTCAGACTTGGCCTGATTGAGTCTGTTGGTCTTGGGAGCCCAAGGGACCCGGCTGCTGCGGAGCTTGGAGAGGTTGGTCTCCATGAGGCGCCTCTGCAGGATGTTATGGGGTTGCTTGAGGAAGACAAAAGAGAAGCACCTTAGAAAGATGGCAGTCCATGACCCACCAGGCCATCCCTCCCTCCAGCCTACTGCCCACCCTCCCCCATTTGCCTTTGTATTCAGGTATTAAAGCCAATAGCACAAGTTGAGGAGCTCAATGAAACATGCCAGTCCCTAAAAATAACTTTATACTTTTGACTCTCACTCCTTTAAGAAAAAGATTTTTATTGATGTTATGAGAATCTTTTATTTCCGTTTATTAACTTTTATTATGGGGGTGATCAGGATCGTTTTTTCCTAGTTAAAAGGTTTTCAAACTGGCTGAAACCTGTTTCATAGGATGGGAAAAATTTACTTAAGACTTCAAACATTCCTCAGATAAGAAAACAAAAAGGCAGTCAAGGCTTCCAAAAGTAATTTAATTTATCTTATTTGAGGAAGGATCCTGAGTTGGACTCTGTGGGCATGTAAATCTCACCTCTCAATCAGCCCATTCTGAAGTCTCTAGATGCTGTTTAATCTGTAACCTGACTTAGTTTACCTATAGAGTCTGTTTTAACTAGGTTTGTTCCCTTAGGGAATGTATGAGATTATGATTTGGTTTAAAGTTGTTCAACTTTTAGGTCCTAAAAGAATGTATGAGATTGCAATATGTAAAAGAATGTATTTCTCTGATATATATGTATATATATACATACATACACACACACACACACACACACACACACACACACACCCTCTTTAGAATTCTAATCTTGGTTCACGTATTTTTTTTAATCTGGAACCTGAACGTAAACATAAAAATCCTGGGTCTTCACCTTCATAATTTCTGCATGTGCAATAGATTTATTTCGACCATGGTGATCTACCACATGAACTCAAAGAAGAAATATTTTCCCCATAACATAATATTATCTTTTGATTTTTATATTACTTATATTTCTCCCTCTGTCCCTCCTGGCCTCAGAGAGATATTCCTTATAACAAACTTCTTCAAGAAAAGAAAAAAATTCAGCAAAATTGATCAAAACATTGAAAAAATCGATGCTTTGTGCGATGGTCCTCACACGGACCTCTTCACCCCGCTTTGCCTCTAATTTCCACTCCCTATGTATGGGTTTACCTGAAATTCTGTGCCCGAGGAATGTGTGTGCATGTTCACTGCAGGGGAATCCTGGGTCAAGGTCATAACTACTGAGGAGTATTTGAGGTCATTGGCCCCACCCCAGCTGGAAGCACCTGCCCCCCCTAAGATAATTACATTTGAAACAATACACATTTATATAGAGTATCCCAAAAACCTTAGTTCAGTTTTAAGCAAATAGTTTAAATAAATAACTAACTTGTTCAAGCTTTAATAGTTTTAAGACTACTGCATGTACTTTTGTGACATCCTGTATCAGCACTTGGAGGCTTTCAAAGTACTGTGTTAAAAACAACCCAATTGGGGGGAGGGAGGGAGGCAAGCATTGTTATCCTCATTTTATAAGTGAGGAAACTGAGGATCAGAAACTTGCCAGTGGCACAGTAAGTGTAGGAGTCAAGATTTAGATCCATGTCTTTTGACTGGAGGAAGGACAGAATGAACAACCCTGAGATCTTGAGACTCCAAACCCATCCCTATGCCTCTAACAACAGTACCGTGCGTCCATATATGTGATGGCTATTTGTGGAGTTCCATTAGAGTAGAATTTCCCCAAAGGAGTCTGACTGATGAGGCGGAGGGGGTCTGTATGAAACAGGACCATTAGAAGACTTAATGCACATTTCACTGTCAAAGAGATGGGGGGCAGTGGTGGTGCTTGTGGGGCTTGAAAATGGCTTGGAGTCAGGCCCTTCCTCACCCCCAGATGTTTGCTGTACCCATCCCAAGCGTCCCTAGTGGAAAAGAGCTTTCAGTCCACCGGTAGTGACTTTCTGCTTCAGGGTCCTACTCTAATCCAGGCAACTGGAAAACTAGTATCCTAAAGAGAGAGCGAAGCCACCCAGTCAACATCTTTTGAAAAAGACCTTGCCTGGTGTCCCCTAAATTCTCACTCCCAGTGTATGCCCACTGAAATTACCTTCCACTTATACCGTGTATGCACATATATGTAACCATATTTATATATAAAGACAATATAAACACATATATTATATAAAATATTATAATAAATCTAGAATAATATAACATATAATAAATTAGACCTGATGAATAAATAAATTATAAATAATATGTTATGATAAATACAATATTTATATATAAAAGATGTATGTGGTTATGTACATGTACACACATATAATGTCTTTCATATATAAATGTGTGTGTGTATATTGTATATACCTAGTCGTTTGCTGTTTCTTCCATTCAGATGTGTTCGTCCTTCATTGCCAAAGAAGACCATGCCATCAGAGAAATGATGACATGGCTTGCACTTGACTTTGTTTTGAGTGAGGGAGGGCTGTGCAGGTCACCAGCCTCACTTCTCCTCCAGAGCCATCTGCATCCAGTGACCAGATATTCATCAGGATGACTGGAGATAACAATCCAGGATGAGGCAGTTGAGATTAAGTGACTTGCCCAAGGTCACACAGCTAGTGAGTGTCAAGTTTTGCTTCTCCTTGTATCTCCAGATCTTAGTGTAAGACCTGGCACAGAGTAAGAGTTTAATAAATGCTTGTCAAAGAACTTTTTCCTATCTTACTTGGGGACCAATTCCCTTTAGGCCTAGTCAATTCTTCATGGCTTTCTGCATAGAATGTAAGTCAGGGCTGATCAGGAAGAGACTCCTCTCTCCTTCTTTATCATTGCTCTCAGGATAGAGATTATAAAATACCTGCTAAATAGTCTGGAAATCAGCTTCCGTGCTATCCTGTGGACCCCTACCCTTAACCTGAGACCACCCCAGTTCTGTTCATCATCTGTCCTCACATTCAGCAGGGCTGGAATCAAAGAGACAACTTAGAAAGGATTCCAGAAATCAAGATGTATGTATGTATGTATATGCATGCATGTATGTATGTGTGTATGTAAAGCAATCATAGCTCTAAAATAAGAGGGTACCTCAGGGGTCCCCTAATCCAACCTCTTCATTTCATAGTGGATGTAACTGAAGCCCAGAGACATCCATCTAGGCCCGGTGGGGGTCAGGGAACACAACAGACCCCAAGAGATAAGCCTCCCTCCTACACAGTAGGTTACTGAGACAGGGGCCCCTCTAGAATTTGAATGACTCACTGACTTATTGTAACCCTGACAGGAGATGCCACTTCCCAAAATACCCTGCTTGTTGGCAAAGCAGGTTTTAAATTAGTATCATGGCGGGAGGAAGGGAGGAGGTTAGTTGGAGGTGGGGGAAGGGTCTGCCCTTACATAAAAAGCAAGAGCTTAATTTGATAGAGGTAGGTAGGTAGAGGCAGGGCCTACTTCTGGTCATTCTCCCCAGAATTCTGTTGTGGCAATAAGGGGCAGGAAGCTGCTTGTCCCAGAGTCACACAGAATTTAGCCAGATCACAGAGGGACCTGGGTTAATGTAGGTGGCACTAGATTCTATCCAAGCTGGAAAACTGTCTTCTATTCAGAGAGTCTGATGCCAACAACGGAAGCCCATTCATCCCTCAGAGGAAATGCTGTTTGGTTAAATTGCTTTGCAGGTTTAAAAGAAAAATGTTGAATTGCAAAGATTATGTTTCTGTACATTTTCATTGAGAGACAAGCAGTAAAGGCAGGAGGCTGAGCCAGGGAGATTTGCAAGCAGGAGGAAAGCTAAGGACTGTTTTTCTCCCTCTCCTGCTCCTTCCATAAGTTCATTTTTCTCTTGGCCTTTTGAACTATTCAAAGACACCTCCTTTAGTTCTACTACTGGGGCTCAGAACAGGATGCTTTGAGCCTCAAGGGAAAGGGATGGAGTAGTAGAAATAGTAGAAAGGCTGAGAAAATGGATGAGGAGGGATAAGAATGATGCCTCCTGAAAAAGAAAAAGGGAGGCAGGATAGAGGTGGAGAAGAGGACTGAGATGCATTGTCCTTTTATAAAATGGGACATCATTCTCTCCCTTAGTTTGATTCCTTTGACCCCCCATCTTTCATCAAGGGAAATCAAAATGAAGGTGACGATGAGATGGATAGTTGTGAGGAAAAGTGTGGCACAATGGAAAGATCACTAGCTTTGGTATTAAAGGGTGGTTTCAAATCCCACCTTTGCCTCTACCTGAGGGACCTTGGGCAAATCACCTAATTTTTCTGGCCTCAGTTTCCTCCTCTGTAAAATGAGGGGATTGGACTAAATGACTTCTAAAATCACTTTCAGCTCTAGAACTATGATCTCCTGACCAGGGCTCCAAGTTACATTACCCTTCTACCTATCACTCCATGGGACTAAGTAGACTTTATTCAAGGCCCTATGGACAGTACTGTAAACCATTGGTATTAAAAGCTCTCTAGTGACTTGACTTCTGAGTAGTTTATAGGTTTTTAAAAAGTCAGGAATTTGGATAGTAAAAGTTTTGCTATGGATTGGCACCATTGTTGTGACTGATTGGGTTTCAGACCGAGCCCTCTGTCTAAAATGTGATTAACCTCTCAGATGGTAACCATAGCCCCTTACACTTCAAAGAGCTCTGGCACCAGGATTCCATGTAGAAGACTCCCAAATCTTTCCCCTTGGCCTCTCAACACTAGGCTACCTCCCATTTCCAGCAATCTTCATTTGACTGAAACTTGCCATGTTAAAAACAACCCATCACATCCCCTCCCACACCTTTATCTCATCTCCACCACCACTTTCCTGCTCCCTACTTCCACCAGCTCCCAAAATGGCATTTATCTCAGGTGCCTTTTCCTTAGTTTCTCTAGCTACATCAGTGTTAACATCAGTCCTTGACTCTGTGTTCTAGCAAAATACTAGCTAACATTTTATAAGGCATGTTAAGCTTTGCAAAACTCTTCACAAATATTTTATTTTGTCCTTACACTCACCCTGAAAGGTATTATTATCATCTCCATTTTACAGTGGAGGAAGCTGAGGTAGACAGAAGCTAAATGGCTTACCCAAGGTTATGCAGCTAGTAAGTATCTAAGGCTGGATGTCAATTCAGGTCTTCCCGACTCTAGGTCCAGTGTGTATTCACCAAACCACCTAGCTGCCTAAGTTTAATAAATAACTTTAAAATTGCACTAAGATTTTTGGAACACCCTGAAAAAGTCCTTTACTACTCACTCCTACCTCCCCACCTCTGAAACAGATCTTCAAATATCTGAAGACAGTTATGTGCCTTAAGTCTTCTTTTTTCCCCTTGTTCTTTCAGCGGATCCTCAGGTTGAATGGTTTTCAAATCCCCTCACCATCATCATTGCCCTTCTCTGAATATACTTCCATCTGTCAATGTGCTACCTTCTAAAATGTGGTATCCACAACTGGAAACTACTGATGTGGTCTGATCATAGCAGGGTTACAGTAAGGTTCTAGCCTTCCTCAGTCTAGACATTCACTCTACTATTACTGTAACCTAACCACCATGTTAACTTTTCTGTGAGATCTCCAAGGGTTATGATTTTTTTTCTTCTCCCCTGGTACCTAGGGTAGTTCTTCAATTTCCTCCTAAGGGCTGACTTTAGCTTGACTGAGCTTGTGTTCTAGGTATCCTGTGGTGTTCTGGAATAACTAGAAGGAGTCTACTGGGAATCAAACCCCCTACCTTAGTTCTAAAGCAGCTGCGATAAACACAGATGTTGGACTCTTCCTGCTGCTTCTGCTGAGGCCTGGCTGCTGATCTGGGACTGAGAAAGCTCCCAAGTCCCAACCAAGGGAGCTGCATTAGGCCCATTGAGCCACATGTTGCCTGTTTCACCATCAGGCATTTCCACAGTAATTGGGTACAGTGGGAGCCTGTTTTTCAGAGGAGGGTGGCAAAGGCGCCCCAATCTGGTTCGATCTGCTCACCGTCTTCCTCCCCAGGCTGTACAGGGGAAAGGAGGGTGTAGAAACAAGGCAAAGATGGTTCTGGGACTGGCTGACTGGGACCCGTAAAAAAGATTGTATCCATCCTCAGGAATCTATATCCTGGCCAAGAAGATGGAGGCCTAGCTGGATTCTTGCATCTGAAGTGCAATTCTTCATACAAGAAATGGGCCAGCTCATCATTGGCAAGAAGGACACAGATTCAGAGTTGTTTTTTTCCAATAAGGGTGATAGATTGTAAAAATCCATCTATATCTATGACAGATAAAGTGAGGCTAATAGCAGTACATACTTCCAAAGGTTGTGTGAGGATGTAATTGATTATGTCTACATATCTATATCTATCAATTGATTGATTGATCTGTCTATCCATATATTTCTAAAGTGCTTTGTAAACCTTAGGGTAGCTTGGTGGTGCAGTGCATAGAGAGTTGAGCCTGGAGTCAGGAAAATTCTTCCTGAGTTCAAATCTAGCCTCAAACATTATTAACTGTGTGATCCTGGGCAAGTCATTCAACCCTGTCTGCCTCAGTTTCCTCATCTGTAAAATGTGCTGGAGAAGGAAATGGCAAACCACTCTAGTATCTTTGCCAAGAAAACCCCAAATGGGATCATAAAGAGTCAGAGATGACTGACTAATTGCAAACCTTCACGAGCAATATAAATGTTAACTACTATTAATAACTGATCCCTTTTGTAACTAGGGACCATGCATCAGCCTCACAACTCAGGGTCAGAGTGCTGGACCTGGAGACAGGAAGACCTGAGTTCAAATCCAGCCTCAGATACATACTAGGTGTGACCCTAGGCAAGTCACTCAACCTCTGTCTGCCTCAGTTTCCTCACTGGTAAAATGAGGATCATAATCTACATTGCAGGGTTGTTGTGAAGCTCAAATGAGATAAATTTTTGTAAAGCACTTAGTACAGTACCTAGCACATAGTAAACCATTTATTAGGCACATTTATTCCCTTCCTTTTCCTTCCCTTCCCCTTGTGGTTGAACTGCTAACTTGGTTTTAATAGTAATCCACTCTAACCCCTGAGTTAACTATCTGCAACACAGAAAAGCAATTCTCTTACCAACCTTCAGCACAGGTTGAGGATCTCAGACCTGTCCATCAGAAATAGGAAGAGGTGTGCAGGACACCGTGCCCCCGCCATGCTCCTCCCTCAGCCTGTCTGTACAGATGAAAGGTTACATTCTCACCAGCAACTAAACTAGAGGTAACTGAGAATGAGGAAGAGAACTCCATCCTTCGGGTCCTTCCTTGGGCAGAGGCTGGCAACCCTTGTACAGAGGGTGGGTCATAGGTGTAGGAAGATGCCACGAAAGTATGACAGGGCTCAGTGGTTATCAAGGGATAACCTTCAAAAAAAGTTCCTGAAAAACACCAGCCCTTTGACTCACAAGAGGACTTTTAATAGGAAAAATGGTGCTAACTTTATGGCTGTCAGCTACAGACTATTTGCACCCATAAAATCACAAGTGTCTTTAGAACTGGAAGGAATATTCAAAGTTATATAATTTTATGGATAAAAAAATGGAGGAACCAAGAGAGGAAGGGATTTTGTCTAAGCATACAATAACTTATAGAGGCTGAACGGGGATGGAAGCCAGGTCTCCTGACTCATTCTATGCTCTTCCTAGGACATAAGGATATCATGAGTCACTAATGGGTCCTACTGATTGGCAGATGGTACTGTTAGAAGAGTATCCCCAATCACATGAGTCTGAAAAGTAACCTCGGACCAATGGGGTTCTGTTGATGAATGGCTCTGGTAGAGTACAGGCACACAAAGGAAGAGGCTGCTGGAACAGGTGACCCCAGCCAGGGTGCGCAGAAGAAATACTGACTCCCCAAGGCCTTACTTCCAAACTTGCTGCAGAGCTGTGAGCATTTGGTAAGTGATAGAATCAGACAACTGACTGCACATAAGCAATCAGAAAGATGCAAGGGAGAGGGGGGAGCTCCCTTTGAGCAAGGCTGTCACAAGACAAAGAGGCGAAGAGTCACAGAGGGCCTGGAGCAGAGTCACAGACAGCCCTAGGCAGGCTCGCAGATGCTTCTGGGCAGCCTTAGTCACAAGGACGCTCTGCACATGGACAGGGGTGGTAAGATGTGTGGGTCATATCAATCCCTTCAGGCACACTGCACCTAAGTCCGTGGTCTAGTACTGCTAGTGAAGTCCTTTTAGGGACCCAAGGTCTGGAACATTGACAGGACTTGACATGAGAGTAAAAGGATGTGGAAATTTAGTCACAACCTTGATGTGAAAGAGAATGAGACTTTCAGATCTCACAGAAAAGAGATCTGGAATGGTGTCCGCTTCAAACCCTGTACACGTGTGTATGTGCATGTGAGCACACATACATAAAACACTCAGAGGAATTATGATTGAGAAGTTCCTTTCTAGCTCTAAAATTCTATCATTCTGGGTGTGAAATTGCTCAACCAATCTCTGGGAAAATTCCATTTCCTGCCTTCCCACTTTTCAGGATCCTTCCTTGAACAGAATCTCAGATTTGGAGGGGACCTGAAAAGTTGCCTGGTCTTGGAGTACTTAAAATATTCATTTTTCACACTACTTTGTGTTGCTAGTTTTCTTTTAATAGGAAGCTAGGTAGTACAGTGGATAGAACACTGGAGTCTGGAAGACATGAAATTCAAATCTGACCTCACACTTACTAGCTATATAACCGTGAATTATTAAGCTCTGTTTGCCTCAGTCTCCTCATCTGTAAAATGGGTATAACACCCAACCTCCCAAGGCTTTTGGGAGGATCAAATGAGATATTTTTTAAAAGTGTATAGCATAGTGCCTACCGCGTTGTAAGTGTTATATCAATGTTCTTATTATTATTATGTCTTCTCTCTCCAATCAAATCGTAAACTCTCTAAGGGCAAAGGCTGTATCTTAAATCTATCTTTGTATTCTTTACAGGGTAAAGACTGTTTCTTAAATATACCTCTACATTCTTAGCAACTAGGACAGCATGTACACAGTAAGCACTCAATAAGTGTTTGCTGATAATAATAAAACTTCTGTTAGGCAGGAATACATGACATCTATCCTAAAGTTTGATGTATGATGGCAGCCCACTCTGTTTCCTGATGGAAAGTGTCAAGAGAGATCAGCCTCAATCCTTCACTACTGCTGGCAGACCAGTTCGACAGACATTTAAGCAAATGCTGCTGCTCAAAGAGAGACGTGCAGTGCAGGGGATACAAAGACCAGACTCAAAGAGCTTGCATCCTACCACCAAAAGCCTGTGATGGGGGGGGGAAGGGGGGCTGGGAGCAAGAGAGCTGGGTTCTCAGTCTAGAATCTTGATGTTTGTGCAATTTATTTAACCTTTCTGTTCTCATCAAAGGGAAAGGGGAATTAGACTAGATAGATACTCTCCAAGGTCTCTTCTCGGTTGAAAATGGCGATTTTTATGGTGAATCAGACAGATCATCTTCCTGTACAAAGGCAGCGTGTTGTCAGTGGATGAAGTTTTTTTATACGAAAAGAGCCATTAACACAATTATATGCATGAACCTAATCTCTAAAAGAAACAAGAACCAATTAAAATCCAAGAAAGGGGGATTCTTTTTTGTTGTTTTTTTTCTGATTTTTTTGTTGTGCAGTGTCTCAATTATGGAATGAAAATGTTATACAAATAGTATGAATGTGGTTTAATCTTAATCTTACTAGGTACTTCTCATTAGGTAGGCAAACCCAAGAGAAATGGAGCAAACACCAGACGGAAGAAAGAGCTGAACATGAGAAACAGACATGGGAAATAAAATGAATCCTCCATCAGGTTTTCTAAAGATGTTAGTGAATCATGGAGAAATCAGCAGTCAACACGGAAGCAAATAAGATGTGATTGTGCTAAAGCCAAGAGGATATGTGTATGTGTGTGTGTGTGTGTGTGTGTGTGTGTGTGTGAGAGAGAGAGAGAGAGAGAGAGAGAGAGAGAGAGAGAAAGAGAGAAAGAGAAAGAGAGAAAGAGAGAGAGAGAAAGAGAGAGAGAGAAAGAGAGAGAGAAAGAGAAAGAGAGAGAGAGAGAGAGAAAGAGACAGAGAGAGAGAGAAAGAGAGAGAGAGAAAAAGAGAGAGAAAGAGAAAGAGAGAGAAAGAGAGAGAGAAAGAGAAAGAGAGAGAGAGGAGAAAGAGAGAGAGAGAGAGAGAGAAATGAATCCTTTAGGTAGTATCTGGTGAAGCCTATGGATCCCTCTTCAGAATAATGTTCTTAAATGCACAAAATAAAATACATAGAATGGCAAAGGGAGCTAATTATATTGCAAAACAATTACCAATATATCATTAATTCTGGGTAAGGGACCTCTGTGTTAAAGATTAAATATATCTTTATTTTGGCAAACTAAATAATTTGGCATTTATGGTTTTATATATAATTTTTTGTTTTATCTGATCGTTTTTATTGATGTATATTGTGAAACATTTACATTAAGTAAAATAATAACAGAAGTAGAGGCCCTAAAAAGTACAGCAACCGAATCCATCGAGGCGGAACGCAGGCTAAGGATCACTGTTGTTTGCCCAGGGATGCACTCGCAATGGTGGATGTCAAAATGTGGCCTGTGCACCTTAGGCGTTCCCAAGACTGTTTCAGGAGGTCTGTGAAGTCAAAGCCTTTCATAATAATATTAAGATGTTATCTATTAAAATATTTCTCCCCTTCCCAACTATCTATCTGTGTGAGACTTGATTTTCTTCTTATACTTCAACCAAAACAACAGACTGAAGGCAGAAGCAGAGATGAGAATCCAGCTGTCCTCTATTAAGCCAGACTTTAAAGAGATTTGCAAAAATATGTAAAACGATACCACTTTTCTCATTATGTTTTTTAAAAAGTCATTACTTTTAACAAAAATATGTTATTTATATTAATAGATAGTATTATTTTTAAATAAAATAAATATTTTAAATGTATATCAGGTTTAATATTTAATATAGTAAATATTGATAGATATAACCCCACCTAAACAAAAGTTCTTTGGAATGTAAAGGGGTCCTGAGACCAAAAAGTTGGGGGATCACTGCCTTGGAGAGGACACTGAGGGATAAAAGGATGTAGAGTAGCATCAAACCGAAGATCCCTGAAGAAGCAGAATGGTTGGGGACATGACAACTGCAAACACCTGTCCTGGCAATCTCAGCGATTGCTATTGACAGGTTAAATATATCTAAGAAACTAATACAGACTTCACTCACTTTAAATTACTTGGTTCTTTCTTTGTCTCTCATTCCCTTCTTCCCTTCCTTCCTTCCTCCCTCTCTCCCTCCCTCTCCCTCTCTCTGAGAATACCCCATCTTATTCCTCACCACAACTAGCCTTAGGCAAAAACGATTTAACCTTCTTCTACATTTCCTAAGTCTTAACGTTACCCTGAGGGTTATTTTTCACATCCATTATGATGGATGTAAGGTAAAATTCATCTCTCTAGATTGGAGTACATCTACAAGGTCATTTCTGAGACTTGTGGGAAGCCCTTGTAAAGAGACAGCACTGCCCACTTTTCAAGCTTCCCTGCCCAGATTTACACAGATCCCAACCTCACTTATGTTTATTTTTACAGCTCTGACCCAAGCAAATCAAATCAAACGTACCACGGAGCTCCTTGGGGGCACTGAAGGAATGAGCAAAGGGAATCAGTGCCACAAGGAAGGAGCAAAGGGGAGATGGGCACTGGTCTTGTCTTCCTCTTCCCCTGCTGGGTACCACAACTGTTTGCTGTTTGACATTACATCGCTCCCTCCCTTCATCTTGCTCTCTGAGACCTCAACGGGGATGGGGGGTGAGAGTGGAAGAGAAGGAGAGAGGGAGGGAGAGGAGAGCGGGGGAAGCAGAGAAAAAGAGACAGAGAGAGAGAGGGAAGGAAGAGGGAGGGAGAGGGAAAAAGGGGACGGGGGAGAGAGGGAGGGAAGGAGAGAAAAAGAGAGACACAGAGAGGGAAGGAGGAGGGAAGGAGAGAGAAAGCTCTAAGGACGCCAGCCTGGCAGAGAGCTAGAAAGTAGAGGTACCCTTCCCCATACAGGGCACTGTAGCTTTGAAGGGAAATGAGAGAACTGAGAATCCATGACAAGTAAAGTTCCCTTCACAACACAAGTGCAGCGAAGAGGGAACAGGTAAAACAAAGGACTTCGATCACCCTATGGCACTTTCTCCTTGCTTAGTTCCTGAAGCTTCCAGGATTTATGCTATGTAAGCTGAGGTCTAATTTTGAAAAAAAAAAAAAAAAAACAACAACAAAAAACTCTACATCTTAAATATATAAGAAAAGAAAAGGAGACCTTTCTTATCTCTGCTCAAAATGAATGCAGCTGGTTTAGAGATATCAATTTAGGATCGAAGTATTTAGAGCTCAAGCAGCTCCTCATTTTACACATGAAGAAACGGAGACCCAAAATGGGCTGCAGAGTCTAGATCCAAAGCCAAGTCACCTGACTCTAAAATCCAGCACTCTTGAATGATTATGGCCCAGCTGTTTCCTAACTGTGAAGATCCTGAAAACCATGAGCTAGTTTTGGCTGAGGACAGGGAGTTCCCTTCCTCCCTCATCAGCAGCAGCAGGAAGGATCAGACAATATCCCAAATATTCTCTTCTGACCTGAGAGGCTGACAACTTCAGCCCCTTACAGTGGGTTTAGTATGAATTCAATTGTCTTCTGGTGCCAGAGAAGGGGGTTTTCTCAAGATGGGTACCAAGAGGAGCAGCTTTGGAGCCAGGGCTGGTTGGCTAGCCCCTCTGATCCTGGGAAAGAAGAGTAGGTGCCGAGGGCAGATGCCTTCTGTACATTAATTCACTGAAAATGACCTCCATGTAAATCTCTGTGTCACAAGGGCAAGCCATTAATGCTGGCACCTCTGAAGAACCGGGTGTTAATAACGAGAACAGTGTAGGGACCACACTCACCCATTCAGTGATTGGATTCAGATGATGAGTCAGATTCAATAAATCAGGTCTGATAAAAGTCCCAAAATTAAGTATTCAGCAAATCCAAAGTACAAGAAAAGGAAGACGATCAGTGAATGACATTTATGACAAATGTCACAGCTAAGTGACATCTCATGTGCCGGACTTGGAATCAGACAGACCTGATTTCAAATCCTCCCTCACACCTGGTTGTGTAACTCTGGGCAGGTTGCTTCTCTATTCCTTAGTTTCTCCATATGTAAAATAGGAGGGTTGAACTCGATGCCCTCTGATTTCCTTTTCTTCTCTAAAATCTGTGATCCTACAATGAATACATAGCTTTTCTAGTAGTATGCATGCTATAGGTACTTAATAAATGTTTATTGAATGAATGGATGATGAAATCTCCAGACTCAAAGAGAAGAAATCCAGTCCAGGGTCAACATCAGCTAAGAGTGGGTTTATGTTCTGGGAGTCAAGGCTCCACCCCAAGAGGGTCTGGAATGTTTCCTGTCTAAGATCCATTCTATTTCATTCAAGTCTTTGGGACCGGCAGCGTCCTTGGAAGCTATGCAGCCGATCTCCTTCCATATAACTTGACTTTCCATATTCTATTCTTTCATCAGGGGTAAGTGGGTCACAGGTGCCAAGACCACAGGGTCAGCCCTTGAGAATCAGGGCCTTGATCTGGCTAAAGAGCCCTGCTTCTTCTGGCAAAAGAGATCCCCTAGCATGGTCTCCTGGAGCCATTTACTGACGAGATGGCCTGATGTCAGAATCTCTTTACTTTGACTAAGGAGACCACTAAGTGGAAACTTGAATTAAAATCTGAAGCAGACATCCCTGGCCCCACTTGACTCCTTATTACTAATGGTTTAAATTAAATGGAAAGGTCATGGGCTCTTCTCCAGCCACAGACAGAAATGACCGATGTAAAACTGAGCACAGGGGCTGTTGGGGGAACCACCATACCTAAGAGTTTTGCTTTAAAACCCATAATGTAGAGGAAGGGATACATTAGAAGCCATCTGGAGTTGTGTGGTCCCTTAAGCCAGCTTCCTCCCTTCCCATCACAGCAGCTCACATCTATGAAAAAAAAAGTCACCATGGCCTGAGTCATCAGACCAGCCCAGTCTCAGCCCAGCTGGGCCAGGCTGAGAGTTCTGTGTTCCCCTAATTGCTATGTTAATCTGCCTGACTGTGGATAATAATAAGTGGAGGGGAGAGAATAAGTGAGGGGAGAAAAAGACCTAGAGGTACAGGAGGGGGATGGGAAAGAAGGAAGGGGGGGTCTGGGCGCTCAGGAAGGTCAGATTTGCTTTCTCTCAGAAAAAAAAAAATAGAGGTTCAAAGGGAGGAGGGCTCAGAGCAAGGCAAAGAGAAATAACTGGAAAAGCATAGGTGCATCAGGGAGCGGGAGGCAGGGGGCAGAGGGACAGAAGCCGGAGGACCAAGCAGAAGCCACGGGTGACAAGGTGACATCGGTAAATAGTGATAAAAAGAGTGAGTGTGAAAGGCAGAGGAAGCAGACAGTGGCAGAGGCGGCAACATCATCGCCAGCCTGAAAGGGAGTGAAAAGACAGAGAGCAGAGGAGCCAGAGGTGATGACAGAGAGAAGGAAGCATATGGGGACAGAAGCAGGATGACAGGATCTGACATAAAGACAGAGACCGTGTCCGAGAGCATCAAGGCCGTGGTGCCGGAGAGGTAAGGGTGACAAGGAGAGATGGGGACAGAGAGGGCGACTGGGGCAAGGACAGGAGGGGCAGGGACAGGAGGGGCAGGAGGGGCAGGGACAGCAGGGGCAGGGGCAGCAGGGGCAGGGGCAGACCGACGGGACCAAACACAGTAGGACGATGCCAGGAGGTTGAAGAGGAGGGGCAGGGACAGGAGGGGCAGGGACAGGAGGGGCAGGGACAGCAGGGACAGCAGGGGCAGGGACAGCAGGGGCAGGGGCAGGGGCAGACCGACGGGGCCAAACACAGTAGGACGATGCCAGGAAGTTGAAGAGGCGGAGGGGCAGGGACAGGAGGGGCAGGGACAGGAGGGACAGGAGGGGCAGGAGGGGCAGGGACAGCAGGGGCAGGGGCAGCAGGGGCAGGGACAGACCGACGGGGCCAAACACAGTAGGACGATGCCAGGAGGTTGAAGAGGCGGAGGGGCAGGGGCAGCAGGGGCAGCAGGGGCAGGGGCAGCAGGGGCAGACCGACGGGGCCAAACACAGTAGGACGATGCCAGTAGGTTGAAGAGGCGGAGGGGCAGGGACAGCAGGGACAGCAGGGGCAGGGGCAGCAGGGGCAGACCGACGGGGCCAAACACAGTAGGACGATGCCAGGAGGTTGAAGAGGCGGAGGGGCAGGGACAGCAGGGGCAGAGCGACGGGGCCAAACACAGTAGGACGATGCCAGGAGGTTGAAGAGGCGGAGGGGCAGCGGGGCCGGACTCACCGTGTCCTTGGAGGAGCCCAGCTTCTTGAGCCCGTCCAGGGGCAGCAGGTCAGCCGAGTCCTTGTGGATGAACTGCACAGCCTGCTTCATCCGGCGCTGTTGCCGCAGAGAAGCCGCCTCACGCATCTCGGCCTCCTTGCGGCCCCCCTCGGTCAGGAGCCCTGAGTAAAACATGGTCGGGTTCAGGACGCCGCCCGCCCTCCTGGTCCAGCCTCAGCACCTGCCTCTCGCCGGCTCCGGCTCCGCTCCTAGCTTTATAGCCGCGGCTCGTGACGTAAGTGAGGAAGCGGGAGGGGGGGCAATGGAAGGGACAGAAGGAGGGAGGGAGAAAGGAAGAAAGGAAGATCAAGGAGGGGCCGGGACAAGGGAGAAAGGGAGAGAATGTAAAGGAGGGGAGAGGAGCGAAGGGGAGGAGAGAGGAGAAGAAAGAATGGAGAGGAAGCGGAGGGGAGGAAAGGAAAAGAGAGAGGACAGGATGCAGAGGAAGAGAGGAGGCAGAAAGGAGAGGGGAAAAGATAGAAAGGAGAGAGGAAAGAGAGGGAGGGGAAGGAGAAAGTTGTTGAGTGGAGGAGAGAATTGAAATGTCCCAGCCACCAGTGCCTTTGGCGGGGATTGCCTTGAGTCCTGGCTCAGGACCCTGCCATGTACCTGGGTCTGCAATAGAAGAAGGTGGGTGTACCAGCAGCCTCTAATCAAAGGGGGAACAAAGGTGCCTTCTGCCCAAATGCTTGTCGGCCCACTCCCCACCCCCACCCATGAGCCCCGTTCTTACCTTTCCAAGCAGTCGCAGACCCTGGGATTACAGAGACCTTGTCTACTCCTTGGACCTCAGTGCCCACACAGCCTCCATCCTCTACACACATCCATGGCATGGCCCCCCCGCCCCCAACCCATACACAGAGGCTCACACACCACAGAGAGCCCTAGTTTAGGATGGTGACACCCACTGAAGTTTAAAGACAAGATCTTCTTCAATTTGAGGTCTGTCCCCACCCACTACACCATGTGACTGAATGAGGATTGGGAGGAGGGGGCAGGAAATGTCCTTAAGGGTCACTCTGCCTCTTTGGACTCTTTCTCCTTCCCCCAAAAACCGCTCCCCCACCCCCCATCCCCCTACTTTGAGGCCAGGGGCATATGGACAGATCCTGTAGCAGTCAGACACAGAGGTGATTATACTTAGTTTCTCCAGAGACTTGGAGCCAGTGTCCCAGGCTCTGGGGAGGAGGGAGGGGCAGGTAGAGACAAAAGCAGGTTACACTGGAGAGGAGAGTCCAGACAAAGCCAGACACTGCTAGCCATAGAAAGATTCACAGGTATTGGCTCATCCAACAGAAATGGATCACTAAGTTACCCAAACAGGACTTGAGGGAAGGGCCGACTGTCCTGTCCCATGACCTCCCCAGCAGTCCCCAGAGATCCGCTAGAATTCATTATTCACATAGCTCTTTAAGGTTTAACAAAGCACTCTGCCTATGTTATGTCATTTGGCATATCTCAGTGGGGCAGAATATGTTTTATGTGCTGAGCACAAGGAACAAATCCTCCTAAGCAAAGGGGAGATTGAAGCTTGACAAGCATATGTGTGCAGGAAGAACTCAGGGGCATTCATACACACATGTTCACACATTCAAAGATGCCCAAGACAGACTTCAGAATCTCCAAGGAAAGAAAATCTTGGTTCTCTCTCCTAATCACTCATACCCCAAAGTCACAAATCGTTCCCCCCCTTTAGACCTCATTTCCTTACCCCTAGGGTATGAGAAGTAACCCAGCCCCACAGCCTGGGGTACCTTTCCAAACATTATCACCTACAGCTCCCCAAAACCCCACCGTGCTCTGCCCTCTAGTCCATCTGAACTACTTACTCTGGTCTTTCTCCTCTGTCCCTCTTCCAACAAGTTCTGTGTTCTCTTGCTTCCCAATGTTAGTTTCCAGTTTCCTCGAATGTCTTCAAGTCCCCTCTTTCTACACATATTTTAATGCTCAACTCAGGAGCCTCCTCTCTATTGGAGGCTTTCTTGGCATCTACAAGCATACTTTGTTTTGTAACTTTCTAATGCCCTTGCTATGTATCAGTGTGTATTCTAGCTATGTCCTTTCTAATGTACTTGCTATGTATCAGTGTGCATTGTAGCTATGTTCTTTCTCATGTACTTGTTATGTATCAGTGTGCATTGTAGCTATGTCCTTTCTAATGTACTTGCTATGTATCAGTGTGTATTCTAGCTATGTCCTTTCTAATGTATTTGTTATGTATCAGTGTGCATTGTAGCTACGTCCTTTCTAATGTACTTGTTATGTATCAGTGTGTATTCTAGCTATGTCCTTTCTAATGCACTTGCTATGTATTAGTGTATATTTTCTAGCTATCCATGTTTTATTTAGGCATATGCACACAACAGACAAATAAGATATATTTGAATCTCATGTTCAGAGTACTCCTAGGTCCTGGCATCCAGAGCAAACCCAAATTAATAGGGCAGTTTCAGAGTCTAAATACATCATCAGCAGCAGCATCATCATCATCCATAAGTTTACTCACCTGGCTCTTGAGTAAGCTCCTGGACTGAATTTAGAATTTTGCCAAGCCTGGGAGATGATACTTTCTTCAATTTTAGCCCTGACAAAGTGATCACAGGCAATCCTAAACACAAGAGGCCATAGGCCAGGTGAGAGAGAAGTCAAATTGTTCACCTCCCTTGGGGTCCTCTTGGCAATTATCTTGGCTCTGTGGACAATGGTGGCTCCCTCAAACCTGGCTATCAGAAACCATCCCTTCCGCCTGGTCACCTGGACCCCTGCCTGGTAGGTCCCTCCTACTCCATCACCAAGGGAACCAGGCAAGAGACAGCCCTTTCTTTGTCACATAGAGGACCTGTTCTTTTGTACTAAGCAAACTAACTGGGTTAGCCCAACAGTGAGGGCTGTGTAATTTAACTTTTGGGGAGAAATATTCCCCCTTCGCCCATGTCCCAGTAGAAGCAATATTCCTTGAGCAGTGAGGTATAAGAACATAGGTAGAATATAGCTATCCCCTCCCATCAACTCCCTCTCACAAACTTAATCTGTGCAAATCCCACTGATAAACATCCCCAAAGAACAAAAGCACCTCTTTGATAGCTCAATTCCCATAAAATTAATAAGCTCCACTCTGTTCAGACTGAAATTTAGTTACATTGAATGCTGCTTAAAATGAGTGAACCCTCAACTCTTGTTTTAGAATTTTGCTGAAATTGATAAAAAAAAAAAGAGTATGGTACTATAAAAAGAAGACCTAGTGACTTTGGGCAAATTACTTAGTTTCTTCATCTGTAAAATAGAGGGGGGAATGGTAGCTACTCTAGATGGTTTCTGAAGTCTCTTCAAAATCTATGATAGTTAGATCTTCTGCCCTGATATTTTCGATTTGCAAGTTATAAATCTTACATATCTATTGGGAGAGTAGAGAACAGATTTTGTTCATAGATCCTTGGTATTAACAGTCAATATGGTAGCTAGTGGTGCAGTGGATAGAATATTGGGCTGGAAATCAGGAAGACCTGAGTTCAAATCCAGCCTCAGATACTTACTAGCTGTATGATCCTGAGTAAGTCACTTAACTTTTATCTGCCTCAATTTCCTCAACTGCAAAATGGGTTGAAATAACAGCATCTTCCTCCCAGGATTGTGTGTGAGGACCAAATGAGATAATATGTGTGAAGCACTTAGCACAATGTCTGACACATAGTAGGCACTTATTAAATACTTGCTCTTCCCTTTCCCCTTCCATTCTCCTCCCCAATAAATGGAGAATCTAATCATTAGGTTACCTGGAACAGGTGTCTGGGAGTAGCACCTGGTATTTTACATTGTGTTATGATTCCAGTTCCCTTGATTACTCCCCCAATACAGAATGTATAGGTTAGTTTTTGAAGGGAAGGGTCATTTCTAAACACTCTGACACAATTAGTCATCCCATTATCCCATTATCCATTTCCACTGCCCCATTGCTCTGTTTCACAACCCTACCTGGGATACAGAGCAGCTAAGTAATACAGTGACTAGAGCACTGAACTTGGAATCCATAACTCTCATCTTCGTAAGTTCAGATCTGGCTTCTGATACTTACAAGACATGTGATCCTGTACAAGTCACTTAACCCTGTTGACCTCAGTTTCCTCATCTGTAAAATGATCTAAAGAAGGAAATGACAAATCATTTCAGTGTCTTTGTTAAGAAAACCCCAAACAGGGTCACAAAAAGTCAGACACGACTGAAACAACCAAACAACAGCAACTGTAAATCTATATGTCAAGGAAATTGCTTGAAGGTGGCAGATACTCTGGTCAGGGGAACCAGGAAAACTGCAAACCAACCCGATGTCTAATTTAAAAGAAAGCAGACCTGCATCCAGGAAGATCCCAGGCCTGGACTGTCAGTCATAGTAGAAGACCATGACAAATGCTAGTAAGTCCTTGCACAAGAAGGCTGAGATGGGCAGAGGCAACTGAAAAGTGTGTATGCTTTGGGGTAGCTATGATTCTGATATCCTTTCCAGGCATAGCAGGGGACAATAGGCAGAAGGTGTCCAGGCCTCTAGCACCAGGAATCCCACTAAAATGCAGATTAGTGATGCTAGTGACCATACCAGGAGTTCCAAGAACTAACGATTAAAAAGAGGCACCAGGGACCCTCTAGGAGGCCTCAAATTAGGGTGACTGCTAATATCTCAGTCAGGGTATCTCAGGACCAATACAGATTAAAAGCTAACTCACAAAGGGAGACAGAGGTAAGGCAGAGATGGACTCGGCTCCTGTGACCAGAACTGGAAGGGGAACCAGGAACCAGGAGCTCTGCTCAAAACTGAGGCAAGTCCATAAGGCAAAAGGTACAGGATCTGAACCACTTCACCTTATCCTAAAGAGCCAAAGGGGACAGAAGTAGTTCCTGGCATAAAGTCCCATTTAAAAACTGTCTAGAGGCAGGAAGAAAGAAGAATAAAAAACTTCTTACATAATAAATACTCTGAGTTAAGAAAAACCCAAGATGTAAGCCCACAACATTGGAGTAACTCCACAAGAAGAACAGTTAGAAAAAAGAAAGTTTTGGCTGCAAGGACTCCAAGAATAGTAGAAAATAAGAAGCATGAGATAAAAAGTAAAATTGGAACTTCTGAGGAACAAACTGGAAGGAGAAAAATTGAGCTTGTAAGAGAAAACAAAAACTAGGATACACATAGTAGACTCCCTGAGATAGCAGAATTGAGCAAACAGAACTCGGTGGTTCAATAAAACCAAGAAAATGAAAGCAAAGCTAAAAAAGGGAAAACTTGAGACGTATTGTCTACTATCAAAAAACAACTGACCTAAAGAGCAAGTCAATTACCAAATCATCAGACTGCCTGAAAACCATGATCAAACAAAATTCAAGATGTACTTCAAGAAGTCATAAAATAAAGTAATCATATATATTACAACTAGTGGGCAGGGTAAAGAAAGAAAGAATTAACTGGTCACCTCCTAAAACAAACATCAGACTGAGAGTTTCTAGGTCAAAGAAAAAAATGCTGCAAGCAAACAGAAATAGCTCAGATAGCAAGATACCCCTCTCAGGATTATAGAAGACTAGTCTGCAACTATAAGAAAGGAAAGAATATCATGGAATGCAATACAGACAGCTCTCACATAATTTACATTATGCAATTTTCTACCCATGGACAGGTGGCAGTACCTGTGCCAGTGAGGCTCTGGATCTAGCTCTGGTTTCTAGCAGGCATTGGAAAGGTACCAGGGGTCCTTCTCTCTGAGCACTGAATCTGCTTTATCCAGGGGCCTCAGGTACTGAAGCCACTCTGGCTTCAGGGACCCAAGAGCCACAAATGGGGAAGAGCTACTCAGAGCCCCATGAGGGGAGGGGAAGATCTACAGAATTATTTACTTACATTAAGTGAGAGTTGGCCGTGAACCAAAAAAATGAAAGAAAAAACCTTACACTCAAGGAAAAAACCTACAATTCTGTAAAATAAATAAAACCTTACATGAGGGAAAGTGGATCTTTTATAGGACAAAAGACATTTAAGAATTCTTCATGAAAAGGCTGGAGCTGGAATGAACCTCTGAAAAGTAGGAGATGAGAAAAACCTGTAAAAGTATATTGAATGAAAAAGCATTTATGAAGCACTAATTATTTATTGTTATTATTTATTTGAGTAAATGGAAGAAGCTAAACGAGGATCAGATAAATTCTAATAGGGAAAGAAGAGAGAGGTGGCTATATTTGTGATCCCAACACTTTAGAATAGTTTCTTCACAGATTTATTTCTGAGACTTTATTATCCTCCAGAAGGGGGAAGAAGTCTAACCAAGGACAATGATCTAAGTGCCTGGGCTGAAAAGGAGATTAAAAAAGAAACAGGACAATGCAGAAGACACCAAGGAGATGGTGTGTGGGCTTGGATGTCAAGGGATCAGGACACAGTGGTGAGTAATAAGGGGACAAACATAGTGGATGACAAGGGGACAAAATGTGGACAACAAAGGGACAATAGACTGACAGTAATATCAAGTGGACTGGATATCCTAGGGCTGACAAGAAAAGGCTTGTACACAGGGGAAAGATGTAGAAAGCTGGGATACCACATCAAGGAGGCTGGGTATTTGTGCCTGGATACTGAAGGGTAGATATCAAGGTTACTAGAGATTGGAAATAGACATTTGGAGGGGTAGAAGGGCAGTATTGGAAATCACCAAGTGAACATAAGGCTGTGGATATGTGACATGGAAACACATGTGGCGGGAAGGCAGGTAGATAGCAGCTAAGGAGACAGAATCAGACCTAGAGTCAGGAGGACCAGAGTTCAAATCTGTCCTCAGACACTCACTAGCTATGTGACTCTTGGCAAGGAAGTCACTTAACCTCTGTCTACCTGAATTTCCTCATTTGTAAAATGTGGATAGTCATAATACCCCCTACCTTCCAGGGATGTGAGGATAACATGAAATAATGGTTTTAAAGTGCCTTGCAAATCTTAAGTCATCATAGAAATACTAGTATGTTGTTCTAATTAAGATGAATGGGACATCACTATTTTGCCAATATTTTTAAACAAAAGATAATGGTACAAATACTGAGAGACAGCCCCAACGGGACAGGACATTGAAGAATGGATAACAAGAGGTAGACTTCAAGGGTTCATTATACAAGTAAAGGACACCAAAGAAGCAAGATAATAGAGAAGAACTACTGAGGGTAATGGTCACCAAAGAGGTTGGACACTAGGATTAGCCATTGGAGAAGGGAGAGTATATATTGAAAAATCAAATTGGAAATATGTGAGTAAGAGAAATGGAGACTCCAAGCTATCAATAGCAAAGAGGAAGAGGATACCAGTGGTTTTATGGAGTTATTAAATGGAAGGAAATGAAGTCAAGTGGAATAGCAATGGAGTATTAACTGGGAACCTGTTCTTTAACTATACTCCTTTCTGGATTTCATTATGTCAAACTTCCCCAAGATTTGTCATAAGACAATCTTGGACACATCTTCTTGGATGGCTAGCATATCATGAAAACCAGGAACTGAGTGCTCAGAGACCTGGCTCAGACTGACATGGAAATATGGACCCAAGGTCACTAAGAGACCAAGTATATCATGCCCAACCTTGGGGTTTGACAGGCTCTAAGGCTTATTGCTCATTTATGTTCATTCTGGTTACAAAGAGAGCCCAGCAGCCTCACAATTGGACAGAACTTCTGTTTATTGAGTGTTTGCATGCCATCAGCTACAGTTGCGTGTGCCCAGAAGGCTCTTGACTCCAGGAGGATCTCACAACATACATGGAGAGGGGAACAAAAGGGAGAATTCAGCTTAGTATTTGGGGTCCAGGCCTTTTGGTCTGTAGTGATTGGGATCCTTGCCACTTCGGCCCCATCTGTTGGCTTCCTGGTCTGCCATGGAATCTTCCATACCCCGGCCAGAGCTGCCCCCCTGGAAGAACTCCCGGGCATCACTGAAAAATAAGAAGTTTCAACAAATCAGTCATTCATTTCATAGATCAACCTATCTGGGCTCCATCGCCCTCATCTGTGATGAGAAAGAGGGCAGTGTGTGAAGAGAATGTAGAAGCCTGTGGGATGGTGGGGGGACAGGGGGACAGCGACAGGGGGTCGCTGCTGCTGTTGCTGCTACTAATCAATCATGCTCCCAACAGTGGGGGCTCAAAGCTCAGGTCTGGGCTCCTGCCAGAAGGGGCGCAGGGGGAAGAAGTGACATAGACATCCTCCCTCACATGGCTCATGAGGGATTTGGTTTTGCTTACTTATACCTGTTTAGGGTAGGTTTTGTTTCTCTTGCCTTCTGAGTGAGTAGAGGAAGACAAGGGGAGAGGGAGAGAATTCAGAAATGAAAACAAAATTAAATTGGTCTTTTTTTTAAAGAAATCATCCTTCAATTAATCTGTGCTAATACAATGATAAGGTGATCTAAGCTAACTGATTTACTCCATGCCATACCAAACTACAAAAAATGGGTGACTTTACAGAATTAGAAAAAATTATGACAACATTCATCCAGAGGAACCAAAGATCAAGATTCCCAAGGGAACTGACGAGTAACAATGGGAAGGAAGGAGGCCTAGAAGTGCTTGCTCTGCAGCTGTGGTCCAAAAGAATAAGCATCAAACCTCTTTCACACAGCTTCAAAAAAGGATTGATCAGTGGAACAGATTAAGGACACAAAATATAACTAAGTGTAGCACCTTAATGTTTGAGAAATCCAGTTGGATCTCACTATTTAACAAAAACTATTGGAAAACTGGAAAGCAGTTGGGCAGAAATTGGATCTAGATGAACACTACATATCACAACAAGTTCCAAATGGACATAGAAGTTCACATGATCAACAAATTAGAGGAAGAAGGAAGGGGATACCTTTTATAACCTTTTATAACTATGAAAAGGAAAAGAGTTCTTACACAAATCAGTAGAGAGGATCATGAGAGGTAAAAATGGGCTATTTCAGTTACAAAGAATTGAACAGCTTTGCACAAACAAAAGGGATGAAGTTAAATCAAAAGAGAAACAGTGAACTGAAAAATGTCTTCTTGGCTAGTTCCTTCATAAAAGTCATTGATGTCCAATGTAACTGCAGAAATGATTCAAAGACGTAAGAACAAAAGCCCTTGTTCAAGAGATGAAGAGTCAAATGCCATGAATGGGAAATTCTCAAAAGAAGAAAGGTAAGATAACAGTAGTCATATGAAAATGTTCCAATCACTGAAAGTGAGAGAAATATAAATGAAAACAATTTTAAAGTGCCACCTCATCTCCATCAGACTGGAAAAGATAACCAAAAAGGAAAATGAAAATCCTGGGCTGGGCCATAAGAGGACAGACAGACTAGTACACTGTAGATGGAGCTGTGAATTGGTACAGCCATTCTGGAAAGCAACCTGGATCTCTACCTGGTGAATAATGTACAAAGTGAATAAACCAGGAAACCATTTATTCACTGGATATTACATCATAAAGAGAAACAACTTTGAAAACCTAGGGACTCATCTCAACTCAGTGAACACAAAACTCCAGAAGATCAAGGATGAAATGTGCTTCTCTCATCTTGATGGGAAACTAATGAACTGGAGGGGAAAGGTGAAGTATACACTCTCAGCAGGTCAAATGTGTGCACTAATTTAGCTTGACTTTGCTAATTTCTTATGAAGGCAAGTTTTCATAAAAATATTGTCAGGGAAGAGACTTTGAAAGAAGAAGACCTGAAATGAATGAAAAGAAAAGAAAAAGAAAAAACAGTATCAATGAAGCCTTTCAGAAAGCCTAGGAGAGACGAGAAGGAAGTTTATGGGAAGGCGCTGACAACCTGGACAGCTTTGAGACTACTGTATTGAGTGGATAATATGCTTTTAAAACTTGGTGATCAAAGACATTCACAGTGACATAGAAAGTTTTCTGTTTTGCTATTTTTTATATATCGAAATGTCCCACAAGTTCAGAATAACTTCCAATAATAAAACACTTAAAAAAAAGGCAAATCCTCTCTGAAGTCTGTCTTTCATTTGATACAGGGTCAATACTCATAACACATCAGGCCCTGCTGCTTCCTCTGTGGGACAGACCAGACTGATGGCTACTGCTCAGGACCCTGCTCTGGACACTATGGGAAACAGAGAAGGAGGAGCACCAGCAGGGTCTGCAGTGAGTTCATCCATGGGCCTTCCTAGGCCTCTGAGAGGCCCCAGACAGGCCAAATCTGCTCCACTTTCAGGATCATTCCAAAAGTCATACCTGATCACTTCGGCTGCCCAGGCCCCCCCAGGTCCTCTCTGGGCAGCATCATAGTTTCCACGAGCATGGAAGTATTTGTCTGAATTTTTGTAATTGGCTTCACGCATGTCCCTGTAGGCCCTCCACATGTCCCCAGCACCTAGAAAGGGAACAGCAAAGCAAGAGGCACAAGGAGCAGCATGGATCTGGCCCTAGTGGGGAAAGAAGCATCATCCCCATGTTCAAGATTTTTTAAATGGATGGCATGGGAAAGCATCTCCTTAACCATTGGTGCCCAATGGAAATGACAGACCAAGATGCATCTTATAAAATAAGTGTCCCTTCACTATATTAGCAATACTTAAAATATAAAACAATGGACTCTGAAACAGAATTTTCCCCTGAAAATTTATTTTAGCTCCTCTTTAATTATTGCTCCATTTCTTTCAGATAAGATTCAGAATAGCAACTTTCATCCTGAGTTGAGCAAATTGGGGCTCACCAATGTACCTAGATCCTCTCTCTTTCCACTGTAGGGAAAGGTCCACACTTTTGCCCTGCCTTTGCCACTGCTCAGATTCTATTTCTGGCTCCATCTGCTACCACCTGCCCTTCTACCTTCCAGTATCTTCCTTCTGCGAATAAAACAATCTTCCTCCTCTCATCATTCACTGCTTCATGCAAAGCAACTCGAACAAAGGTGATATGCTCTTGAAGAGCCCTTACCTTGACGAGCCTGATTAAGGAAGTCCAGAGAGTCTCGAAACCAACCCTGGCTGTTGACACACAGGACCAAGGACAAGAGAAAGAGGCTTGTGAGGAGCTTCATTGCTGCTGTAAGGCTGGAAGTAGGAAGAAGATGCATGCTCAGACCCCTGCCAATGCTCATGAATCCGTGCTGGTTTTCCTTTTTTATTTCCATGTGAGTGTCTCCACGTTTGCCTTTGCTTTCATGAAGTCCTTCCCTTTTTGAAGGACATGTTTGAAATCTCCAAAGGTATTTGGATTGAGAATGACCCTTCCATTCTAACCAGGTTCCATCAGCTCCATGGAAAACCCTACTGTGCTCCCTGAGGATGGAGAGGGCACCACTCAGCGTTTGGGAGCTTTGCTCCCAATTTTGTCATTCCCCTGCAAAGGTCAGGGAGTCACCAAGCAGTAACTAAGCTCTTAGGAGGTGTTCTATTAAGCAATTCAATTAAATTCAAAAAACATTTCACAGCGTGCTTATTAGATGCCAGGTTTTCCACTATTCCTTGGAGATTACAAAAATACCAGAAGGAGGCACAGTTAGGGTCAGGGAGCTCACATTCCACACATACATTAACAGGGTTTGTTTAGAGCCACACAAAGGAAACAGAAGACCAAGAGCCTGCTCACAACAATGCTGTCACCTATGAGTTGTGACAGAGGACCTCTGGAGGAGGAAGAAAGGCCAAGTCTTAAAGAAACATAAACTCACCTGAGGTTCCTTGTCCTTTCTCAGGTCAATGGAGAGACTCCCCTCTGAGGACTGCTGGGTATTAGAGGGGAGGCTGATATTTATACAGACCTTTCAGGATTGACTCTGTTAGCCACTTGGGTTGAAGGTAAGTTGGGGAATTCCCCCTTGAAAATTTTTCCTGGCAAATGATAGAAATATGTGCCCAGAAACAAAAATCTGTAATTTTCCCAGATTGCGAAATATTCAATGTGGGTGTCCTTGGAAGGTTTTCCTATTTTACACATTTCTTCTATGCTCAGCAACTGGTCAACTTAACACATCAAACCAGAGGAGCACACACACCGAATGTCATGGATGCATTGCAGTCTCTCTAACCCAGTATTTCCAACCTATAGAGGGCTGGGGGAATAATTTTATTTTTTAAAAAACTGTCATTTTTGTAGGTTTTTAAAATGCACTTTACACATGCCCTCTTATTTGAACTTCACAACAATCTCATGAGGTACATTTCATTTCCATTTTATAGATGGAGAAACTGAGGCCTGGAGATATAAGTCATTGGTCCATAGTTAAACCCACAGATAGTTACAAGGTTTAGGCAAAATTTACTGAATTAAACTTTTATTTGTTTTCTAGTTTTCATCCATGTCTGAGCCTCAGCTTGTGCCATTTCTCCTTTATGAGAAGCTCCCTCTCTCTACCAGTGTCAAACATGACCTCCAAGATGCACCAGATCTACCAGTTCCTCCATGAGGGCTTCTCTGATTACTCCAGCCCTCCCCTTTCCTAGTCTTTCTAACTTGCGCTGAGCTGACCCAACAAGGCTGGATCTGTGTGTCAGAGGTACTGCCAAGGACTCTCTCCATATGTAGTTGAAGAAAGAAACATATGTTTCAGCCGTTTTGCATTTAAACCACCTCAGTGCTGACATACACTGGCCAGTTTAACCAGTTCTGTGGGTGTCACTCACAGTGTGTGGGAGAGAAGAAAGAGATGGTTCATAGAGATCCAAGAAGTTCATCAGTGGTGGCCTAGCCTTGTCTCATGTTTTAGGGCTGTGTGGGGCTCAGGCTTCAACATGGTGGGTGAATGATATGCTTCTTACAGTATGTCTCTTTCCTTCCATCTTTCAAGGTTCTGGTTCAGCTCCTGGACTGCAGAAGAGCCACCACAAACAGTACATGTGAGAAATGATCTGAGGAATGAGGCCTGATTCTAAGGACTCAGTCAGAGAGCTGCATAAATCCCACTGCACAAGGCAGCAGAATCTCCCATTGCCAGGGAAGACAGTTCAGCAGTGAACATTCATGGCAACCATTCATTCTTTGATAATGATCTACTTCTTCTCCCAATGAGATTGTCAGCTGTGTGAGTGTGAGAGAAGTGTCTTGTACTTCTACATTGTTCCACAATAGCTACCACAGCCTTAAGGAATGAAATAGAAAAAAAGAAGGTCAGAGTTGGAAAGAACCTCAAAGACCCCTGAGCCTTGTACTTATAGCTTAACATGTAAATGAAGTCCCCCCACAAGCTTTCAGAAATGAATAAAAAAGCTTCCCGCAGAGAGGGACTTGGAAATCACAACTATGTCAGCTTTGGACTTAGAGAGATCTCTGATTCTTACAGGAGACCAGACGTCCTCTACAGGTAGACAGGTCATCAACAAAAGGGTTGGACCTGTTCTCATTGAGTGCAAAAGGGATTCATTGATGTTGTCTTCTCTCATTTATTCCTCCCTTCCTTTTATCCATTTTTAGGGGCCTTTTCCCTAAGAATTCTGTTCCTTTTACAGCATAACATGGTTGAACCAGTTGTTGTATGTGATAATGATGGAATGTTACCCAGGAAATGAGAAGCTCAGTGATGTTAGAAAAACATGGAAAGACTTGCATGAAATAATGAAGAAGGAAATGATCTGAACCAAGAGAACACTGTATACAGTCACAGCAATACTGTTTCAAGAAGGACTTTGAGTGGACGTTTCTGCCTCCTGCTTCTTCTGCTCAATGGTCATCAGTCATCCTTTTAATAATGCATTCTAAAGTTTTGTTAGGAATTGAAGACCCACATGGTCTACAGAATGTCCTCTCTTCCTTTTCATGAGCAAATGAACAGTATTTGCCCTGGTCTAATACTTCTATTATTTGAACTTTGAAAACCATTCCAATTCTCTGTTCTTTCCCTATTCCAGGATATAGTTCAAGAAAGCCATGTGATTTAAATACCTCAAGAGCCCCTAGGCACTCTCTCAGTATCTCCTTATATATTAATTGGGCTGATGTTCCCAATATTATTGATTATATTATATTTTTATAATTGATTACTATCATGTATCTTCTGTCCTTGCCAGTCCAAAGATCATAGTTCTCAGCAGAAAACACAACAAAATAGTATTTAAACATCTCTCTTTTCTCTGTGCTGTCAGTTCTCATTTTGCTTTTTCATATCCATCTCTTTCTTTGATTCTCAACCTCCTGTTTTTCTCAAAAGAAAGACTTCTTTCTGGATTGATTAGATAATCATGTGAAAACACCATAATGGAGGAGGCACTTGTGTTGTTTCAGAATGTCACAAGACCCTAATTGGCATGTGTGTCTCTTAAATCCCTTAGTGGTTATTCCAGGTTGACCAAACAACTCATTCCAATATTTGTCTTATTACCTATCTTGGTGTACATCTCATATTAGAATAAATTATCACCATGACTCTTACTTAACATTTTTAACTTAACTCATGGGGTTGAAATTCTATTTTATTTCTTCTTTTCATTCTCAAACAAGTTCCAAATGAACAAGTAGAGTTTTCAGTTGGAAAAAAATACCTCCACATCTCTGAGAGCAACTGAGTCTGCTAGGATCAGTTATTCACTTCTAGAAAGCTCCATCTGAGGATCTTGGCTGCCCTTGGGCCCTGCTACAAAAGGTAAATAGGCAAATAGTTTACTTCTTCCTGTAAAACACGAAACTCCAGGTTTACTGTGGCACTTTTCCAGTTTGGGGCATGCACTGTATTTTGGCCTAGGCTTGAGTTAACGGTAAATCCAAAGAAGCCCATGTCGGGAAAGAGACAAAGCCAAAGAAAGGTCAGGAGGTGTCAATAATGGGGAATATAAGACTGAAATCTGGGGACAACATCTCTTGTCCTATCATCATCAGACAGAAAATGTAAAGGATAGGCCAATATTATTGATTACAAGAATATTGATGCAACATATTGATTAACTGTCAAATAGAACTAACAACCTATCCAAAAATAATCTTCTAAGACCAAATACTGTTCATACTCATAAAAGAATGTCAGTTGAATATTCTATGGAAAAGTAAAACAAATTATCCTAACCAGAAACATCTTTAAATGATTATTTTCTTTCCATTTGCTTCCGTTGACCTGAAACAAAGCTACTAATTCCCTGAGTCTAGTGAACCAGACCTCTGACACAAATCTTTACAACAGGAATCTAGACTTGCTCAAGTCATGAAGGTTACGAGTTACCTGCATGAAGGCGATGAGCCAGAGAAGTGAAAATGTACCTGGTATTGGCAACGACAAAAACAAAATAAAAATCTTTTCTTTAAAACACAGTATTAGTTCATGAGTTTTAGAAAATAACATTATAAAGGAGTGTAAAGAGACTTAACTAATCTGGTCAAACTTAACTATTCCAATCTGATGGTTGATTTTTTAACTATAAGGGTAGGATGTAAGAGAGCTCATCACCACTGAAAGTCAGTCTCAGAGGAACAAACCGGTGAGTTAAATGCTGAAGTCATGTAGAAAGAAGATAGAGTGATCTGAAAGGATATCAATGGAATAAGATTGGAATGAGATGGTAAAGGCAGTTGTCAGAACATGGACTTGGAAGTGGCAAGGGGAACCAAAGAACATGCGGGGCATCTTGAAACCTTTAAGTGGGAGAAAGGAAGAGCCAATATTAGGGAAGGAGGCCATTGTTAAGAGGTGTGTCCAAGCCTAGGACCAGAGGAGAGTTTCCCACCAGAAGTTCCCCAATGAGAAGGCCTAAATTGGACAATCCAAGTCGGAACTTTGGCTCTTCAGGAGCTGTTGGTGGCATCAACATTCAAGGTCATCATCACACGGTGTGGTACTCTGCCCCCCAGCTTGAGGAAGTGGGCCAGCAGGATGGACTACTGTTCTATACAAACACAGGCCTCTTCTCTGAAAAAGACAAAGGTCTTTTTGAGGGGAGGAGGGGAATTGAGAGCAGACAGAACTAGATGAAGAGTCTTGTACCTCAGCAGCGCCAGTGGTAGAGTTTGATGTGTGGGGGTTCAACCGTAAATAGAAAGAGTGTATAGTTACATATCAGAGTCATACAGGGTATGATAAGAGGAGAGACTAAAGCCTCAGCTGGATATGAATCAATATTTAGAAAGGGGCAGAAATTTTGAATTGTGTTTTCAGATTCAGTGTCAGAAATGGTAGGTGTTTTTTAGTACTGTAGGGAACATGCTATTTCAACATGCTATTTCCATGGGTACCAGAGAATGGGGAAGAAGCAACCCCTCTGCCTAGGAAAATCCATCTTTAAGTTGGTAGAGGAAGGCTATCTGCCATCTGGATTTATATCACTGGGTCCATCTCTCCTTTTGACTCAAGATAGACTTTTTCTAGGTGCTGGCAATAAGTTGAAAGTCTACTTGAACATGTGTGGAACCAATTATAAAAATTCAGAAAAAGACCTTCATGCTTGTGGAAATTGTGATGCTGCCCAGACGGGACCTGGTAGGAACTGGGCAGCCAAAATGATCAGGTAAACCCCTGACGGTGAAGCCCATCCCTGCCCTCTTTGCCCTCCTCATGAGGAGATGAAACCATGGAAAAACCTACTCTAGGGATTATATTTCCTTCTCCTTCTCTATGTATCCCTCAGCACAAGGTCCTACAGAGCAATCCCTGAAACTACCTGACTGACACACACAGCAGCAGAGACTGGAATGTTGTTTCCAGCACAGCAGGAATGAGCAATTCTGACACTGATACCACAAAGACAGGTTGTGAATCTTTCAGCTCCAACTCTGAGAGTATGATGGAAGAGTATCTGCCCACAGGCCTCTCTCCACTCATTCATGACTACTCATGTTTCTGTGGTCTCTAAGATTTACAAAGAACTTAGTATTCATCATTTCTTTTGGAAGAATGTGATGAAGTCTTTTTATATCCATTTTACAGATGTGCTCACTGAGGCCCCACAAAGCTTAAATGACCTTGGTAAGTAGCAAATATCAGCCCCAGGTCCTCATAACTCCAAATCCAGTTCTGTCCCTTTGATGCCACCCAGATTCTTTGTATAGAAATACTCTGATCATAGCTGTCCGTAGCCCAGCCTCCAGAAAGGCATGGGAAGAGAGCGTTATTCAGAGTAAGGTTTTGGACTTTGATCCCTTCTTGTCTCATTTCTGTTTTCCAGTGATGATGGAGAATTCTTCCAGCAGCGTCAGGGCAGGCGAAGAAGATTCAAGGGCAGACCCATTTGTGAACGAATGGGGCAGAAGTGGCAAAGATCCCAATCACTTCAGTTCAACTGATCTAACGGCAAACACTGCACTGACTCGCTACCCCTTCTTTCCCTCTCCCCCCACCACACCCTCTGTGCTGCCTGGACGGAACACACGGTGTGTGTTCAATAAACATCCAAGTGAAGAATCAACCTGCTTCATTCTACGTGTGACAAACCTGGCCAGTGTGGGAAGCAAGGAGAATATGTAGGAGGCCTGGAAGGACTGTAGGAATTCAAAGCACCAAAGGTTGCTACAAGTGTATGAATGAGTCTCTGAGGTGACTTTTTGGTGAATAGCTGAAGGAGAATGTTGGTGGAAATCACAGAGCTCGAGGAATAAAGAATTCCTTAGACATAGAGAGGTGAGAGGTTAGCAAGGAGTTGGGGTCTTCAGAATCACAATAAAAAAGGGCAGCTGGATTATAGATTTTAGACAAAAATATTAGAAGCACGTACAATGTCCCAACTCCCCTTTAGCCCCTCAAAATAAAAGGAATTTAGCAGATCTATTTTTAAACTTTCAGCTTCCTGTTCTGTTAATTTGGGTACCTTATATTTTTGTAAATATTCTTCCATATTGTTAAGATCCCCAGTTTCATTTATAGGAAATATAGGAAGAATAGCTTCCTCATTGATTCAGAACCCACATTTTTTCATTTTTGACACTATCACCCTTTCCTTGATACTCACTTCTCTCTAGGTTTCCAGCACCCCATCCTATCCTGGTCCTGTTCCTACCCATCAGACCTTTCCTTCTCAGTCTCCTTTGCTGGATCCTCTTCCTATAAGTGTCCCTCAGGTTTCACATCTGTTCTGTGCCCTCTTGTCTTCTCCCTCTGCACCGCTTTACTTAGCAAGCCCCTCAGCTCCCATAGATTGAATTACCAGCTCTATGCTTATGATTCTCCAATGTGCCTTTCTTGCCCCAATCTCTCTGTCAATCTCCAGTCTCCTATCTCCAATTGCTTTTCAGACATCTAAAACTGGGTGTGTAGTAGACATCATAAATGATATATTGAACTCATTGTCTTTCCCCTCAAACCCTACATCCTTTCAAAATTTCCTGTTACTGTCAAGGGCACCACCATCCTTGCAATCCCCCAGGCTCACAACTAAGGTGTTCACCTGGACATTTCACTGTCTCTCATACCCCATATACAATCTGTTACAAAGGCATATTGATTTCAGCTTTGCAACACCTCTCAAAAGCATCTTCTTCTCTCCTCTGACACTGCTGCCACTCTGGTGCCAGCCTTTATCATTTCACCTTTGGACAGCTGCAATAGCCTGACAGTCTGTCTCTTTGTCACAAGTCTGTCTCTCCTCCAAGCCATCTTCCATTCTGCTGCCAAAGTGATTTTTCTAAAGCACAGGGGCAAATACTTCACCTCCCTTCTCCACATCCTCCGGTGTTTGCCTCCAAGATCAAAAACAGCATCCTCTGTTTGGCATTCGAAGCCTTCCTTACCCTCACCCCATCCTACCATTGCAGCCTTCTTTTATTTATTTATTCATTCATTCATTCATTTATTTAACTTTTTACATTCATTTTCACAAAATTTTGGGTTCCAAATTTTCTCCCCTTTTATCCCCTCCCCCCACCCCAATACACAAAGCAATCTAATTTTCCCTATCTCCAATCTGCCCTCTCTTCTGTCATCCCTCCCTTGTCTTGTCCCCATCTTCTCTTTTCTCCTGTAGGGCCAGATGACTTTCTATTTCTCATTAACTGTATGTCTTATTTCCTAGTAGCAACAACAATACTAAACAGTTGTTCCTAAAACTTTGAGTTCCAAATTCTCCCCATCCCTCCCTCCTCACCCATTCCCTTTGGGAAGGCAGGCAATTCAATATAGGCCATATCTGTGTAGTTTTGCAAATGACTTCCCTGATAGTCGTGTTGTGTAAGACTAACTGAATTACCCTCCATCCTAACCTGCCCCTCATTGTTTCTCTTCTGTCTTTTGATCCTGTCCCTCCCCAAGTGTTGACTTCAAATTGCTCCCTCCTCCCTTTGCCCTCCCTTCCATCATCCCCCCCTTGCTTATCTCCTTCTCCCCCACTTTCCTCTACTGTAAGATAGGTTTTCATACCAAAATGAGTGTGCATTTTATTCCTTCCTTTAGTCAAATGTGATGAGGGTAAACTTCTGTTATTTTTTTTCTCAGCTCTCCTCTTTTTCCCTCCACTAAAAAGTCTCCTGCTAGCCTCTTAAATGACATATAATTTACCCCATTCCATTTCACCCTCTTTCCTCCCCCTACCTTTCTCTCTCACCATTTACCTTAATTTCTTTTAAGATATGGTCCCATCCTATTCAATTCACTCTGTGCTCTCTGTCTCTGTATGTGCATGCATGTGTGTATGTGTGTGTGCATGCATGCGTGTACATGTGTGTGTATGGACCCAGCAACTACCCAGGTACTGAAAAGTTTTAAGAGTTACAAATATTGTCTTTCCATGTAGGAATGTAAACAGTTCACTTCTGGTAAGTCCCTTAAGACTTCTCTTTGCTGTTTACTTTTTCATGCCTCTTCTCATTCTTGTGTTTGAAAGTCAAATTTTCTTTTCAGCTCTGGTCTTTTCATGAAGAGTGCTTGAAAGTCCTCTGTTTCATTGAAAGACCATATTTTCCCCTGAAGTATTATACTCAGTTTTGCTGGGTAGGTGATTCTTGGTTTGAGTCCTAGTTCCCTTGACTTCTGGAATATCCTATTCCACGCCCTTCGATCCCTTAATGTAGAAGCTGCTAGATCTTGAGTTATCCTGATTGTATTTCCATAGTACTGGAATTGTTTCTTTCTAGCTGCTTGCAAGATTTTCTCCTTGAGCTGGGGCTTCTCGAATTTGGCCACAATGTTCCTAGGAGTTTCTCTTTTTGGATCTCTTTCAGGTGGTGATTGATGGATTCTTTCAATACTTATTTTGCCCTCTGGTTCTAGAATGTCAGGGCAGTTTTCCTTGATAATTTCATGGAAGATGATGTCTAGGCTCTTTTTTTGATCATGACTTTCAGGAAGTCCCATAATTTTTAAATTGTCTCTCCTGGATCTATTTTCCAGGTCAGTTGTTTTTCCCATGAGATATTTCACATTCTCTTCCATTTTTTCATTCTTTTGGTTTTGTTTTATGATTTCTTGGTTTCTCAGAAAGTCATTAGACTCCATCTGTTCCATTCTAATTTTGAGAGAACTATTCTCTTCAGTGAGCTTTTGAACCTCTTTTTCCATTTGGCTAATTCTGCTTTTGAAAGCATTCTTCTCCTCATTGGCTTTTTGAACCTCTTTTGCCAATTGAGTGATCCTATTTTTCAAGGTGTTATTTTCTTCAGCATTTTTTGGGGTCTCCTTAACCAAGGTATTGACCCATTTTTCATACTTTTCTTGCATCTCTCTCATTTCTCTTCCCAGTTTTTCCTCCACCTGTCTAACTTGCTTTTCAAAATCCTTTTTGAGCTCTTCCAAGGCCTGAGCCCACCTGACATCCCCCTGGGATGTCTGGGGTACCGAGGCCCCGCCCTCCACGTCTTTCCCTGATGGCAAGAATATTTTCTCGTTGTCAGAACCGAATGGCGGGAACATTTGCACCTGGTCAAAAAAGCTCTCTATAGTATTATTTTTCTTCCCTTTTCTGGGCATTTTCCCAGCCAGTTACTTGACTTCTGAGATTCCTGTCCACCCTCGCCTAGATCCACCCAGCTAGTGCTTGGGGTCTGAGATTCAAATGGGTTTCCGTGGCAGGTGCGGCTGCTAATCAATGTGAGCTTTAGTTCTGGTGCTGGGGTGGGGGCGGGGCCGCCTCCGAGGCTCAGTTCCCTCAGGGTCTTTATGCAGAGACCTTCAGAAATGGAGCGGGTGGGGCAGGGCCGTCTCCCACTCTCAGCTCCCTCAGGTGGTTTATGCAGAGACTTTCAGTAATGAAGATCCTGCCTGCTGCTGGGGGAGTCCCGGGCCGGCGCTGCTGCCACCGCCGCCACCCCGCCACCCCCGCCTCTGCCTCCGCCGCTTCCTCCGGAGGGGGCCCGAGTCACAGAGACACTCCGCTCCCCCTCTTGGCCAGCCAGCCATCTCTCTCACTGACCTGTAGCTTCTGTGGGCGGAGGGACTTTCCCAGGTGCCGGAGCCTCCGTCCCTGAAGCCTGCTCGGATCAGCTTTTCTGGGGCCGCGGCCAGGGCAGTGCTGGGGTGGGGTCCGCTTTCCGGGGCGCGACAGGGACGGCTGGGGACGGCTCTCCAAGGCTCTCAGGAACGGAAATCTCTTCCACTCTGTTTCTGCACACCTTTCAGTGATCCAGAACTTCTGGGGAACTCTTCTTACATTAAATATATGGGCTGTGGGTTCGGAGCTTGTCAATGTGCCTCTTTCTACTCCGCCATCTTGACTCTGCCCCTCTCCACATACTCTTTAACCTAGTGTCATTGACCCCCTGCTCTTCTTCAAACAAGCAATTCTACCCCTTGGCTCTGGGCATTTTCTTTGTCTGTCTCCAATGCCTGGAATACTTTCCCTCCTTATCTCATCCTGGCTTCCTTCAGATCCCAACTAAAATCCCATTTTCTATAGGCAAGCATTCCCAACCCCCTTAATTCTCTCTTGATAATTTCCAACTTATCTTGTGTACAGCTCATTGGAACATATTTCCTGGTTTGTTCTCTCCTCCATTAGATTTTGGGCTCCATTTTTTCCTTCCTCTTCCCTTAAAGCCTTCCCTTCCTGTTCATCAGTGGGTAAGATGTGTTTCTGGGCCCAGCTGTGTTTTGTATGTATTCTCTCTTCCTTTAGCCAGTTCAGAGGAGATTGAATTCAAGTACTGTCCAATCTCCCCCATTGTTGCCTCCTTAGTGTATAAACTCTTCTTTTTATGTCCCATTTAAGTGAGATAATTTGCCTCATTCTTTCTTTCCCTTTCCCCTTTTCCCAATGCCTCTTTTTTTCTTTTGAGATCATCCAAACACAACAGGATCATACTCAGGCTCTCTGTCTAATTAAACTCCTTCTTTCACCCCTTGCCATGATACAGGTCTGAGGGACTATATATGTATATGTGTATACATACATACATACATACATATATATATGTACACACACATAACCATATATATTATATTTTACATATATACATATATTAGTTTATATACATATAAATATATATAACTGTATATAGTATGGATAGGTAGATTATATATGTATGCTAGTATATATTATCTACCAATAGAATATAAAGTTTTTTTAGTTCCTTATAATATTACTCATGTTTCCCTCTACCTCTCTTGACTTCTATATTTGTATGTCAAACTTTTTACTCAGCACTGCTTTTTTCGTTAGGAATGCTTGGAAGTCTTCTAATTCATTGATGATTCATTTTTTCCCTCTTAGGACTATATTCAGTTTTTCTACCTGGGTTATTTTTGGTTGTACTCCTAGATCCATTATCTTCTCGAATACTCCATTCAAAGCCCTCTGCTTCTTGACACTGGTGGCTGCTCCAATGTGTGTGATTCCAATTGTAAGTCCTCAGTACTTGAATTTTTTCTTTCTAGCTGCTTGCACTACTTTTTTAATCAACCTGTAAGTTCTGGATTTTTGCTTCAGTATTCCTAGGAGTTTTCATTTGAGGATTTTTTTCTGGAAATAACTGGTAAATTCTTTCAACTTCTATTTTGCATTCTGGTTCTAAGGTATCTGGTCAGGGTGATTGTATGATTTCTTGAAATATGCTTTTCAGGCTCTTTCTGTTTTGGTTCATGGCTTTCATGTAGTCCATAATCATTCTTAAATTTTCTCTCCTAGATCTGTTTTCCACATCAGTTGTTTTTCCTATAAATATCCCACATTTTGTTTTGTTCTTTTCAGTCTGACTTTCCTGATCAGAATTCAGTCTGGTGTATTTTCTAGATCTTTTTTGGGATAGATAGATTCTAATGCTTCCTCTCATTCTGCCATTTTGAATACACTCCTGGAGATCTAATTTTGAAAAAAAATCAAGGGAAAGCAAGGCAAAAGCTCCAGAAGGGTTCATAGTGATTAAAAAACCTAAATCATTCCAGAGATGCCCACCCATTGATAAAGCCTTTCAAAGGTAACTCAGAATTATGGAGAACATTGGAAAAAATTTTCAACTCAATTTTACAGAATTACCAAAATGTGAGCACCTTAAAAATAGAAAGTTTCCACAGTATCTCAGCAAGGCATAATTTCAATCTCTAATCTACAAATCATATATAAATAGGCAATAAAGTCTAGATGTGATTTCAGTGATGTAGGGAAATCCCAATTGAGCAAATTCTTTAACAATGCAGGTCGTCCCCTTCTGGGGAACTACCTGTCCTAGGGGATGTCCTAGAATGCTGACAGATTACATAACGGTGGCCATAATGGAGTCTCTATCTTCGGGGCTTCAAGACCAGCTGTCCATGTACTGGGCTATTGTGTTTCTACACTTATAATTTATACACAAAATGATTTTCGGGGGAAGGTGCACATCTGTGCCATTTCCTAACAACAGAATAAGGGTTTTTGTTGTTCAGTTTTTTCAGTTGTGTCTCACTCTTCCTCATTCCATTTGGGGCTTTCTTGGCAAAGATACTGGAGTGATATGCCATTTCCTTCTCCAGCTTATTTTACAGATGAAGAAACTGAGGCAAACAAGGTTAAGTGACTTACCCAGGATCATTGAAGTCAGGAAGATAAGTCTTCTTGATATCCAGTCCAGTGCTCTATTCATTGTACCACCTATCTGCCCCAGAATAAGGGCTAATTAGAGTGTAAAGAAAGGGGGCATGGACAAAGGAGAGCCCACGTTTGGGAGTGAGAGATTGGGAAGATCCAGGGGTCCAAAGATTCTGAGTGGAACTAGGGCCCACACAGCAGACTGGAAAATGGAAATTTGGTTATCAACGCCTGAAAAAGAGAGTAAGAAAACAGTATCCTCTGAGAAAACAAGTGTACACATGCATGGTGGCAGGGTATATATCTAGTATATGATCTTTTGGTCATGGCAAGGTTTGGTAGAGTCCAGGGGCCAGGCTGGTTTCAGATAGGTGAGGCATGATGGAGGTACTCACTCACAAGGAGGTCAACACAACTCTTCACCAGGACTCATTCAAATTCAAAGGAGTTAATCTATGTAAAATGTGTTGCAAACCTTAAATCATTACACAATGGCTAGCTATTAGTATTAAGTAAATTCTTTCACAGACTGAGCAGTGGGGAGAACGAAGGGACAAGGGGTGTCTCTGGGCAATGAATCACATGAAGAGGGAGGAATGTTAGAGGAGACATTCAGGACATCTGGTGGTCAAGGTACATGTAGTGGAGGGCTGGGATCATGGTGGTTATATGGCAGTGAAGCATGGTTGAGGTATTCATTTTCTTCCAGCTTGCCTCCCCTCTGCACCAAACATGGCACAACATCATTGGAACTGAGGGAGTTAGGGAACTGAGAAGTCACATTGTCAGAGGGTTTATCCAGATGAATATTGAAGACTTTAGGAATGCTAGCCGGGAATGAGGTAGACAGGGACGTAGTATTTCAGGTAGTAACATTACTGAAAAATGGGGAGAGTAACCAGATTGTGGGAAGATGACAGAAATGATAGGGAAATGATAACATGGAGACATTTCCTGAACCCCAAGTACAAAGGTCCTCAAGAAATGGTAGAGCAATGTTCGAGAAGTGGCAATGTGGAACAAGGAATATGCACACCATGTTGCAAGGGAAGTTTCATCCTTAGAGAAGCGTAAGGCTTCATTCAGGTAATGTCGATGGAAATTACCGTTCAGTTGGCTAAAGTTCTCGTTCATCCTTTGTGCTCCAAGAGGGACAAAGTGATTTCATGATGTGGGAGGTTGGTGGCGGGGGTCATTGTACAATGTGTCCAGCTGTGGCTGATCAGACCAATACAAACTTGGAAGACTGCCACAGATCAGACACAAATAGCCTGACCATTTGGGAGGGAAATGTCTCTAAATCTGTACATCTCACATTTCTCTTGAGCTACGAGAATTCTTATTTGCTCACAGAGCACAGCTGGACAGTCCTGTGCCAATGTATCCAATGTTTCACAATCGATATCCAAGTTCTACAGAGAGTGTTTGAGAATGTCCTTGTATTGCTTCTTCTGACTTCCATGTGAGCACCTGCCTTGGGTGAGTTCTCCATAAAATAGTCTTTTAGGCAAACATGTGTTTGGCATTTGAACAGCAGGCCTAGCCCATCAGAGTTGTACTGTCTTCAGTAGAGTTTGAACCCAACCAACATTACATCTGCTGACAACAGATTTGCTGATACAACGTTGATTGAAAATGTCAGAGATGTAGGGAATTTCTTGAGAGGCAATCAAGGATGACAGAGGGTTTAGGGAAAGAAAGTAGGATATGGACAAGCTGGTGACAAGTGTACCTGAAGAGGATTAGAGGTGTTAAGAGTGACAGTATGCAGATACCATGTAAGGCGTTAAGATGTGATGATCCCAAATGGAGAGTGAGTATGGTAGAAAGAATATTGGTGTGATGATGGAATTTGGAAGTCTGGTACTTTCAATTCTATACATAAAAGCTCAGCTCAGATGGCCTTCTGGCCTTCCATTGTGCTATGGGGTTTCAGGGAAAAGAAAGGTGGCAGATTGAATATAAATCAATTGTGTTACATGGCATTCATCACACTGAATACATTCTAATGAAATCCCCCTTATTAATACCTAAAGCAGAGAAGAATAATCCCAGAGGGAGAACTATAGACAAATATCACTAATGAATATCAATTCAAATATTTTATATAACATTCTGTTAAACAGATCATTCATCCAGAAACATCATTCATTATAACCAAGTTAGATTTATAGAATTACTGCAAGGCTACTTCAACATGTGGGAAATAATCAACATACTCATATTAAAAATGAAAACATGCAAAAGCACATGACTCAACAGATGCTGAAAAAGTCTGACAAAGTACAACACTCATTTGTGAATATAGGAAATATAGGTATGAATCAACCTACACAGCATAGGCACAGGACATGCTTTTTAAAAGGTAACTAGCTAAAACCAAAGGCATATAACAAATGCAATGGAGACCTGTAGGAGCTTTCCCACTAAATGCAAGAGGAAAGCAAGGAAGTGCACTCTCCCTGCTCTTAAGTGATAACAGTTCTAGAAATACCAGCCATAGCAGTGAGACAGAAAAAGAAATGAAAAGCATCAAGATTGGTAAAAAGGAATTAAAATTCTCCCTATTTACTGATGACATGATGACTTATTAGAAAATTGTAGAGAATCAGAAAATATACTGAGAAAATGAACAGTTTCACCAAACCTGCAGGCTACAAAATAAACCCATAAAAACAATGACATGTCCATATAATAATAACAAAATCCAAGAGGCAATGATAGGAAAGGAAATCAGTTCAAATACCTTCAAAATCTGTGACATAATTGTGGCCCAGCTTACCAAAGCAGACAAAATACTTGTCCAGATTCAATTTCAAAGTGCTCCTTAAAGATATAAGAAAACAAGATTTAAATAGATGGAAAGAAAGTGCTTGTGACTGAACACTGCCAATATAATAAAAATTATAATACTACCAAAGTTAATTTTAATGAGATAATATTGCTGAAGTTATTAAAGCATTCTTCATAGAACTCAATAATATAACAACAGAATCCATCTGAAGCAATGAAAGATATGGAATAAAATGAAAAATGTAGGGACAAAGGAGAATGACACTTCTAGACGTCAAACTATATCATAAAGCGATAATTATCAAAACCATTGGTATCAGTTAAAAATTAAAATGGAAGAGATGAGAGAAAGAGGAATCAGAAATTAGAGAATTCACTAAATAAGCATTCAATTGATGAGAAACCATAAGTTATTTTGAAAAGAACTCCCTATTTGATAAAAATTGCTGCAATTTTATCAAAACTCTGCAACTACAGGAAAGGAAAGAATATCCTGGAATGCAATACAGACAGCTCTCACATAATTACCTTACGCATGGGCAGGCGGCAGTACCTGTGCCAGTCCAGGCTCCGGATCCAGCTCTGGTCTCTAGCAGGCATTGGAAGGTACCAGGGGTCCTCCTCTCTGAGCACTGAAGCTGCTCCATCCCTGAGGGCTCAGGTACTGAAGCCACTCTGGCTGCAGGGACCCAAGAGCCAAAGATGGGGAAGAGCCACTCAGAGCCCCAGGAGGGGAGGGAAGATCTACAGAATTATTCACTTATATTAAGTGAGAATGGACTACGTACCAAAAGACAAAAGAAAAAACTTCCATTCAAGGAAAAAACCAACTATGCTGTAAAAATAAATAAAATCTTACATCAGGGAGAATGTGTCTTTTATAGGACAAAAGACCATTAAGAACTCTTGATGAAAAGGCTGGAGCTGGAGCAAATTAGGGGAAAATAGGAGTTGAGAGAAACCTATAAAAGCATGAATGAATGAAAAAGCCTTTACTAAGCAGTAATTATTTTTTGTTATTATTTATTTGAGTAAATGGAAAAGCTGAATGAGGATCAGATAAATCCTAATAAGAAAAGAAGAGAGACGTGGCTATATTTGTGATTCCAACAGTTTAGAATAGTTTCTTCAGAGATTTATTTCTGAGAGCTTATTATCCTCCAGTGGGGGAAGAAGGACACTGCCCTAGGTGACTGGACTGAAAAGATTAAGAAAGGAGACAGGACAATGCAGAAGACACCAAGGAGATGGTGTGTGGGCTTGGATGTCAAGGGATCAGGACACAGGGGTGAGTAATAAGGGGACAAACACTGTGGATGACAAGGGGACAAAATGTGGACAACAAAGGGACGATAGACTGACAGTAATATCAAGTGGACTGGATATCCTAGGGCTGACAAGAAAAGGCTTGTACACAGGGGAAGGAGGTAGAAAGCTGGGACACCACATCAAGGAGGCTGGGCATTTGTGCCTGGATACTGAAGGGTAGATATCAAGGTTACTAGAGATTGGAAATAGATATTTGGAGGGGTAGGAGGGCAGTATTGGAAATCACCAAGTGAACATAAGGCTGTGGATATGTGACATGGAAACACATGTGGCGGGAAGGCAGGTAGATAGCAGCTAAGGAGACAGAATCAGACCTAGAGTCAGGAGGACCAGAGTTCAAATCTGTCCTCAGACACTCACTAGCTATGTGACTCTTGGCAAGGAAGTCACTTAACCTCTGTCTACCTGAATTTCCTCATTTGTAAAATGTGGATAGTCATAATAACCCCTACCTTCCAGGGATGTGAGGATAACATGAAATAATGGTTTTAAAGTGCCTTGCAAATCTAAGTCATCATAGAAATACTAGTTTGTTGTTCTAATAATTAAGATGAATGGGACATCACTATTTTGCCAATATTTTTAAACAAAAGATAATGGTACAAATACTGAGAGACAGCCCCAACGGGACAGGACGTTGGAGAATGGATAATAAGAGGTAGACTTCAAGGGTTCATTATACAAGTAAAGGACACCAAAGAAGCAAGGTAACAGAGAAGAAATACTGAGGGTAATGGTCACCAAAGAGGTTGGACACTAGGATTGGCCATTGGAGAAGGGAGAGTATATACATTGAAAAACCTGATTGGAAATATATGAGTAAGAGAAATGGAGACCCCCAAGCTGTCAATAGCAAAGAGGAAGAGGACACCAGTTTTTATGGAGTTTTATGGAGTTATTAAATGGAAGGAAATGAAGTCAAGTGGAATGGCAATGGGATATTAACTGGGAGTCTGTTCTAGAATCATATTGCTTTCTGAATTTTATGATGTCAAGCTTCCTCAAGATTTGTCATGAGATACTATCAGGCACATCTTCTTGGATGGCTAGTACATCACTGAAAACCATGAACTGGGTGACTCAGAAACCTGGCTCAGACTGACATGGAAATATGGACCCAAGGTCACTAAGAGACCAAGTATATGACGCGCAACCTGGGGTTTGAAGGAGCAAGAACCAGGCTCTAAGGCTCATTGGTCATTTATGTTCATTCTGGGTTCAAAGAGAGTCCAGCAGGCTCACAATTGGTCAGAACTTCTGTTTATTGAGTATCTGCATGGCATCAGCTACAGTTGCATGTGGCCAGAAGGCTCTTGACCCCAGGAGGATCTCACAACATACATGGAGAGGGGAACAAAAGGGAGAAGTCAGCTTAGTATTTGGGGTCCAGGCCTTTTGGTCTGTAGTAATTGGGATCCTTGCCACTTCGGCCCCATCTGTTGGCTTCCTGGTCTGCCATGGAATCTGCCACACCCCGGCCAGAGCTGCCCCCCTGGAAGAACTCCCGGGCATCACTGAAAAATAAGAAGTTTCAACAAATCAGTCATTCATTTCATAGATCAACCTATCTGGGCTCCATCGCCCTCATCTGTGATGAGAAAGAGGGCAGTGTGTGAAGAGAATGTAGAAGCCTGTGGGATGGTGGGGGGACAGGGGTGGGGTCGCTGCTGCTGTTGCTGCTACTAATCAATCATGCTCCCAACAGTGGGGGCTCAAAGCTCAGGTCTGGGCTCCTGCCAGAATGGCCCCAGTGGGAAGAAGTGACTTAGACATCCTCCCTCACATGGCTCATGAGGGATTTGGTTTTGCTTACTTATACCTGTTTAGGGTAGGTTTTGTTTCTCTTGCCTTCTGAGTGAGTAGAGGAAGACAAGGGGAGAGGGAGAGAATTCAGAAATGAAAACAAAATTAAATTGGTCTTTTTTTAAAGAAATCATCCTTCAATTAATCTGTGCTAATACAATGATAAGGTGATCTAAGCTAAGTGATTGACTCCATGCCATACCAAACTACAAAAAATGGGTGACTTTACAGAATTAGAAAAAATTATGACAAAATTCATCCAGAGGAACCAAAGATCAAGATTCCCAAGGGAACTGACGAGTAACAATGGGAAGGAAGGAGGCCTAGAAGTGCTTGCTCTGCAGCTGTGGTCCAAAAGAATAAGCATCAAACCTCTTTCTCATGTCTTCAAAAAAGGGTTGATCAGTGGAACAGATTAAGGACACAAAATATAACTAAGTGTAGCACCTTAGTGTTTGAGAAATCCAGTTGGATCTCACTATTTAACAAAAACTATTGGAAAACTGGAAAGCAGTTGGGCAGAAATTGGATCTAGATGAAGACTACATATCACAACAAGTTCCAAATGGACATAGAAGTTCACATGATCAACAAATTAGAGGAAGAAGGAAGGGGATACCTTTTATAACCTTTTATAACTATGAAAAGGAAAAGAGTTCTTACACAAATCAGTAGAGAGGATCATGAGAGGTAAAAATGGGCTATTTCAGTTACAAAGAATTGAACAGCTTTGCACAAACAAAAGGGATGAAGTTAAATCAAAAGAGAAACAGTGAACTGAAAAATGTCTTCTTGGCTAGTTCCTTCATAAAAGTCATTGATGTCCAATGTAACTGCAGAAATGATTCAAAGACGTAAGAACAAAAGCCCTTGTTCAAGAGATAAAGATGCCATGAATGGGAAATTCTCAAAAGAAGAAAGGTAAGATAACAGTAGTCATATGAAAATGTTCCAATCACTGAAAGTGAGAGAAATATAAATGAAAACAATTTTAAAGTGCCACCTCATCTCCATCAGACTGGAAAAGATAGCCAAAAAGGAAAATGAAAATCCTGGGCTGGGCCATAAGAGGACAGACAGACTAGTACACTGTAGATGGAGCTGTGAATTGGTACAGCCATTCTGGAAAGCAACCTGGATCTCTACCTGGTGAATAATGTACAAAGTGAATAAACCAGGAAACCATTTATTCACTGGATATTACATCATAAAGAGAAACAACTTTGAAAACCTAGGGACTCATCTCAACTCAGTGAACACAAAACTCCAGAAGATCAAGGATGAAACGTGCTTCTCTCATCTTGATGGGAAACTAATGAACTGGACGGGAAAGGTGAGGTATACACTCTCAGCAGGTCAAATGTGTGCACTAATTTAGCTTGACTTTGCTAATTTCTTATGAAGGAAAGTTTTCATAAAAATATTGTCAGGGAAGAGACTTGAAAGAGGAAGATCTGAAGTGAATGAAAAGAAAAGAAAAAGAAAAAACAGTATCAATGAAGCCTTTCAGAAAGCCTAGGAGAGACGAGAAGGAAGTTTATGGGAAGGCGCTGACAACCTGGACAGCTTTGAGACTACTGTATTGAGTGGATAATATGCTTTTAAAACTTGGTGATCAAAGACATTCACAGTGACATAGAAAGTTTTCTGTTTTGTTATTTTTTATATATCGAAATGTCCCACAAGTTCAGAATAACTCCCAATAAAAAAACACTTAAAAAAAAAAGGCAAATCCTCTCTGAAGTCCGTCTTTCATTTGATACAGGGTCAATACTCATAACACATCAGGCCCTGCTGCTTCCTCTGTGGGACAGACCAGACTGATGGCTACTGCTCAGGACCCTGCCCTGGACACTATGGGAAACAGAGAAGGAGGAGCACCAGCAGGGTCTGCAGTGAGTTCATCCATGGGCCTTCCTAGGCCTCTGAGAGGCCCCAGACAGGCCAAATCTGCCCACTTTCAGGATCATTCCAAAATTCATACCTGATCACTTTGGCTGCCCAGGCCCCCCCAGGTCCTCTCCGGGCAGCATCATAGTTTCCACGAGCATGGAAGTATTTGTCTGAATTTTTGTAGTTGGCTTCACGCATGTCACTGTAGGCCCTCCACATGTCCCCAGCACCTAGAAAGGGAACAGCAAAGCAAGAGGCAAAAGGAGCAGCATGGATCTGGCCCTAGTGGGGAAAGAAGCATCATCCCCATGTTCAAGATTTTTTAAATGGATGGCATGGGAAAGCATCTCCTCAACCATTGGTCCCCAATGGAAATGACAGACCAAGATGCTCTTATAAAATAAGTGTCCCTTCACTATATTAACAATACTTAAAATATAAAACAATGGACTCTGAAACAGAATTTCCCCCTGAAAATTTATTTTAGCTCCTCTTTAATTATTGCTCCATTCCTTTCAGATAAGATTCAGAATAGCAACTTTCATCCTGAGTTGAGCAAAAGATTCTTTCCTGTTTCATAGCCTTGGGGCTCACCAGTGCAGCTAAATCCTCTCTCTTTCCACTGTAGGGAAAGGTCCACACCTTTGCCCTGCCTTTGCCACTGCTCGGGTACCAGATTCTATTTCTGGCTGCCTCTGCTACCACCTGCCCTTCTACCTTCCAGTATCTTCCTTCTGTGAATAAAACAATCTTCCTCCTCTCATCATTCACTGCTTCCTGCAAAGCAACTCGAACAAAGGAGATATGCTCTTGAAGAGCCCTTACCTTGACGAGCCTGATTAAGGAAGTCCACAGATCCTCGTAACCAACCCTGGCTGTTGACACACAGGACCAAGGACAAGAGAAAGAGGCTTGTGAGGAGCTTCATTGCTGCTGTAAGGCTGGAAGTAGGAAGAAGATACATGCTCAGACACCTGCCAATGCTCATGAATCCGTGCTGGTGTTCCTTTTTTATTTCCATGTGTCTGTCTCCACATTTACCTTTGCTTTCATGAAGTCCTTCCTTTTTTGAAGGACATGTTTGAAATCTCCAAAGGTATTTGGATTGAGAATGACCCTTCCATTCTAAGCAGGTTCCATCAGCTCCATAGAAAACCCTACTGTGCTCCCTTAGGATGGAGAGGGCACCACTCAGCGTTTGGGAGCTTTGCTCCCAATTTTGTCATTCCCCTGCAAAGGTCAGGGAGTCACCAAGCAGTAACTAAGCTCTTAGGAGGTGTTCTATTAAGCAATTCAATTAAATTCAAAAAACATTTCACAGCGTGCTTATTAGATGCCAGGTTTTCCACTATTCCTTGGAGATTACAAAAATACCAGAAGGTGGCACAGTTAGGGTCAGGGAGCTCACATTCCACAGATACATTAACAGGGTTTGTTTAGAGCCACACAAAGGAAACAGAAGACCAAGAGCCTGCCCACAACAATGCTGTCACCTATGAGTTGTGACAGAGGACCTCTGGAGGAGGAAGAAAGGCCAAGTCTTAAAGAAACATAAACTCACCTGAGGTTCCTTGTCCTTTCTCAGGTCAATGGAGAGACTCCCCTCTGAGGACTGCTGGGTATTAGAGGGGAGGCTGATATTTATACAGACCTTTCAGGATTGACTCTGTTAGCCACTTGGGTTGAAGGTAAGTTGGGGAATTCCCCCTTGAAAATTTTTCCTGGCAAATGATAGAAATAGGTGCCCAGAAACAAAAATCTGTAATTTTCCCAGATTGCGAAATGTTCAATGTGGGTATTCTTGGAGGGTTTTCCTATTTTACACATTTCTTCTGTGCTCAGCAACTGGTCAACTTAACACATCAAACCAGAGGAGCACACACACCGAATGTCATGGATGCATTGCAGTGTCTACAACCCATTATTTCCAACCTATAGATGGTTGGGTGATTAATTGCATTTTTTTAAAAACTGGCATTTTTATAGTTTTTTAAAAAGTACTTTACATACCTCCTCATATTTGAACTTCACAACAACCTCATGAGGTACATTTCATTTCCATTTTATAAGTGGAGAAACTGAGGCCTGGAGATATAAGTGACTGGTCCATAGTCAAACTCACAGATAATTACAAGGTTTGGGCAAAGCTTACTGAATTAAACCTCTATTTGTTTTCTAGTTTCCATTCGTGTCTTATCCTCAGCTCATTCCATTCCTCCTTTATGAGAAGCTCCTTCCCTCTACCAGTGTCAGAAATGACTTCCAAGGTGCACCAGATCTGCCTCTTCCTCCATAAGGGCTTCTCTGATTACTCCAGCCCTCCCCTTTCCTAGTCTTTCTAACTTGCCCTGAGCTGACCCAACATGGCTGGATCTGTGTGTCAGAGATGACTGTCAAGGACTCTCTCCATGTGTAGTTGAAGAAAGAAACATATGTTTCAGCTGTACCTGAATACTCTACTTGTTCAATCGGAACTTGTTTGAGAATGAAAAAAAGAAATAAATTAAATTTCCACCACATGAGTTAAGTTAAAATTGTTAAGTAAGGGTCATAGTGATGTTTTATTCTAATATATGATGTACAGCCAGATAGGTAACAAGAGAATTATTGGAATGAGTTGTTTGGTCAACTTGTAATAACCACTAAAGGATTTAAGAGACATACAGGCCAATTAGGGTCTTGTGACAATCTAAAACAACACAAGTGCCTTCTCCATTATGGTGTTTCCACATCATTATTTAATCAATCCAGAAAGAAGTCCTTTTTTTTATTTATTTATTACTTCATTAATCAATTAATTAATTAATCTATTTATTTATTTATTTAGCTTTTTACATTCATTTTCACAAAATTTTGGGTTCCAAATTTTCTCCCCTTTTATCCCCTACCCCTACCCCAATACACCGAGCAATCTAATTTTCCCTATCTCCAATCTGCCCTCTCTTCTGTCATCCCTCCCTTCTCTTGTCCCCCATCTTCTCTTTTGTCCTGTAGGGCCAGATGACTTTCTATTCCTCATTAACCGTATGTCTTCTTTCCTAGTAGCAACATCAATACTAAACAGTTGTTCCTAAAACTTTGAGTTCCAAGTTCTCCCCATCCCTCCCTCCCCACCCATTCCCTTTGGGAAGGCAGGCAATTCAATATAGGCCATATCTGTGTAGTTTTGCAAATGACTTCCCTGATAGTCGTGTTGTGTAAGACTAACTGAATTACCCTCCATCCTATCCTGCCCCTCATTGTTTCTATTCTGTCTTTTGATCCTGTCCCTCCCTGAGTGTTGACTTCAAATTGCTCCCTCCTCTCTTTGCCCTCCCTTCCATCATCCCCCCCTTGCTTATCTCCTTCTCCCCCCACTTTCCTGTATTGTAAGAGAGGTTTTCATACCAAAATGAGTGTGCATTTTATTCCTTCCTTTAGTCAAATGTGATGAGGGTAAACTTCTTGTTTTTTTTTTCTCAGCTCTCCTTTTTCCCTCCACTAAAAAGTCTCTTACTTGCCTCTTAAATGACATATAATTTACCCCATTCCATTTCACCCTCTTTCCTCCCCCTACCTTTCTCTCTCACCATTTACCTTAATTTCTTTTAAGATATGGTCCCATCCTATTCAATTCACTCTGTGCTCTCTGTCTCTGTATGTGCATGCATGTGTGTATATGTGTGTGCGTGCATGTGTGTACATGTGTGTGTGTCGTCCCACCAACTACCCAGATACTGAAAAGTTTTAAGAGTTACAAATATTGTCTTTCCATGTAGGAATGTAAACAGTTCACTTTTGGTAAGTCCCTTATGACTTCTCTTTGCTGCTTACCTTTTCATGCTTCTTCTCATTCTTGTGTTTGAAAGTCAAATTTTCTTTTCACCTCTGGTCTTTTCATGAAGAGTGCTTGAAAGTCCTCTGTTTCATTGAAAGACCATATTTTCCCCTGAAGTATTATACTCAGTTTTGCTGGGTAGGTGATTCTTGGTTTGAGTCCTAGTTCCTTTGACTTCTGGAATATCCTATTCCACGCCCTTCGATCCCTTAATGTAGAAGCTGCTAGATATTGAGTTATCCTGATTTTATTTCCACAATACTGGAATTGTTTCTTTCTAGCTGCTTGCAAGATTTTCTCCTTGAGCTGGGAGTTCTGGAATTTGGCCACAATGTTCCTAGGAGTTTCTCTTTTTGGATCTCTTTCAGGTGGTGATTGATGGATTGTTTCAATACTTATTTTGCCCTCTGATTGTAGAATGTCAGGGCAGTTTTCCTCGATAATTTCATAGAAGATGATATCTAGGCTCTTTTTTTGATCATGACTTTCAGGTAGTCCCATAATTTTTAAATTGTCTCTCCTGGATCTATTTTCCAGGTCAGTTATTTTTCCAATGAGATATTTCACATTCTCCTCCATTTTTTC